>OY288282.1:27755703-28167736 GCA_958450335.1 Hibiscus tridactylites
ACACGGTGTTGTCCGCACTGCCGATATTTTACATGGGTGTATTCTTGGTGCCCAAACGTGTTGTGATGCGTATTGATAGTATTAGGAGAAATTTTCTTTGGGGTGGCAAAGAGGAGAGGTTGAAGATGAGCCTGATAAGCTGGGATGTGGTATGTAAACCGAAGCGAGTGGGAGGACTTGGGGTGGTGAATTTACGCTCAAGAAATTTAGCGTTTCTCGCGAAGTGGGCATGGAGATTTGCACAATCGGAGGACTCATTATGGAAGTCGATAATTGTGGCGAAATATGGTACGGCTGTGAGAAAATGGCAAATTCATCAAAAGGGAAAGATACACAAGTCGGCGATGAGGAAACAAATCGTCGAGTACGTTGATAAATTTTTAAATGAGAATCAATTTATGTGGATTGTGGGAGATTGAGGTAGGGTGCTGTTTTGGTGGGATTGCTGGGCAATCGAGGAACCATTGAAGAATGTATTCGCGTGTTTGTTTGGGTTGGCTTCGAATAAATTGGCTTTTGTCCGGGAGGTATTGAGTTTTCCGAGTGTGGATTTGGCGAGTCATTTCCGACGTGAGTTCCGATCGTTTGAGGTAAGACAATTAGATGAATTAAAAGCTTGTTTGGCAGGGTTGCATTTGCGTGATCGAGTGGCAGATAGGCTGGTTTGGAGACATTCGAATTCGTGACTGTTTTCGGTGGGTAAGTTGCACGGTTTAATGTCATCCTTTGGCTTGTCCGATCCTATGCATGTGGGTATGGTGTGGAACATGCAACTACTACCGAAAATCTAATGTTTTTTGTGGTTTATCTTGGTGGATCGTTTGCCGACACTCCGTATGTTATTTGATCGTGGCATCCCCCTCTCGAATTCCACTTTATGTTCTCGATGTTGTATTGTTGGTGAGGATAGTTGTGATAACATTCTATGGTTGTGTGAATTAGCCTATGATGTGTGGACTGATTTCTTGTTATGGTGGGATGTTACTATGGTTCGGCCTCGTCGCATTGGTGAGTTTCTTACTCAATGTTGGATGGGATGCTTTAGTGGTGATGTCCGAGCTTGGTGGATGATTGGTTGTGCAAGTGTTGTTTGGTCTCTATGGGTAGCGAGGAACGAGCTCATGTTTCAGGGGCGTCACGCAATGAGACAATCGGTGTTTTTTTCTTGTTCAGCTCCGGGCTTTATATTGGACCCGAGCGTACATGGAGGCAGCGTGTTTGAATGAGGCGGTGTGGTTGTCTTGCCCGAGGCAATGCTGTCCGGTGCAAAACACAGCCAATATGGCTCGGTTGCACGTGGTATGGGTGCCTCCCTTGGAGGGTGTGTGGAAATTCAACGTTGATGGGGCGGCACGGGGGAAGCCGGGATTGGCGGGATGTGGGGGTGTCCTACGGGATTGGAATAGTCGTATTATGGCAATTTTTCTGGATCGATTGGGATAGCTGATTCCAATGTTGCGGAAATACATGCAATTGCTTACGCCTTGCGGATGTTACATGAGATGCGGTTGGGGTTGGTTTCATTGATTGTGGTGGAATCGGATTCGTGGTGGCATTATCGTGGCTGCATTGTATTGATCGTCGTCCTTGGCAGATCTGGCGATGGCTTCAGCAGATTGACGATAATTGTGTCGTGTTGCCCTGCGTGTGTTTCAATCAGATTTTCAGAGAAGCAAATGGCGTTGCGGATACATTGGCGAAAAATGGTGTTGATAGGGTCAATTCGGTGTGGTTGTATACGCAGTGAGCTGATGTTTGTACTTGGCACACACACATTAGTTCGCTTTTCCTCTAATTAGGCTTAGAGAGGTTTTTAATGAGGTCGGTGTGGGGTGTGGATTTTGTATGTTTTTTCTTATAAATAAAACCATACTTCGCTGTGAAAAAAAACAATATGATCCAAATTTAAGTTATTTATTTCTAAAACTAGGTATCATACAATCTCTATAAATATATCTAAAGTTTAATATACCTATTAAGATAGTCCAATCATGGGGTTTTCCAGTACGAATACATTTTTAATTTACTTGGCTCTAATAAGCATTTTGGTAATCGAAGTCGATGCAGCTGCACGAGGTGGTGCTAGACACATCAATCCAGCAGTCCATGATCCTTGCAAGTGGCCTGGCGGTCCACATCCGGGATGTCATCCCGACCCAAATAGTCCTCCCAAACAAGCAAATCCCTACAATCGTGGCTGCTCAAGACACCGAAGATGCCGACACTAAATATACAATATAGAGAATAATGGAAAATATATGGCTGAAGGGTGTGATTGATAAAAACTTAAAATTTTGTTTTCTTGTACTAGAATATATATATATATATATGTATATATATATATATATGTTTGTCATGTTTAAGAAAACATATTAAATTTATAATTTAAAACAGTACTATACAAATGTATTATTTGTGTAATGATAATATATTTAATTAAAATAATTTAATGTTTAAAATATTTTATTATTGTGATAAATATATGCATATTATGACATAAACTAAGATCCATAAAAATGTTAAAAATAATTAAAACATTACATTTTATGAAAAAAATCACCTTGACACAAATGCATAAACATGTAGTAATTTTAGAAAGCCATAATGCCAAAAATGCCCCTAACATTTATCTGAATAGTCATTTAGACCTCTATTCTTTTTTAAGCATTTTAACCGTCAATGTTTCATTTTGGGTCAAAATACCCCTCCATGGATTAAAACTGTTAGTCAACGAACATGAAATATCTTGAAATGATGTGGCAAATCTACATGGATGTGCACACTGACATTCTGCAGTCATATAGACAAATGTGTTGACTTTAAAGAATAACATATGAGTAAAAAGTAATTGGTTCATTTATAGAAGCATTTTATTATTGGAGAAAAATATGATTTCTAAACCAGAGTAACATGGATTACACAACTTTCGGCATAAAAACTTATTTTAAGGTGGTAGAGTTTTATTAAATATGTTAAAGTGAGGTTGTTACTTTAAAGAATTGGTTGGTGTTGGTGTAGTTGTATATTAGTGTCAAACTGAATTGGTACTGCGTGAACTATTGAAAGTATAAATGTACACATGAACACCAAGATTTATTTACGTACAATGGAAGTAACTGATCCTTAACCTAACTAAGCTACTCAATTTGTAGGTAAACATTCTCGTACATTTTTGAACTTATAATCGCTAAAGTAATCTTTGGATCACTTAATCTAATGCACTGATACAACAATTCTTCTAATCTATAATTAAACGAAAATGTTTCATTGGTAAACAACTTGTATTAAAATTGAAGTGGTTGATCTTCAACCTAGCTAACAACGGTTCAATGTGTCCCCTAGATGATTTTAGGGAACCTCTGGTTGTTTTCAAACAAAACAAACTCGAGGAACTACTATAAAAACTATAGGTTGAGTTTGAAAACCAAGGTGATTGTTCTGTTACTCCAAATTCATCAGTGACAAAACAAAAGTAGAAACTAACTTAGAAGTATTGAAAATGCTTTAATGTTTTGATACTCCAAAATTAGTTTTGATCCTTAACTAAGAACATCAAAACCACGTCCAATGTTTTTATACATAACTAAGTATAATGAATAACTTCTAACTTTTTATTGAAATAAAAGATGAAATTTATAACTAAATATTTTTATTTTATACCATCTCATCCTCAACACATCATAAAATATAAGAATTTGATGGTCGAAAAAATATAAGAATTAATAATTTAATCTTGTTAAGGACAAAATGCATATGAAATTTCATCAAAGAACCTTCTCTTATCTTGAAAGATTGAAAAATGAGTTTTGAGACTCTTCCATCCAATCCAACGTGATGCTCAAGAAAAAGATGAGAAAAACAAAGCTCTTGGAAAATTATTGTTTAGGAATCCATTTAGAATAAAAAAGAAATAGAACAAGATGGCTGGGAGTTTATGGAATCGCCTAAATCGTGAACAAGGCGATGGAGGGGAGATTCGTTCACAATAGCACCCAGCCGCCGGCGATATACAGGAATCGCAATAGGTGTGGACCTTGTATGTAGGCGGGATTTCAGAGTCGCTTCACTGGAAGGGTTTATGGCAAGTATTTGATCGTCATGGGATTGTCAGAGATGTGTTTATACCAAAGAAGAGGGCTTGAGATGGGACACGATTCGGGTTCGTTCGGATGGCATCAAAGGTGGATGCTGATAGGGTGATCGAACGAATCTATGGGGAATGGATATATGGTGCACGGATGCGTGTGGCTTTGGCCTGGAATGGCATTACCAATTTAAAGAATGCGAGTAAGGGAAGGGAAACACAGCCGACGAAGGGTATTGCGGCGGATTCAGCAGAAGATTCACATAAACCTTTAAAGCAGGGTGGAATGAATAGTGGAGCAAATCGACGAGTAATTGAGGGTGTGTTGGATGAGGATAAATGGGCGATCCTTTAGTGGTGCGCGATTGGGTGGTGCACTAGGCCATGGAATTTAAAAACTCTAGCGGAACGATTGGAGGTCGACAAAAATGATGGTTTTTCGATTATAAGGCTTTCGGGGTCCATGATTCTGTTGATGTGCACAGCGACGAAAGTTCAGGAACAGGTGATGAAGATGGATTGCGTGAAGGAGTGTTTCACAAGAGTTGAAGCGTGGTCGCCGTCAATTACAGCAGAGTCTCGCCGTGTTTGGTTATCCATTGTGGGGTTACCGATTCACCTATGGCACAAACAAATGTTCATGAATACAACGAAATTATGGGGGTCATTGATATGTATAGATGATGATATGGAAACCCCGACATCATTTGATTGTGGACGTATGCTGGTGGAAACAACAATGGTGGATCGCATTGAGGAGAGCATTACAGTCAAATTGGCGGCTGAGGAACACTTGGTTCGTGTGTTTGAGACAGATGGGCAACGACCAGCGATTGAATGCAGCTGCTATGAGGGAATTAATTCACAAATTGCTGGCCCTCACGAGGGTAGCAGTGATGGACATAGGGCTGATGAGCGATCTAGGATGGAGGAGTTGCACAATGGATCAGAGGAAACTCCCGATCAGGCAGTGGTGAGTGCATTGGATGATAAAACAAGGGAGGTAACGGCGCATACGGTTGAGTAACAAAATGCGTTGGATGTGGAGCAGGAGAACATGAGTCCGAGGGTGGTCGAGGGGTCTGAAACGGGAAAGGAAGTGGTGGTGCCGGTGCAACACTCGAATTCGCTGATCGGTTCCAATAGCCTGGGCGGGGAAAAGGACTATCAGAGTAGGACTCTGGTGGAGATTTCTGAAATAGCAGGGATAGTAAATTCAAACTCAAATTCGGTGGATAATGTTGGGCCAGCTGCTCTATGTGTTGATAGTGTTAATTTAAAGGTAATTATTTGGGACAAAACGTTTTCACAGGCAGGATCGACAGTACAAGGATTAGGACAAACAGAGCTGATACGTGTGGGGAATTCGTTTTGCAAGGTTAGGAAATTGGTGGGAGGGGAGGTCACTGGTACGGCTGGTCGGGCTGCGGGGAAGAAGGGGACAGTAGCGGAAAAATTTCAGAAGGGAAGCGACTCTAGTGGGGATCATAGCACGCAGCAGAATATTGCAACCGAGGCTGATGATCAGTGCTTAAAAGTTCTATATTTTACCCATCATTTATCCTTATTTTTGCTGCACTAAAGCATGTTTAACTGCATTTTAGGTTAAGTTTTGCATAAACATCACATTTAGATAAAATTGCGCAGATACTGCTAAATTTGGTTACTTTTGCAGGTATCTGTCGTGGCAGCAGTCGTGACAGCATCCAGGGCAGCAGTCGTGACAGCATCCAGGGCAGCAGTCGTGACAACACTCAGGGCAGCAGCCATGACAGCACCAAGGGCAGCAGCCGTGGCAGCACCCAGGGCAGCAATCGTGGAAGGCGCTGGGCAGTGATGCAGAAAATCTAGAATGAGCAGTCAAGAAAGACGTTGCTACCATGGTTGCCGCCGTGACAGCAAAGGACGACAGCAGTTTTATGGAGAAGATGCAAAGTGGACCTCGACAGATAGAGAAAATTCAGCCCGTCTGTCGTGTGAAATCACCATATTTTTCCAAGCCCTAGATCAGAAGATATTCCAAGCCCAAAGTTCAAGGAGAGATAATCCCAATAAACAAGGAGGATGGCTAGAAAGTAGATTCCTTGAAGATTTAGTCTTTATTAGAATCATACTTTAAATTAAAGTTGTCATCCTTGTTAAATTAGAAAAGTTGAGCCCAAAGCTTATATAAGGGCATATATCTTAACCTAGATCGTAGATCCCATAACCGATTACCCTAGCCTCCTTCCTAAATCCTGTCGTTTTCCTGCCCTCGACATGTTCTAAATCCTCCTTAGGGCCATGGGTTGATTTGTAAAGTAGTTGCAAGGGTTGTTTTGTTTTAGGTTTTTTCAGTTCAATAAAATAAACTTCAAGTTCTCTTATTTTGGTTATTAATATATTGCAAGAGCATCGGGAGAGCATTGTGAGGTTATCTATTTACTTAGCATCGGGAGAGTTAAGTATACGAAAGAAATAAGAGCAAGTTCTCTAGTTTATAGTTGAACTATCTCGTGCCTAGGGATAGGGCGAGGTTAAGTGGCAAAAGAAGAATTCATACACATCGGTGTTCATCCTTCGATTCACGCCGGGAGGTATCATCAAGACGTGATCATCGGTAGACTTGGACCTAGGGATAGGCCAAGGCAGATCTGGGATTCTTGCCAAACTTGAAAGTACTGAGTTGAGTGTTTGCTGCCGCGACAATCAACGGACTGCTGCCGCGACAGGTGCTGTCCGCGACGGGCGCGACGACAAAACTGGATTTCCTAAACTCTGCAATACCTGCACTACTGAGCAATTCAATACCAGCCCATTCTCTCTATCTTGATTTCTCTACTTTTATTTTCCAGTATTCTTTATTATTTTCGTGACAATATCTTAATCTATTCTTTTCCCCTTGTGCAGATAGCGAAGGAAAGGGTTAGCCCAGTCCCTGTGGAGACGATATCCGATACTCTAGTATCACTTTACTACTTGCGTCGTGTACACCTGCACTACCATTGCAATAGACTATTTTACACGCAACAGCTGAGGCGACGCTAAAATTAGAGGCTCTGATTGGGGTGAAGTCGAGTGCGCGGGAAGAGGATATCATTAAAGACATCTCTCGGGTTATTACCGGTGAGTGTCGTGGTTTTTGACTAATGAAGCTGTTAACATGGAATGTAAGGGGTTTGGGCGGGAGCGCGAAAAGGCGTTGTGTTCGTGAGGTGATTCGGAAAAATCAATGTGATATGGTGTTATTGCAGGAGACGAAATTGGAAGAGATTCCGAAAATGTTGGGGGCGAATTTGTGGTATTCTGATAGCTTCGAAATGGTGTCTACGCCATCGATTGAGGCATCCGGCGGCATATTAGTCATATGGGAAGGTAATAGATTTACTTTGGAGTCAATACATGTTGATCGTTATTATGTTCTAATTCCAGGGAAATGGAATTTAGAAGATTTGGTTTGTGGTATCGTGGTGATTTATGCTCCGTGTGAGTTAGCCGGTCAAATTTTGTTATGGGATAAACTGTTGGCTAGCATGTGTACGTTTCAGGGGCCGTGGTGTGTTGTAGAGGACTTTAACGCCATTTTGAAAGAAACAGATAGGATTGGGGTATCGGATAGAGGGGCTGGGATGGAAGCTTTCACAAATTTTGTCAACAATGCAAGTTTGGTGGATTTGTCGTTGATAGGTAAACGGTTCACATGGGTTGGCCCTGGTAATAGGTGTAGCCGTATAGACCGATTTTTGATTTCGGCGAATTGGTTAGATGTTTTCAGCAGTGTGCATCAGGTAGCCTTGTCGAGGGGGGTATCCGATCATACTCCTCTAATTTTAGCTTGTGATGACTGCGATTGGGGACCAAGGCCATTCCAATTTTTCAATTGCTGGTTGGAAGGGAAAGCGAATGTGTTGGACACTGCAGAAGAATGGTGTCGGCTAACTAGTGTAGGAATGGGACATGAAAATATCATGGTGAAATTGCGACATTTGAAGTTATTCTTGAAAAGATTGAATAAGGATACTTTTGGCGATGCCAATATGATTATTGAGAACATGCAACAGAAGATTGATAGTGCGGATGATGAGTTTATAGAGAATGGTGGGGATGGGGAGGTGGAGATTGATCGTCGCAGGTGGACGCAGGCGTTATGGCGAGTTATGCGTAATAAAGAGGCGATGTGGCGTCAGAAAGCTCGGGTAACATGGTTGAGGTTAGGAGATCGGAACACATCTTTTTTCCACAGAACGGTTAAATTACGCACGGCTAGAAATTTTATCCCAGGATTGTTGATTGATGGGAAATGGACTACATCACCGACGATACTACGTACATTTGTAGTCAAGGCGTTCACTGCTCATTTTGTTGGTGATACTCGGGTGGGAAAGTGGGAGTTCGATGGAGAGTTTAGACAAGTGCAATTGGATGCAGTTTCACGGTTGGTTGCACCTTTCACAGTTGGGGAAATTAAACGCATATTATGGGAATGCGACGGTTCGAAGGCACCAAGTCCGGATGGTTTTACGCTTGAATTCTACAAGAAGAGTTGGGAGGTGGTGAAGGATGATATACTACAATTTTTTACTCAATTCCATGATCGAGGGGTATTGCCGAAGGGTGCTAATTGCGCTTTTATTGTGTTATTACCAAAGGCGGCGGCACCACAATTGCTAGGTGAGTATCGCCCTATTTGCTTGGTAAATTCGATGTACAAATTGTTGGCTAAGTGTTTGGCGAACCGTTTGCAAGCAGTGCTGAATACTCTTATTAGCGACACACAATCAGCTTTTGTTAAAGGCCGCCAGCTTGTAGATGGCGTGTTGTTAGCTACGGAGGTGATACATTCTCTTCGAAAAAGTGGGGCTAGTGGCTTCATTTTAAAGTTAGATTTTGCTAAGGCGTATGACTGTGTGAGCTGGGTTTTTCTAGATTCAGTGCTATCTCGGATGGGATTTTGTACAGTGTGGCGACAATGGATAAAAGAGTGTATTAGTTCTGCTCGTTTGACAGTGTTGTTGAATGGGAGCACGACTAAAGAATTCAGGATGGGCCGTGGTTTGAGACAAGGTTGTCCACTGTCACCGTTGTTATTTGTGATAGTGGCAGAGGCACTACATTTGATGTTGATTAGAGCAGAAACGGGAGGTCCGATGCGGGGGGTGGAGGTGGTATCGAACATACGGCTGACGCATTTACAGTTTGCCGATGATACAATTTTGTTTTTTGATGCCAATATTGAGTTTGCTCGGAATTTAAAGAGGATTTTGCATTATTTCCAAGTGTGTTCTGGATTACATATTAATTTCACTAAGAGCTCCTTATATGCGATTGGAGTGGAGGGTGAGCTTAGTGCATCCGTGGCTAGTGTGTTGGGCTGCCGTTTGGGGGAATTCCCGTTTGTGTACCTTGGTTTTCCTTTGGGGGCTGATCCGAGACAAATATCAGTATGGGATCCGGTTATCGCTAACTTCAGACGCAAGTTAGCGGGGTGGAAGTGTAGTTCTTTGTCTTTTGCAGCTAGAGTGACACTAGTTAACTCGGTCTTATCGGCATTGCCTATATTTTATTTTGGTCTATTTGTAGCACCGAAAGGAGTAATTGAGCAACTGGATCGTATTCGTCGTGCTTTTCTTTGGGGTGGTGTTAGTCTTGAGCGACGGATGAGTAGAGTGGGATGGGAAACTGTGTGTAGACCACGACATTTAGGGGGTTTGGGGGTGGCGGATCTTCGGGTGAAAAATATGGCGCTGCTGTCCAAATGGGTATGGCGATATGCTCGCGATCAGGATTCGCTTTGGCGTCGTTTGATTACGGCTAAATATGGTGAAAACACTCAATGGTGGCTATTTAATACAGAGAATTTTTCGGCCATGTCTATTGTATGGCGTCAAATTGTTGCTTATGCGTGCTGTCCGAGTGTAGAATCACATGTGGGGGGGGGTGAATTTTTAATGGAAAATCGGAAACGGACAGCTTGTGTTATTTTGGTTTGATTTATGGATTACACAACAACCATTGAAGGATGTATTCCCACGTTTGTTTGCTTTGGCATTGAATAAATTAGCATGGGTACGTGACTATGCAGTGGATAGTTGTTTCACTCATGGACAGTGGGAGGGATTTTTTAGGAGGCGATTGTGGATATTCCAGCAAGAGCAGTTGCGCGCATTGTGCGAGTTGGCTTGTGGTGTTCGCCTTTTGGAGTCTAGTATTGATACACTGATTTGGCTCCCGGATGAGCATGGTGAGTTTTCGGTTCATGCTATTTCTAAGGCGTTATTGTTGGATAGGCAGGGGATAACGATGTTGAGGGCTGTTTCGCGTGGCACGTGCTTTTGATGTTTGACAACATGGAACAACGAGGGGAGATGATGCAATCTGGAAAACTGGATCAATGTTTAGAAAGTGTGTCGCCATGGTAATCGTCAACGACAATCCCAAGTAGGAGAGTTTGGCTATCAATTAGTAATATGCCACTACACATTTGGTCGGAGGAGACATTTCGTAACATTGCGACATTGTGGGGTGTATTTGTTCGTTTCGACATAGAAACATTAGCCCCATCATCGTTTGAGAGGGCAAGAATACAAATTGAAACGGATTGGGCATTCCACATTGTAACCCCCTTAACCCGGCCTAGACGGTTGACCCGAATTAAGAAAGTCACACGGGGAAAACCAAAGTCAACCCGAAAGTCAACCTTGATTAGCGACCCTTTTTTTCTTTTTACTCTTGTCTAGATGCACATTAACCCTAGTTATGATCACACAAACATCATACTAAAAGATCATAAACATCAGAGATCAAACAGGGACCCAATTGAACAATTTACAACTTTAGGGACCAAATTGTAAATTCTGTAAATTATGAGGTCTCAACCCAAATTAAAGTTACCAACTTGAAATTAGACAGGTTTCATGCTTCTCTGTAAATTTTCAACTCAAAAGGACATCCCGAGCTCATACAATTGCACAAACAAGATTCAGGACCAAAAAGCAAAAATTCCAAAACATTTAACTGCCATTGTCAGCCCCCAACGGTCGACTGTTCCGAAACAGGGTGAGCCTGTTTCGAAACACGGGGCCGTTCCGCAATGCGTATCGGAACGCGGGCTGGCAGTGGCCTTTCCGTTTCGGAACGGTGTCTACCGTTTCGGACGCCTGGGCTCATTTAAGGCACCTGTTCCGAAACGGTAGCCTCTGTTCCGAAACGCCCTGCACAGATTGCAGCAAAAGGCTTCCTAAAACATGCAACTGATCAACCAAACATGCTCCAAATGCTACCAAACTTTACCAGCATGAAATTCAACATATAAAAGACATACTTGTATCAACAATTCAACATTATAACATCATATAAGAAAAGCCCCAATTCTAATGGCATGCTTCCTACACAAGCAAACATTCAAGAATAAAACCTCCAAATCAAACACATATAGACCAATTACAAATCCAGCACTTCCAACAACATTAAACATACTTAGGGAGTTTATAACATTTCCCAAAACATACACATAGGTCCCCCATTGCCAAATTACCAAAAGCTAAAATATGTTTAAGAAAACCTTCCATACTTTGAGCTTAATCCCACTTGATTACTTGCCTTCATTGCTGCCCTCAAAGTACCTTAATGATCTGCATTATTGGTTTAAGAAAACGAAAGAGAGCGTAAGCAAAAGCTTAGTGAGGAATGCTCTTTAAAACCATTCAATAATGCATTTATAAACCACTTTATAAATCATACTTCAAAACATCATATATACATGCTCACTAGCATTCTTAAACAAGCAATACATGCTTCCATATCGTTTCATGTCATATTGGCCACAAGTGATAAGTTTCATCTTTTAAAAACAAGATCAACATAAGACTCACACATGGACTTTTAAACACCATTGTGATCTTATAATTCTCAAGAACCACATAAGGACTTTTAACCACCTTAGTGTTCTTCCCAAGGACTTTTAAACACCTTGGCCCCAAGGACTTTTAAACACCTTGGCCCATGGACTTTTAAACACCATGGCAAGGACCACACAAGGAATTTTAACCACCTTTGTGTCCTCAACAAGAATCATCCAAGGACTTTTAACCACCTTGATGTTCTTAAGTAACAAGGCTCACTCAAGGACTTTTAACCACCTTGGTGACCTTAACAAGAATCATCATGGACTTTTAACCACCATGAAGTTCTTAGAAACCACAAGGCTCACTCAAGGACTTTTAACCACCTTAGTGACCTTAACCTTTTCAAAACATCACTTGCCAATATACATCATTATCATCAAATAATCCACTGTTTTAAAGCATTAAACCAAGCCATAAACATCATGCATTTATAAGCATCAAACCACATTTTAACAATGCTCAAAAACAAGGAACTCTTACCTTGAGCTTCCTTCAACATATGGCTTACAAAATCAGCAATAACCATGCTAAATCATGCTTTCAAAACAGAATTTAAAACATGCAATAAACCACATTGCATAACAATCAAACCATGGCCACCACTAGAGAGTTCTTTTGAAAACTTACACTTGAGCTTAGCAAAGTTGTTTAGACTTAAACTAAGCTCCCAAGACATTGGTTTCAAAGCTGAAAACCCATTTTTACTCACCGATTCCACTTCGCCTGTTGCCAAAGCACAAATCAAGCTACCGGATCACCACCACTTGGATCCAAAGATGCCTCCCCTGTTTTAAACACATCAAAGCAGAGGATTAATGCATCATCATGCATTAATAGCTTCAATGAAAGCACCTAAACTCGCTGCTCTCATCCACACTCCATTTTCGGCCACCAAACACAACCGAAAATGCATCCAAACCACTTCTCAACAAAGCCCAACCATAAGCCATAAAAACTAAACATCCTTTAGCATCATATAACATCTAAAAAGAACCTAATAACATCCTTATAACTCCAGCAACATCAGATCCACAAGATCACCTCAAAAACAATCAAGAATCACAAGCTACACTTAGGAAATTCAACCTATCCGGGATTGCATTAATCAAAACTCAATTCCTTATCAAATTAATGATCATTTATCATCAAAAACACATCTCAAATCACAACTTTAACAGATCCAACGAAAATCTATCAAAAATCACCAAATCTTGCAATTTAAGCCAAGATCCATTTACACAACTCAAAAGCCATTTATAAAACATCAATTAAGGATTGAGAACTTAGGAATTTCAGTAAAGAACTGAGAGTTTAGAGGAGAAGGACGTTCTTACCTCCAAACTTGAGTTTCTCCTCTTTTAGAACCAAAAAGCTTGAAGAATCAACTTGAAATTGGTGAGGTTTTGTTGTAGAGATGATTAGCAATCAAAAGAGATTTGAAAAGATAGATTTAGGTGACAAAATCTGAAAAGAAACTCTGGAGGAAATATGTTTGGCTTGAGAGAAAATGAGAGAAAATAGAATTGAGAGAAAAGTTAGTTAAAACCCAAAATATCTTCCCTCCACTTTTTAATTCATTTAAAATCAGAATTAAACCTTAAAATATCTTAGAAAATTCTGGAGAAACTCCCTTTGGAATAATAGCTCCTTAAAGATTCAAAGTTTCAACCCTTTCTAAAACAGTCACGCAACTTTCAAAAATTACATTTTGGTCACTAGCCAAAATGTCAGCCTTCAAAAACTCATTTTGTAAAATTGATTTCACAGTTCACTTATATATATTAAAAGATGATTTTAGAACATTTTTCCATATTTTTAATGCAACCCGAACTAGGCTTTCCTAATTTTACCTTTTTAGATTCGAACAGCACTTTGACCAAACCGGTCAACGCTTAAACTTCTAAGCCCAAAACCGGGGCGTTACAACTCTCCCCCCCTTAAGAAATTTCGTCCCCGAAATTTACCTGAAGGAAAGAGATAAGGAAACTGCTTCAGCATGTCTTCCTTCCGCTCCCACGTGGCTTCCTCAACACCTCGATGCTTCCACAGCACCTTTACCAACTCAATGGTCTTGCCACGAAGAACCTTGCTATCCGAATCTAGAACCTTCACCGGTTCCTCACCATAGGTCAAATCCGGATTCAATTCCACTTCCTCCACAGGCATCACATGCGAAGGATCAGATCTATACTTCCGGAGCATAGAAACATGGAACACATCGTGAATCTTCTCCAACTCTTGAGGTAGCCTCAACTTGTACGCAACAGGACCCACACGCTCAACCACCTCATATGGTCCAATGTACCTAGGGCTCAACTTACCCTTCCGGCCAAACCTCATCTCCTTCTTCCAAGGCGAAACCTTCAAGAACACACGGTCACCCACCGCATACTCAACCTCCTTATGCTTCAAATCCGCGTAAGACTTCTGCCGATCAGAAGCTACCTTCAACCGCTCACAAATGAGCTTCACCTTCTCGGTGGTTCCTTTCAACAAAGCCGGCATCGAAACCAACTTCTGACCCGTTTCAGCCCAACAAAGAGGAGTCCTACACTTCCTCCCGTACAAAGCCTCATAAGGTGCCATCTGTATACTCGCCTGATAACTGTTGTTATAAGCAAACTCCACCAAAGGCAAATGCTTCTCCCAAGAGCCCTGAAACTCAATCACGCAGCACCTCAGCATATCCTCCAAAATCTGAATAACACGCTCAGATTGACCATCCGACTGAGGATGATAGGATGTACTGAAATTCAACCTTGTACCCAAAGCTTGATGCAAGCACTGCCAGAAACGCGATGTGAACCTCGGATCCCTATCCGACACAATCAACTTAGGCACACCATGCAGCCACACAATCTTAGCAATGTACAGCTCCGCCAGCTTATCCAAAGAAAACGTAGTATGCACATGCAAGAAATGTGCACACTTCGTCAGGCGATCCACAATCACCCAAACCGAATTCTTCTTCGACGGAGACAAAGGTAAACCAGATACAAAATCCATGGTAACCCTTTCCCACTTCCATTCAGGGATTCTCAACGGTTGCAACAACCCTGAAGGAACCTGATGCTCAGCCTTAACTCGCTGACACACCAAACACTTGCTCACAAACTCCGCAACATCCTTTTTCAAACCCACCCAATAGTACTCATCACGAAGATCACGGTACATCTTAGTACTACCAGGGTGCATAGCAAAAGGACTACTATGACCTTCAGTCAGAATAGCACGCCTCAACTCAGCATCATTGGGCACTACTATTCGACTACCAAAACACAACACACCATCATCATTAAAACAGAAATCCGAAGGTCTACCCTCCGCAATATCCTGAACATGAGACACTAAGGACTCATCCAGCAACTGCTTTTCCTTGATCAACTGAACCATAGATGGCTTCACTTGCAACTCAGCTATAAGACCACCATCTCGCGATATACTCAAGCTAGCAAACATAGCCCTCAGCTCAACAGCCACCTTCCTGCTCAAGGAATCCGCAACCACATTAGCCTTTCCAGGATGGTACTCAATCGTCAAATCATAATCCTTGAGCAACTCCAACCAACGCCGCTGCCTAAGATTCAACTCCTTCTGAGACATCAGATACCTCAAACTCTTGTGATCCGTGTACACCGTACACTTCTCACCATACAGATAATGCCTCCAGATCTTCAAAGCAAAAACCACTGCAGCCAGCTCAATGTCATGCGTAGGATAATTGCGCTCATGCACTTTCAACTGCCGTGACGCATAAGCAACCACCTTACCCTCTTGCATCAGCACACATCCCAAACAAACATAGGACACATCACTGTAGACCACAAACTCTTTCCCTGATTCAGGCTGACCCAAGATAGGAGCTTGCGTCAAAGCCGCCTTAAGCTTCTCAAAAGCCTGCTGTCTCACTTCTGTCCACTCATACTTAACATCCTTCTACAACAACTTCGTCAAAGGTGCAGCAATCTTAGAAAACCCATCCACAAACCTCCGGTAGTATCCTGCCAAACCAAGGAAACTACGAACCTCATGAACAGACTTAGGAACCTTCCAGTTCATCACCGCCTCAATCTTCTGAGGATCAACACGAATCCCCTCAGCAGAAACTACATGCCCAAGGAACACCACCTCCTTAAGCCAAAACTCACACTTGCTTAGCTTAGCATAAAGTTGATTCTCCAACAAAGCTTGCAAAACAATCCTCAAATGCTCTTCATGCTCCTCCTCAGTACGCGAGTACACGAGGATATCATCAATGAACACCACAACAAACTTGTCCAGGTACTCATGAAACACACGATTCATCATGTCCATGAAAGTAGCAGGGGCATTTGTCAAACCAAACGGCATCACAAGAAACTCATAATGCCCATACCTTGTCCTGAAAGATGTCTTAGGCACATCCAGATCCTTCACCTTCAACTGATAATACCCTGACCTCAAGTCAATCTTAGAGAACACAGCTGCTCCCCGAAATTGATCAAAGAGATCATCAATCCTCGGCAAAGGATACCGATTCTTGATAGTCAACTTGTTCAGCTGACGGTAATCAATGCACATCCTCATAGTGCCATCCTTCTTCTTCACAAACAAGACCGGTGCACCCCAAGGTGACACACTCGGCCGGATGAAACCACGATCAAGCAGCTCTTGCAACTGCGTCTTCAGCTCCTTCAGCTCCTTAGGTGCCATTCTATAAGGAGCAATGGACACAGGAGTTGTATTCTCATAAAGCTCAATTCCAAACTCCACCTCGCGATTAGGAGGTAAACCAGGCAACTCCTCAGGAAACACTCCAGGAAACTCCTTCACAACTCTGATATCTTGCACCCTCAACTCCTTAGAGCTAGGATTCATCACAAAAGCTAGATAAGCTTCACAACCTTGCCTCAGCATCCTGCTCGCCTCCAAGGTAGACACCACATTGGCAAGAAACTTCACGTTCTCACCAACCACAACAACTTCGTAATCATCCGCAAGCTTCAGCGAAACTCGCTTATTCTGACAATCCACAACAGCATGATGCTCAGCAAGCCAATCCATACCAAGGATTACATCAAAACCATAGAAAGGTAGCTCCATAAGGTCAACAAGAAAAACATGGTCCTGAACAACCAAAGGACACATCCTATACAACTTTCGAGTCACAACAGTCTCACCAAAAGAACTAGTGACACGAACACCAACATCCAAAGACTCAACAGGCAAACCAAGCAGTTCAGCATGCTCACGCAAAATGTATGAATGCGTAGATCCAGAATCTATCAAGGAAAGTAATGACAAGGATTGCAAAGTAAAGGTACCTGCAATCACATCCGCGTCATTCCTCCCTTCACGCTGAGCATACACCCTCGCTTGACCACCACCTTCAGGCTGAATAGCCACAACATGGGCCACTCCTCGGCCACCTTCCTCTCTCCGCTGGAAATTACCACGGCCGCGTCCACGACCTCTCTGCGGTGCAGCAACAACAGGTGCACGCACTTGGCCACCGACCAACATAGGACAATCTCGCCTCAAATGGTCCGCAGATCCACAATTCCAGCATCCATTACCAGCTGCTGCACCAGGAGCTTGCACCTCCCTCACAGCACGAGGACAGTCACGCTTCATGTGACCACGCGAACCACAAATCCAACAAGCACTTGGATCAGCTCTAGGATTACCTCCTCTAGCAGGTGCACCACCACCTCTCTTAGCTGAGGACTGATACTTCTGATCACGTCCCCTCTTGTTCCGTCCACCACCGGAACTAAACTCAGCAGCTCGCTTTCGAGCACTCGCTCCAGCACCTTTAGCAGATAAACCCAAGTTCATCTCAATATCCTTGGCTCGGCCCACCAGCACATCAAAATCATCATACTCAGTGGCCAGCACATACATCTTCACCTCCGTCACTAAACCATAACGGAACCTTTCGCACCTCTCCCGCTCATCAGGTACTAGTTCAGGTGCATACTGACTGAGTCTAACAAACTGAACTTCATACTCAGCCACAGTCATGCTCCCTTGGGTAAGAGACATGAACTCACGCTTCTTTTCATCAAGATATCTCACACCAAGATATCTTCTCTTAAACACATTCTGAAAGAATGTCCAAGTCACATCAGCTTCAGCCATTCCAGCTATAGTGGTCGTCCACCACGTATAAGCATCATCCTGTAGTAAAGATACTACACAACCCAGCTTTTGCACATCCGTGCAACTCATCTGACCCAGAATCCTCTTGGTACTCTCCAACCAAGCTTCAGAACCCTCAGCAGACATACCCCTGAACTCAATCCCACCAAGACTGCGCAAACGCTCCAAAGGTAGTCTAACTCCAGCATCTCCCTGATGCCCAGCTCCTTGAGCTCCAGCTACTGCTGTAACCCCCTTAACTCGGCCTAGACGGTTGACCCGAATTAAGAAAGTCACACGGGGAAAACCAAAGTCAACCCGAAAGTCAACCTTGATTAACGACCCTTTTTTTCTTTTTACTCTTGTCTAGATGCACATTAACCCTAGTTATGATCACACAAACAACATACTAAAAGATCATAAACATCAGAGATCAAACAGGGACCCAATTGAACAATTTACAACTTTAGGGACCAAATTGTAAATTCTGTAAATTATGAGGTCTCAACCCAAACTAAAGTTACCAACTTGAAATTAGTCAGGTTTCATGCTTCTCTGCAAAATTTCAGCTCAAAAGGACATCCCAAACTCATACACTTGCACAAACAAGATTCGGGACCAAAATGCAAACATTCCAAAACATTTAACTGCCATTGTCAGCCCTCAACGGTCGGCTGTTCCGAAACAGGGTGAGCCTGTTTCGAAATAGGGGGCCGTTCCGCAACGCGTACCGATACGCGGGCTGGCAGTGGCCTTTCCGTTTCGGAACGGTGCCTACCGTTTCAGATGCCTGGGTTCATGCAAGGCACCCGTTCCGAAACGGTCGCCTCTGTTCCGAAACGCCCTGCACAGAATGCAGCAAAAGACTACCTAAAACATGTAATTGATCAACCAAACATGCTCCAAATGCTACCAAACTTTACCAGCATGAAATTCAACATATAAAAGACATACTTGCATCAACAATTCATCATTATAACATCATGTAAGAAAAGCCCCAATTCTAATGGCATGCTTCCTACACAAGCTAACCATTCAAGCTTAAACTTCCAATTCAAGCATATAAGGTCAAATACAAATACCAGCAATCTCAGCATCATTCAACATACTTAGGGAGTTCAAAACACCTCCCAAAACAAACACATTGGTTCCCCATTGCCAAATGCCCAAAGCTAAAGAAGTACAAGAAAACCTTTCCATACATTAAGCTTAAATCCCACTTGTTTGCTTGCCTTCCTTGCTGCCCTTAAGAACCTCAATGATCTGCATTATTGGTTTAAGAAAACGAAGGAGAGCGTAAGCACAAGCTTAGTGAGGAAAGCTCTTAAAAACCATTCAATAATGCATTTGCAAAACACTTGTAAATCATACTTCCAAAACATCATATATACATGCTCATTAGCATTCTTAATCAAGCAATACATGCGTCCACATCATTTCATGTCATATTGGCCACAAGTGATAAGTTTCATCTTTTAAAAACAAGATCAACATAAGACTCACACATGGACTTTTAAACACCATTGTGATCTTATAATTCTCATGAACCACATAAGGACTTTTAACCACCTTAGTGTTCTTCCCAAGGACTTTTAAACACCTTAGCCCCAAGGACTTTTAAACACCTTGGCCCATGGACTTTTAAACACCATGGCAAGGACCACACAAGGAATTTTAACCACCTTTGTGTCCTCAACAAGAATCATCCAAGGACTTTTAACCACCTTGATGTTCTTAAGTAACAAGGCTCATTCAAGGACTTTTAACCACCTTAGTGACCTTAACAAGAATCATCATGGACTTTTAACCACCATGTAGTTCTTAGACTCTACAAGGCTCACTCAAGGACTTTTAACCACCTTGGTGACCTTAACCTTTTCAAAACATCACTTGCCAATATACATCATTATCATCAAATAATCCACTGTTTTAAAGCATTAAACCAAGCCATAAACATTATGCATTTATAAGCATCAATCCACATTTTCACAATGCTCAAAAACAAGGAACTCTTACCTTGAGCTTCCTTCAACATATGGCTTACAAAATCAGCAATAACCATGCTAAATCATGCTTTCAAAACAGAATTTAAGACATGCAATAAACCACATTGCATAACAATCAAACCATGGCCACCACTAGAGAGTTTTTCTGAAAACTTACACTTGAGCTTAGCAAAGTTGTTTAGACTTAAAACTAAGCTCCCAAGACATTGGTTTCAAAGCTGAAAACCCATTTTCACTCACCGATTCCACTTCGCCTCTTGTCGAAGCACGAATCAAGCTACCGGATCACCACCGCTTGGATACAAAGATGCCTCCCATGTTTTAAACACATCAAAGCAGAGGATTAATGCATCATCATGCATTAATAGCTTCAATGAAAGCACCTAAACTCGCTGCTCTCATCCACACTCCATTTTCGGCCACCAAACACAACCGAAAATGCATCCAAACCACTTCTCAACAAAGCCCAGCCATAAGCCATCAAAACTAAACATCCTTTAGCATCATATAACATCTAAAAAGAACCTAATAACATCCTTATAACTCCAGCAACATCAGATCCACAAGATCACCTCAAAAACAACCAAGAATCACAAGCTACACTTAGGAAATTCAACCTATCCGGGATTGCATTAATCAAAACTCAATTCCTTATCAAATTAATGATCATTTATCATCAAAAACACATCTCAAATCACAGCTTTAACAGATCCAACGAAAATCTATCAAAAATCACCAAATCTTGCAATTTAAGCCAAGATCCATTTACACAACTCAAAAGCCATTTATAAAACATCAATTAAGGATTGAGAACTTAGGAATTTCAGTAAAGAACTGAGAGTTTAGAGGAGAAGGACGTTCTTACCTCCAAACTTGAGTTTCTCCTCTTTTGGAACCAAAAACCTTGAAGAATCAAGTAGCAAATGGTGAGGTTTTGTTGATATGTTGATTAGGAATCAAAAGAGAGTTGAAAGGGAAGATTTAGGTGACAAAATCAGAAGAAATTCTCTGGATAGAAAGTGTTTGGGTTGAGAGAAAATGAGAGAAAGGAAAATTGAGAAAATAGAAAGTTAGTTACCAAAATAACCAAAATGATTTCCCTCCTCTTTTCTTATGTTTTAAAATCAGAATTAAACCTTAAAATATCTTAGAAAAATCTGGAGAAACTCCCTTTGGAAAAATAGCTCCTTAAAGATTCAAAGTTTCAATCCTTTCTAAAACAATCACGCAACTTTCAAAAATTACATTTTGGTCACTAGCCAAAATGTCAGCCTTCCAAAATTCATTTTGTAAAATTGATTTCACAGTTCACTTGTATATATTAAATGATGATTTTAGAACATTTTTCCATATTTTTAATGCAACCCGAACTAGGCTTTCCTAATTTCACCTTTTTAGATTCGAACAGCACTTTGACCGAACCGGTCAACGCCCAAAACTTCTAAGCCCAAAACCGGGGCGTTACAACTGCCGCTCGAAAAGCACCCGCAATAGCTTGTACCAACATAGACATGTCAGGCATGGCTTGCCGCTGTCCAACCTCAGGACCAGCAGCTCCAGCACCAGCTGCCGCTTCAGCTCTTTCTCCCTCAGCACCACCACCACCAGGTGGAGGAGGAGGTAACACCGCACTACCCGCATTTTCCTCATTCTCATTCTCATTAGGAGCCGTAAGTCGCACATTACTTCTCAACTCTCTACGTGGTGCCATACTATAACCATGCAATGACAATGCAAATAAAACAAGTCAGGCCCAGCAACATGCTACATCACAGCATACAACTCAATTGCATCAAAATCATAAACCACCAAGCATGCTTTCACTCAACAAGCATACAAGGCATACATACTTCAATCATGCACACATTCAATCCCAATTACTCGAGAACTCAGCTTTGATACCACCAAATGTAACCCCCTTAACCCGGCCTAGACGGTTGACCCGAATTAAGAAAGCCACACGGGGAAAACCAAAGTCAACCCGAAAGTCAACCTTGATTAACGACCCTTTTTTTTTCTTTTTACTCTTCTCTAGATGCACATTAACCCTAGTTATGATCACACAAACATCATACTAAAAGATCATAAACATCATAGATCAAACAGGGACCCAATTGAACAATTTACAACTTTAGGGACCAAATTGTAAATTCTGTAAATTATGAGGTCTCAACCCAAATTAAAGTTACCAACTTGAAATTAGACAGGTTTCATGCTTCTCTGTAAATTTTCAACTCAGAAGGACATCCCAAGCTCATACAATTGCACAAACAAGATTCAGGACCAAAAAGCAAACATTCCAAAACATTTAACTGCCATTGTCAGCCCCCAACGGTCGGCTATTCCGAAACAGGGTGAGCCTGTTTCGAAACACGGGGCCGTTCCGCAACGCGTATCGGAACGCGGGCTGGCAGTGGCCTTTCCGTTTCGGAACGGTGCCTACCGTTTCGGATGCCTGGGCTCATTTAAGGCACCCGTTCCGAAACGGTAGCCTCTGTTCCGAAACGCCCTGCACAGATTGCAGCAAAAGGCTTCCTAAAACATGCAATTGATCAACCAAACATGCTCCAAATGCTACCAAACTTTACCAGCATGAAATTCAACATATAAAAGACATACTTGCATCAACAATTCAACATTATAACATCATATAAGAAAAGCCCCAATTCTAATGGCATGCTTCCTACACAAGCAAACATTCAAGAATAAAACCTCCAAATCAAACACATATAGACCAATTACAAATCCAGCACTTCCAACAACATTAAACATACTTAGGGAGTTTATAACATTTCCCAAAACATACACATAGGTCCCCCATTGCCAAATTACCAAAAGCTAAAATGTGTTTAAGAAAACCTTCCATACTTTGAGCTTAATCCCACTTGATTGCTTGCCCTCCTTGCTGCCCTCAAAGTACCTTAATGATCTGCATTATTGGTTTAAGAAAACGAAAGAGAGCGTAAGCAAAAGCTTAGTGAGAAATGCTCTTTAAAACCATTCAATAATGCATTTATAAACCACTATATAAATCATACTTCAAAACATCATATATACATGCTCACTAGCATTCTTAAACAAGCAATACATGCTTCCATATCGTTTCATGTCATATTGGCCACAAGTGATAAGTTTCATCTTTTAAAAACAAGATCAACATAAGACTCACACATGGACTTTTAAACACCATTGTGATCTTATAATTCTCAAGAACCACATAAGGACTTTTAACCACCTTAGTGTTCTTCCCAAGGACTTTTAAACACCTTGGCCCCAAGGACTTTTAAACACCTTGGCCCATGGACTTTTAAACACCATGGCAAGGACCAAACAAGGAATTTTAACCACCTTTGTGTCCTCAACAAGAATCATCCAAGGACTTTTAACCACCTTCATGTTCTTAAGTAACAAGGCTCACTCAAGGACTTTTAACCACCTTGGTGACCTTAACAAGAATCATCATGGACTTTTAACCACCATGAAGTTCTTAGAAACCACAAGGCTCACTCAAGGACTTTTAACCACCTTAGTGACCTTAACCTTTTCAAAACATCACTTGCCAATATACATCATTATCATCAAATAATCCACTGTTTTAAAGCATTAAACCAAGCCATAAACATCATGCATTTATAAGCATCAAACCACATTTTAACAATGCTCAAAAACAAGGAACTCTTACCTTGAGCTTCCTTCAACATATGGCTTACAAAATCAGCAATAACCATGCTAAATCATGCTTTCAAAACAGAATTTAAAACATGCAATAAACCACATTGCATAACAATCAACCCATGGCCACCACTAGAGAGTTCTTTTGAAAACTTACACTTGAGCTTAGCAAAGTTGTTTTGGTGGGAGATGGATTGTGGATTGTGGGAGATGGAGGTAGGGTGCTGTTTTGGTGGGATTGCTGGGCAATCGAGGAACCATTGAAGAATGTATTCCCGCGTTTGTTTGGGTTGGCTTCGAATAAATTGGCTTTTGTCCGGGAGGTATGGAGTTTTCCGAGTGTGGATTTGGCGAGTCATTTCCGACGTGAGTTGCGATCATTTGAGGTAAGACAATTAGATGAATTAAAAGCTTGTTTGGCAGGGTTGCATTTGCGTGATCGAGTGGCGGATAGGCTGGTTTGGAGACATTAGAATTTGGGACTATTTTCGGTGGGTAAGTTGCACGGTTTATTGTCATCCTTTGGCTTGTCCGATCCTATGCATGTGGGTATGGTGTGGAACATGCCACTACTTCCGAAAATCCAATGTTTTTTGTGGTTTATCTTGGTGGATCGTTTGCCGATGCTCCGTATGTTATTTGATCGTGGCATCCCCCTCTCGAATTCCTCTTTAAGTTGTCGATGGTGTATTGTTGGTGAGTATAATTGTGATCACCTTCTATGGTCGTGTGAATTAGCCTATGATGTGTGGACTGATTTCTTGTTATGGTGGGATGTTACTATGGTTCGGCCTCGTCGCATTGGTGAGTTTCTTACTCAATGTTGGATGGGATGCTTTAGTGTTGATGTCCGAGCATGGTGGATGATTGGTTGTGCAAGTGTTGTTTGGTCGCTATGGGTAGCGAGGAACGAGCTCATGTTTCAGGGGCGTCGCGCAACGAGACAATCAGTGTTTTTTCTTGTTCAGCTCCGGGCTTTATATTGGACCCGAGCGTATATGGAGGCAGCGTGTTTGAATGAGGCGGTGTTGTTGTCTTGCCCGAGGCAATGCTGTCCTGTGCAAAACACAGCCAATATGGCTCGGTTGCACGTGGTATGGGTGCCTCCCTTGGAGGGTGTGTGGAAATTCAACGTCGATGGGGCGGCACGGGGGAAGCCGGGATTGGCGGGATGTGGGGGTGTCCTACGAGATTGGAATAGTCGTATTATGGCGATTTTTTCTGGATCGATTGGGATAGATGATTCCAATGTTGTAGAAATACAGGCGATTGCTTACGCCTTGCGGATGTTACGTGAGATGCGGTTGGGGTTGGTTTCATCGATTGTGGTGGAATCGGATTCGTGGTGGCATTATCGTGGCTGCATTGTATTGATCGCCGTCCTTGGCAGATCTGGCGATGGCTCCAGCAGATTGACGATGATTGTTTCGTGTTGCCCTGCGTGTGTTTTAATCATATTTTCAGAGAAGCAAATGGCGTTGCGGATACATTGGCGAAAAATGGTGTTGATAGGGTCAATTCGGTGTGGTTGTATACGCAGTGAGCTGAGGTTTTTAATGAGGCGGATGTGGGGTGTGGATTTTGTATGATTTTTCTTATAAATAAAATCAGACTTCGCTGTGAAAAAAAAACAATATGATCCAAATTTAAGTTATTTCTTTCTAAAACTAGGTATCATACAATCTCTATAAATATATCTAAAGTTTAATATACCTATTAAGATAGTCCAATCATGGGGTTTTCCAGTACGAATACATTTTTAATTTACTTGGCTCTAATAAGCATTTTGGTAATCGAAGCCGATGCAGCAGCACGAGGTGGTGCTAGACACATCAATCCAGCAGTCCTTGATCCTTGCAAGTGGCCTGGCGGTCCACATCTGGGATGTCATCCCGACCCAAACAGTCCTCCCAAAAAAGCAAATCCCTACAATCGTGGCTGCTCAAGACACCGAAAATGCCGACACTAAATATACAATATAGAGAATAATGGAAAATATATGGCTGAAGGGTGTGATTGATAAAAACTTAAAAATTTGTTTTCTTGTACTAGAATATATATATATATATATATATATATGTTTGTCATGTTTAAGAAAACGTATTAAATTTATAATTTAAAACAGTACTATACAAATGTATTATTTGTGTAATGATAATATATTTAATTGAAATAATTTAATGTTTCATTTAGACCTCTTTTCTTTTTTAAGCATTTTAACCGTCAATGTTTCATTTTGGGTCAAAATACCCCTCCATGGATTAAAACTGTTAGTCAACGAACATGAAATATCTTGAAATGATGTGGCAAATCTACATGGATGTGCACACTAACATTCTGTTGTCATTAAAACAAATGTGTCAACTTTAAAGAATAACATATGAGTAAAAAGTAATTGGTTCATTTATAGAAGCATTTCATTATTGGCGAAACATATGATTTCTAATCCAGAGTAACAATGATTACACAACTTTCGGCATAAAAACTTATTTTAAGGAGGTAGAGTTTTATTAAATGTGTTAAAGTGAGGTTGTTACTTTGAAGAATTGGTTGGTGTTGGTGTAGTTGTATATTAGTGTCAAACTGAATTGGTACTGCGTGAACTATTGAAAGTATAAATGTACACATGAACCCCAAGATTTATTTACGTACAATGGAAGTAACTGATCCTCAACCTAACTAAGCTACTCAATTTGTAGCTAAACATTCTCGTACATTTTTGAACTTATAATCGCTTAAGTTGTAACCCCCTATTTTGACCTAAAGGTTTATAACATATTGAAATCGACAATTTGGAAACTTTCCCCTCAAGTAAGATTATTTATAAAAATTATGACGAAATTATTATTCAATTATAAAAGATATCCTTTAATGTTTCATAATAAAACAAGCATGCTAAAATAGTTTATCAAACCCCAAAAATAATAAATGTCCAAAGTCCACTTTTACAACCAAATCCGAAAATACTTAAATAAATAAATATAAGTCGATAACAAAACGTACCGATAAATAGTATCAATTAATGTTCGAACGAGATCCTCCAAGTACCGAAACCTAAGTCTGGAAATCTGAAACAGATATTAAGGGGGAGTCAGCTATAAAGCTCAGTGTGTCTCTAAAGTGCATAACAGAGGTCAATCCAACAATCAAACAACATATCACGAATTTACAGATATTCCGAAGTATACAAACAGAGCATACAGATATCATGACATGACATGCACCCAACTACATCACCGTCCGAAGAGTGAGGTTCCCCTAAACCACTTTACACCTCAACACCATGTCCGAAGCAGAACTCATCCCGAAAGATGGAACTACTGATCCGAAGCGAAGTTCAACCCGAAGGATGAAGTCGCTGAGCTTCCTTCGTACAATATCCCAACCCAATGATATGACATGTAATCCGATTTCAGAGTCCGAATGCAATCTTGTTAAATAACTAAGATGCATGTACATAATAATTCGATTCCGATATATGTTACATAATATGGTCATAGCATCCGAGTCATACATTATTTATCAGATAACAGAGCAGAATAGCATACAGTCGAGTCATGCAATATTTATCAGATAACAGAGCAGAATAACATACAAAATATTTATCAATCAACCGAGCAGGATAACAAAGAATATTTCTCATACAGATCACGAAATCAAGCAACACATACATGTAGCACAGACAGAGAACACACCTTAGGTAGCTAAATAGTCAACGTCGATAGTGACGTCTCCCACGCTCAGCTCTAGCGGAAGGTCGAACAGGATCAGCTCCTAAAAACAAGAACACTATATAAGACTTTCTACTATGCCACATTCGAATATTTACGCTTAACAGAAAACTTACTAGCAGATCTCGAAGACTGTGCCACCGGAGGTCTGCCTGGCGGAGGATGAGGTAAAATCTCGGAGTCAGAATCCACGTCACCTGAACACAAAACAACCGAGTCAAATTCCGATGCAACACTTTACAAAAATATGAGCTCAACATATAAACATGATCCAAAAGGCATTTCGGGTCCGAATTTGAAGGAACGGACAGCGGCAACGGAATCGGAACGTCGAAAAACTTCAGAGTGGACTCAACCGAAAAAGTCAACCAAAAGTCAACGATGACGTCATCGCTGACGTCATCATTGACTGTAATGACATCATCATTGACTGCATCAGCACTGCAATAGCGGATGATGTCATTGTTGCATCAGCACAGCAACAACGGATGACATCATCGTTGCATCAGCCCACTGGTCTGGTTCGGTTCAACCTAGCCGTCCGGTTCACCAACACACCCAACCGGTTCAGTTCAGATCCAACAGCCACCCAACACAAAACCAAACCCTAATCCTAATTTATCAAACCCTAACACCATGTCCGCGGCGGCGCCCGACCACCCTCGGCGCAACCCCCATGAACCCAACGACGGCCACGGCACGACAGCGGCCAACACAACGACCAACAGGCCTGCAACGACAAACCTGAAGCCCAACCACAACTCACCCAAACTCGGACGGACACGACGCGCGCGCAAAGGACGACGGCGACACAACAGAGAATGGCGACGACAGAAGGCAAAGAACGGCGGCGGCAGAAGGCAAAGAGTCAAAGCCTTCGACTCACTTTTCCGACGAAGGAAAACATCGAACAAGCAACCCTAACTCGGGTTTTGATCGGACGGCTACAGAGAAGCCACTGATGGTCGCGAAACGACGAACGACCGGCGTAATCTCCTTCACCGGAACTTCAACGGAAAGAATGGGGAGAGGGTTGATATGTTTTGGGTTTTCTTTTTATTATTATTTTATTAGATAAAGAGGAAGTGCAGCGCACATACACCCAAATAGAACAAAACAAAGTTTACCCTAGATAAATGGGAAATTACGAAAGGAGGGTCTCTACTTTTGCCCGCCTAACAAAAATAGCCACCAACTTTTAATTTTATTCACTTTGGTCCCCATTTTAGATTAGGTTAAATTCCGATTTTCCACCAAATTCTAGGGTTTCCAATTGGGGACTCTCACAATTAGGGATTTTAAAATTAGGGCTAAAATGGGGTGTTACAACTCTCCCCCCGTAAAAAGAAATTTCGGCCTCGAAATTTACCTGGAGCAAACAAATGCGGATACTGAGCTTTGATGACAGCTTTGGGCTCCCAAGTAGCCTCATCATGACTGCGACCACGCCACAAGACTTTGACCATCTTAATGGTCTTCCTTCTGAGAACTTGTAACCCCCTAAACTCGACCTAGAAGAAATGGGCCGAATCTAGAAAGTAGCGATTGAAAACTTGTCCCTCAAGATACAATTTAGGTTAAAATATTTTATAATTCAAAAGAATCGATTAACAAAGTAAACTCAATAAATATTCCGATTAAAGTAAACTTAATCTTTTAAACGATGTTCCGATAATTAATTAAGATCTCTGAAAATAATTTCGTAAATGCGTGCATCCAATAAATCCCAAGTTATAAACAGTCCCAATGTCCATGTTACACAAATGTCTCAAACAATGTTAAAACATAAATCCAAGATAGTCAAAGATTTCATACTGAATGTTAATTTATCTGAATAAATAAGAGATGCTCCAAGTACCGATCGCCTAAAAGTCTGAGATATCTGAAAAGTAAAAACTAAAGGGGTGTAAGCTAAAGAGCTTAGTGTGTCTCTAAAGTGCAACCGAAAACAAAATAGTATTTTATTTTCTGATAAAGACTTTTCTGAAAACACAACAAAACTGAATCATGATGATATGATGTCTGATGCACATGAATCATAGTACCCATCTCCGATACACCGAAAAGTAAGGTTCCCCAGAACCTACTTTCTCCATGTCACCATCCGAAGTGGAACTCAGCCCGAAGGGTGGAACCACTGATCCGAAGCGGAATTCAACTCGAAGGTTGAAACCACTAATCCGAAGCGGAATTAAACCCGAAGGTTGAAACCACTGATCCGAAGCGGAATTCAACCCGAAGGTTGAAACCACTGAACTTTCCCGAACAAATCTCAAACCATATACCCACAATGATATGATGCAGATTTTAAAATCCGAGTCTGATCCGAAACTTGAATTATGAAAATTCAACTTGAACAATACTATAAATCCGATGTTTTACAGTTCTGAAAATCAGATATTTCACTTAAATCACAGTATGACATGTTATGCATGATGTCTGAAAACATTCACCCAATCACAACAGAGTATGCACGCAAAATGTACAAAATATTTACTTATATTAATACCAGAAAAGCACAGAAAGAAACGCATAAGTTTATGAAACAGGAAGAGACACACCTTTAGCAACAGTAGCTCTAATGCTGAGAAAAGCGCGTCTTACGCTCAGATCTAGCTCAATCAGGACCTACGAAGGTATGAATACTATATTAGTATTTATTACTAATACTAAGCCACAAACTAAAACACTGAAAACCGAACTGAAGATATACTCACGTGAAGATCTCGAAGAACGTGCACGATCGGTCTGAACAACTAGAGGTAACTCGTCGACCTCGAAGACGTTATCACCTGAACACAAGAATATTCCGAATCAAATTCTGAAATCCATAACTCAACCAAATTTTATGAATAATTTACTGAAATTAGCAGAACATAGCTTTCAGATTTGAATTTGACAAAACGGCCAGCGGATACGGACTCAGGACGTCGAAAAAAAGTCAAGAGGAACATTTCCCGAAAAAGTCAACTCTGGTCAATACTGGTCAAAGTCAAAGTCAAACTGATCAAAGTCAACTATGATGGTCAAAGTCAATTGTTCAAGGTCAACGGTCAACATTGACTTGACTGGTCAAAGTCAACTGGTCGAATTTGGTCAAACAAGTCAAAGGGGTAAAACGGTCCGGTCAACTGTGGTCCAATGGGTCAAACCGGTTCAGGTCAACGGTTCACAAGTCGGTCTGGTTCACTGGTCCGGTTCGATTCAATTAACAGATTTGGTTTGGTCCAATTCACTTGTTCGGTTAAGTTGCTTCACACAATGGTTCACAAAATGAACCCATATCAGATTACTCACAAATTGGCTAAACCAAACCTCAAACATACACATACAGGGCCAACACCAAGCCCAAACAACATACCTACACTCAAAGCCCAATTTCCTTAACCCTTTCACCAACTTTAGGGCTAGGGTTTCCAGAACCCCTTTGATGGCGCAACACAACCCGGCGGCGGCGGCAGGCCAAAACACGGCAACGACAGCTAACCACATGACAGTTGGACATCGCGACGACATCAAATACTTCCGATGGTTTAACACCGGCAGCGACGGAGATTCTGATGACGGCGAACCCAAACACAGCCAGTATACTCCGACAGCAAAAACAACAACCCAAAATGTCAATTTCCGGCCAAACTAGCAAATATGAGATCTAAACAACCAAGAACACAGGTGCAAGGCTTACCCAAACTTGAACAGTGACGACGGCAGTGGCGCAAGAAACGAACGGTGACGTGGCGAAAAGCTCGAGTGAAAACCAAAAGGTTTCGGTACCAAAACCCACAAATTCGAACGACTCTAAGGCCGTTTCCTCAAGAACGACGGCCGGCAAGGAGACCACGACGGTTGAGCATTGCCCGCGACCCAAAACAATCGTGACGATGGTGGTGCGAACGGCGGAGGCGAACGGTGCAGAGAAACCGAACGATTTTCTGGCGTTTCCAGGCGAACAACCGTGTTGAGGGGAAACTGAGGCCTGGGCTTTGATCGCGAAGAGAACACGAGCACAGTGATGGTCTTCGATCGATGAACGGACGACGGCTTGGGCTTGACCGGAGCTTCGCCGGAGATGGGTGAGGGATGCCGAGAGAGAAAACAGAAAGGTGGGTATATTTGGGAGAGTGCGGCTGCAGGAGTCAAAAAGCTCAAAAGTCTGAATAACACAAATAATAGGTTTAAACTTGAAAGTTGGGTAAATCGCAAGAGAAGGGCCCCAATTTTTCCCACTTAACAAAATAGCTCTGAGGTTTTAATTTTCACACACAAAGGTCACTAAAATTTTGAATTATGCTCAATTAGACCACAACTAAAAATTAGGGTTCCATATTATAAATTCCCAAATTTTAGGGTTTCAAATTAGGGATTTCCAAAATTAGGGTTTCTGAATTGGGGTAATTTTTGGGGTGTTACAACTCTCCCTCCCTTAAAAAAAATTTCGTCCTCGAAATTTTCAAATGTAACAACAGATCTCAAAACCAACTAAAACACACATATATTTTTCCATTCTGAATTCATGATATATCATAACCGAAAATACTGAAACATAGAACTGGAAAAAGAACCGAAACATATTAAGATGTACCTTCCATGTCATCATGTATACCATCGTATCCAACACGAGCTCCTGATTGGATGTACTGAACTTGGACGTCAAATCTCGGATCTAGCTAATCCACCACCCGGAGCATGTCTACCACTACTAGCAGTACATGAAGCAACTGACCTAAACTGCTCTCTACCTCGATGAGGTGCCTGAACTAATGCATGACTCTGAATCTGAACGGACAAACCAGGAGCTGAACGTGGACAATTCTTTAAGAAGTGATCCTGAGAACCACATCTGAAACGCGTTCTATTCATCAATCTGCACTCTCCGTTATGTTTTTATTGCAAAAACCACATACAGAAATAGGCTGACGAACTCTTAAACTACCCTGACTGCCAAACAAAACTGTCGATACTACGGGTCTTACATTCTGATAACTCTGAGGAACAAACTCATCTCTAGGTCTCTTTCCAAACGAGCTGACAAAACTTGGTTGTACAAATGTGTCCGGTTGCTTCCCGATTTGATCAAATTCTGAAGTTCTTTTTCCATTTGTGAAATTTATCCTCTTAGAAGTTTTAGCTCGATCAACCATGTCGATGAATACTTTATCATGATGTGTTGCAACATCTCTTTGAATCGGTAGTCGAGGTTCCTTAAAAAGAATCATACTTATCTTTCTCAATCACAACTAACTCAGGAGCATACTTATCAAATAATCATTCACTGCTTGCTATTCTGTTTCAAATTCATAAAAATAATCTTAACAATTCGCTACGAGCTCGTCTCCAACATAACGATCAGTGTTATCAATGTCAAGTGAGTTATCACTTATGATCTTATATCCTCCTAACGAATGGTTCTCATCAACATGCAACTTATTCTGAATTTTTGCTTGCCCAAGAGAAGGCGAGTGATCACTACCAGGAGCAGCAATGTAACCCCCGTAGCCCGGCCTGGACGGTTGACCCGAACTACGAAGATTACACGGGGAAAACCAAAGTCAACCCGAAAGTCAACCTTGATTAACGACCCTTTTTTTTCTTTTTAACTTGTCTAGATGCACATTAACCTTACATGTGATCACACAAACACCATGCTCAAAGATCACAAACATCAGAGATCAAACAGGGACCCAATTGAACAAATTACAACTTTAGGGACCAAATTGTAATTTCTGAAGACTTTAAGGACTTAACCAGATTTTAAGTTACCAACTTGAAATTAATCATGTTTCATGCTTCTCTGCCAAATTTCAGCTCAAACGGACATCCCGAACTCATACAATTGCACAAGCAAGATTCAGGACCAAAATGCAAACATTTTGAAACATTTAACCGCCCATGTCAGCCCCCAACGGTCACCCGTTCTGAAACAGGCCAAGGCCGTTCCGAAACACGGGCCGTTCCGCAACGCGTTCCGCAACGGGGGTCTGGCAGAATGCCTTCCGTTTCGGAACGGTGACACTCGTTTCGGACGCCTGGGTTTATGCAGGGCACCCGTTCCGAAACGGTGTTGCCTGTTCCGAAACACCTAGCCCAGAATGTTGCATTTTGCTCATTCAAACACACAATTGATCATTCAAACATGCTCCAAAACCCACCAAACTTTGCCAACATGCAATTCAACATAAAAGAGACATACTTGCATCAACAATTCAACATATGATCAACACATATGAAAAGCCCCAATTCAATAGGCATGCTTCCTACTCAAGCAACCATTTAAGCACAAACCTTTCAATTCAAACACAATCAAACCAATTCATGATTCAACATCATTAACAACAGTACTTAAACATTCTTGATCAACACATACGATCACAATAACAACAATCCGAGAGATTCTACCCCATTGCCCTTATTAACTATAGCTATTCACCGAGACATACATCTCCATTGGAGTCCACCTTGAATCCCTTGCTCCTTGCTGCCCAAACTTCAAGAATCTGCATTGATGGACAAAAAGAAGCGTAAGCACATAATGCTTAGTGAGGAATGCTCAAAACCAAAACACCATCAATGCAGCGGGTCTTTAAAACACTTTAAAACCAACCCGATTTGCTTTCCAAAACCATGTTCGAAAACTCTTTTCAACATCAAGTTCAAATCATGCATAAACACCATATGCCAAGCTTTAAATAAAACCATGGAAAACACATCCTTTCCACAACATACCTTTCTTTAACTTGGAAACCACATCAAGCAAGGAACCACTTAAAACCATAATTCAATCAAACCATTTCATGCATTTAAACAAGGCCACATAAAACCATAACATCATCATCACATGCCTTTAACAACAAGTCATACATGACTCCAATGCAACATAGGTAATCCATGCTCTCATGCATCATTTATCAAATGACAACCAACACTTGTTCAACATACAAGTAACATGCTTCCACTAGCATTATACACATTTCATGCAACAATGCATCTTACCAAGCATCTCATGCTTCCCATGCAAACATGCATCAATTCAAGCATCTCATGCTTCACATGCAACCATGCATCATTTCAAGCAATACCATGCTTCACATGCAACTATGCATCATTTCAAGCAATACCATGCTTCACATGCAACTATGCATCATTTCAAGCAATACCATGCTTCACATGCAACTATGCATCACTTCAAGCAATTCCATGCTTCACATGATCAAGAACATTACATTGGCTTCCAAGAGATCAACCACATTCACTTTCCAACTTATCAATTCGATCGGATACGCGGATTACAAGCGTGTCCCAACGCTTCCTACACCCTACCCAATCCAAGGTCTTCCAAATGGGCATCAACCTCCATTTGACCTTAACAACCTAAGGTTCCCATGCATGGACTTTTAAACACCATACAACCTTAGCTTTTCCTCAAGGTTACCATGTATGGACTTCCAACCGCCATACACCCTTGACATGCACAAGGTCTTTTCCGTATGGACTTTCAACCACCATACAACCTTTGCATAACCGATTGGTAGTTGTAGACATCATCTAACGAGGAACGGGACATCACACACAAGATCCACACATGGACTTAACCATAGCCATTGTGATCTTAACAAGTACAAGGTTCTCACATAAGGACTTTTAACCACCTTATAACCTTTACTTAACCAAGGTCCTCGAATGGGCAACAACCTCCATTATGACCTTAACAACTTAGGTCCTCGAGTGGGCAACAACCTCCACTATGACCTCTTCTCGTTAGGAATACTTGAGGGGAGTCTAACCGGTCCACACTTGACCACTCCGCCTTCAAGGCGACTTTATTCACGGTGCACCCAATCCTATAGCCGGCTAATTATACCCGATCAACGAACCAAGAACCATTCACATCTCTTGCCAACATAACCATCTTACCATAATATCCAATGTTCCACATGCATAAACACAATGCAAGGTCATCACATCATTAGCTCAATGATTCACATGCATACACATAATGCAAAACCATCACATCATTAGCTCAATGATTCACATGCATAAACAATATGCAAAAGGTAACAATTATCATCATTAATCATCATCAACTCACTGTTTTAAAGCATCATACAAAGCCAATGAACAACATGCAACTCTATGCATCAAAATCACAATTTCCATAAACATAACCAAGAATCTCTTACCTTGAGCATCCTTCTCAATTGACTTTCCAACCAGCATTAAATCATGCTAAAAACATGCTTACAAAACAGAATTAAACCATGCACAACACTTGCATATCAATCATCAATCACAATTGATTTTAAAGCCAAAACATACACAAACCAAGAGCAAAAACCTCTTCACTTAATCTTGAGCTTAGCAAAGTTGTTTAGACTTAAACTAAGCTCCCAAAAACCTTCAAACCATGTTTCAAAAGCTGAAATCCCAACTTCACTCACCGATTACCAAACAAGCTAGCCAACAAGCTTTCCAAGCTTCCGAAACCTTCCGAAAACACCTCCAAGACTCAAGGATCAACCTCCCCTGTTTCAAGCACACAAAAACAGAACATTAATGCATCCTTATGCATTAAAACACCAGCAATATCAACACAACTCGCTGCTCATCACAAATCTAACAATTTGGCTACCAAACACAACCAAAATCACCTCCAAACACTTCCAAAACTTAACCCAGCCAAGATCCATCACTTCTAACCATTTTTATACATCAAATAACATGCAAAATGATCACAACCACGTCCTTATACCTCCAGGTATAACAGATCACCAATTACACTTCAAAAACAACCAAAAACTCAAGCCAAACTTAGGAAATTCAACCTATCCGGGATTGCATTGATTAAACCTCAACTTCTAATCATTTTAGCATTCATTTAACATCAATTTAACACCTCAAAACCCTGCTTAAACAGATCACACGAAAATTTCCACCAAAATCATCAAATCTTGCATTTTAGCCAAAAATCAAGATCTCAATTGAAAAGCCATTAATAAAACATGAATCAAGGATTGAGAACTTAGGAATTTCAGTAAAGAACTGATAGTTTAGAGGAGAAGGACGTTCTTACCTCCAAACTTGAATTTCTCCATTTTAGAGCCAAAATGCTTGATGAAACAATTTGCAAATTGAGAGGTTTTGATGATGAGATGATTAGGAATCAAATGAGAGTTGAAATGAGAGATTAAGAAGTCAAAATCAGAGAAAGAAATCTGAGGAAATCTTGTTTGGGTAGAGAGAAAATGAGAGAAAAGAGAATTTGAGAGAAAATAGAAAAATTAGTTAAGAATTGGTTAAAATGATTTCCCTCCTTTTCATAACCTTTAAAATCAGATTTTTGACTTAAAATATCTTAGAAAAATCTGGAGAAATCCTTTTTGGAATAATAGCTCCTTAAAGATTCAAAGTTTCAATCCTTTATAAAACTGTCCCGCAACTTTCAAAAATTACATTTTGGTCACTAGCCAAAATGTCAACCTTCCGAACCTCATTTTCCAAAATTGATTTCACAGTTCACTTTTATATATTAAAATATGATTTTAGAATATTTTTCCATATTTTTAATGCAACCCGAACTAGGCTTTCCTAAATTCCCTCTTATATATTCGATCAGCACTTTGACCGAACCGGTCAACGCCCAAAACTTCTGAGCCCAAAACCGGGGCGTTACAACTCTCCCCCCCTTAGGAAATTTCGTCCTCGAAATTTCAACCGGCAAAAGAGAACAACAACCTTCTCAAGCAACACACAAGGCAACACAAAAGCCTTAACCAACACCACTGATCACTTTCCACACATAACTTCCACCACTCACTGTTCATAAATCCACACTCTCAAGGGTAACCACAACCCAAACTTCCACACAACCAGATTATGCACAATCCCAACATCAACCTGAAAAACTTCAGCTCTTACAGCAAACAACACTGTAACACACAACTCCCAAGACTTGTCTATACAAAGACAACAACCAAACCAACTCAGCCACTACGCAACCTCTCAACCTCTAAAACTCTTGCGATTCCCAAACCCTTTTCCAAAGATTTTCCCAACAAGCAGAAATCCTTAAACATCAACTGTTTATTCAAACTCTTCAACAAAACTGACAATCCTTCACATCCGTCAAAACATTACCATAACAGCTCACCAGCACCAAAAACCAAAATCACATCACAACCTCAACTTGAAACCTTCAGCCGTTCCACATACCATCAACAGACTTCAAACAAAACTTCTTAACCACAACTAGCCAACCACTGCTCACAAGAACCCAAACAACCAACAAAAACCTTCGATCTTTCACAGCCCTTTCACTACATACTCAACCAGAACACTTGCACTACCAGAACATTACTGAACCAAAACACACATAACAGCTTCAGAACTCTTCAAAGATTGCCAAGAACAAACACAACCCTTCACAGCAACTTAAAAAAAACTAAACCACCTCAGCTGCAACAACACTTAGCACCAAGGAACAACCACTTCCTTTCAGCTAAACAAACCACTTAGCTGATACTAACCTCAAACAGATACCCTTCATCACCAAACCACTAAACTCTCAGAGCAACAAACACTTTCCTTTCACCAACAGGCCATTCCACTCTCACTATCACTAGCAACTAGATAACAAACTCCAGCACTTCTAACTCCCACTCAGCACCAAACACCCTCTAAAAACCATTATCCCACTTAATCCAACCACAACACTAACAGATTCGATTAGTTATTAGCGAGCGTGAACGTCGTATGCATGATCACCTACATGCCCTATCAATGTCTGATGTACATGTATGCAAAACCTCTAATGTCATGCCACATGTATGCATGGACCAACATATATATAATATAGTATATATCAATGCTTTTAACTGTGCATGAATGCCAGTTCACACCCTCCAATAACATCCTCAAAATCTGTCTAAGAACAACCTCCTTACTCATCTTTAACTTAACTATCTCCATCATACCAACAACCATTATCCACAAGATATTCACTAAAGCCTTCTTCACACCAAAGATATTACCAAACCACAACTACCATTACTCCAAACATGCTAGCAACAAGACTAAACTTACCACGCAAGGAAAAACCAACAGAAACCAAACTAAGCAACTAAAGCAAAGATCACTTAACAAGGTTACCTGAAAACATAACACCACCCTGAAGCTTCATCGAACGAGCTCTCCTCCTTGCGGAACCAACATCCTTCGGTTGCACCCTTGCAGCACCAACAAACACTCCTGGGTCACCACCAACTCCTTGCGATAAGAAACCTTGACTATTCCGCGCCAACATCAAGCAATCACGCCTCATGTGTCCAGCAGACCCACACTTCCAGCAAACTTCATTTCCCAAGCTCTTCACAACCTTCTGCTTTTTCTGCCACTTCTGAACCTCGCCTCGGTCGCGCTCACGACCTTTCAAAGATCCTTTAGCCAACATCAAAGCTGACTCCACTCCAAGAGGACAATCACGCTTAACATGCAACTTAGAACCACATCTCCAGCAAACACTTGTGTCCCAACATTTTCCAACATGTTGCCTTTTACAACGGTCACACACAGATGACTGTGCTCCCACTCCTTGCTCAAGCAACACCTGCTCACCAACAGCATTAGCCACACCTTGCCCAACCCTTGGAAATTCCCTTCCAAGATACCTTTCATAGAAAGCAGATACAAAGAAATCCCAATCAATATCAAGGATATGTGACGCCACAGCCACAGATGTCCACCAAGAACAAACATCCTCCAACATCAAAGAAACAACACTCCCCAGCTTACAGGCATAATCACAGCCTTCCTGATCCAAAATCAGAACTACATTGGCCAACCAAGCCTCAAACATCTTCGGGGAAGAACCATGGTACTCCTCAGCACCCAAATCAAACAAATGCTGCTTCGGCAAACCCACACATTTAGCCAGCACATCCACTGATTCTACCTCAACCGTAGCCTGAGATGTTTCCAACACCTCCTGAACAACAGGTAAAGAACTTTCCATCCCGGAACCAGCTTCCTTCCCTTGCCTTACCATCTCAACTTCAGTCATAGAAGACTGAGACAAAACACCTTTACAAAAGGGCGAATCCTTTGACTTAACAACCTGCCCCAAGGCAGCAACCATCTCACTCATCCTCCACTCTTTCATCATCTTTGCCATACCACTAACAACAAACAACATACAATCACAACAAACAAACAAAACCTGTTAGACCAGCATTAAGCAAGGATTCAACTCCAACTCCAAAATAACACAATAGCTATATTAATAAGGCAATGGGTATCCCGAATCCTCCCCCCTTTACATGACATAACAGTCAACACAACATGAACATCACAACATCAAGCATATCAACCACATACCTTGATCATGCTTACACCAAACAACATCATACAGCACCAGCACATTAGCAACATAACATGCTCAAGACACATTCATCATGCATAGCATCAGCTCATATCCACATGAACTCAACCAAGATTCATAACCACAAATCATGCTTGCATACACCAGCAACATGCTCAAAAACATCAACATCATACTCAGAAACACATGCTTCAACCAGATTTCAACCATACAACAAGGTAAACATCAAGCACACTTACCACAACAACTTACCGTTTTCCCCAACCTTCGCAACTCAGCTCTGATACCACCAAATGTAACCCCCGTAGCCCGGCCTGGACGGTTGACCCGAACTACGAAGATTACACGGGGAAAACCAAAGTCAACCCGAAAGTCAACCTTGATTAACGACCCTTTTTTTTTCTTTTTAACTTGTCTAGATGCACATTAACCTTACATGTGATCACATAAACACCATGCTCAAAGATCACAAACATCAGAGATCAAACAGGGACCCAATTGAACAAATTACAACTTTAGGGACCAAATTGTAATTTCTGAAGACTTTAAGGACTTAACCAGATTTTAAGTTACCAACTTGAAATTAATCATGTTTCATGCTTCTCTGCCAAATTTCAGCTCAAACGGACATCCCGAACTCATACAATTGCACAAGCAAGATTCAGGACCAAAATGCAAACATTTTGAAACATTTAACCGCCCATGTCAGCCCCCAACGGTCACCCGTTCTGAAACAGGCCAAGGCCGTTTCGAAACACGGGCCGTTCCGCAACGCGTTCCGCAACGGGGGTCTGGCAGAATGCCTTCCGTTTCGGAACGGTGACACTCGTTTCGGACGCCTGGGTTTATGCAGGGCACCCGTTCCGAAACGGTGTTGCCTGTTCCGAAACACCTAGCCCAGAATGTTGCATTTTGCTCATTCAAACACACAATTGATCATTCAAACATGCTCCAAAAGCCACCAAACTTTGCCAACATGCAATTCAACATAAAAGAGACATACTTGCATCAACAATTCAACATATGATCAACACATATGAAAAACCCCAATTCAATAGGCATGCTTCCTACTCAAGCAACCATTTAAGCACAAACCTTTCAATTCAAACACAATCAAACCAATTCATGATTCAACATCATTAACAACAGTACTTAAACATTCTTGATCAACACATACGATCACAATAACAACAATCCGAGAGATTCTACTCCATTGCCCTTATTAACTATAGCTATTCACCGAGACATACATCGCCATTGGAGTCCACCTTGAATCCCTTGCTCCTTGCTGCCCAAACTTCAAGAATCTGCATTGATGGACAAAAAGGAGCGTAAGCACATAATGCTTAGTGAGGAATGCTCAAAACCAAAACACCATCAATGCAACGGGTCTTTAAAACACTTTAAAACCAACCCGATTTGCTTTCCAAAACCATGTTCGAAAACTCTTTTCAACATCAAGTTCAAATCATGCATAAACACCATATGCCAAGCTTTAAATAAAACCATGGAAAACACATCCTTTCCACAACATACCTTTCTTTAACTTGGAAACCACATCAAGCAAGGAACCACTTAAAACCTAATTCAATCAAACCATTTCATGCATTTAAACAAGGCCACATAAAACCATAACATCATCATCACATGCCTTTAACAACAAGTCATACATGACTCCAATGCAACATAGGTAATCCATGCTCTCATGCATCATTTATCAAATGACAACCAACACTTGTTCAACATACAAGTAACATGCTTCCACTAGCATTATACACATTTCATGCAACAATGCATCTTACCAAGCATCTCATGCTTCCCATGCAAACATGCATCAATTCAAGCATCTCATGCTTCACATGCAACCATGCATCATTTCAAGCAATACCATGCTTCAAATGCAACTATGCATCATTTCAAGCAATACCATGCTTCACATGCAACTATGCATCATTTCAAGCAATACCATGCTTCACATGCAACTATGCATCACTTCAAGCAATTCCATGCTTCACATGATCAAGAACATTACATTGGCTTCCAAGAGATCAACCACATTCACTTTCCAACTTATCGATTCGATCGGATACGCGGATTACAAGCGTGTCCCAACGCTTCCTACACCCTACCCAATCCAAGGTCTTCCAAATGGGCATCAACCTCCATTTGACCTTAACAACCTAAGGTTCCCATGCATGGACTTTTAAACACCATACAACCTTAGCTTTTCCTCAAGGTTACCATGTATGGACTTCCAACCGCCATACACCCTTGACATGCACAAGGTCTTTTCCGTATGGACTTTCAACCACCATACAACCTTTGCATAACCGATTGGTAGTTGTAGACATCATCTAACGAGGAACGGGACATCACACACAAGATCCACACATGGACTTAACCATAGCCATTGTGATCTTAACAAGTACAAGGTTCTCACATAAGGACTTTTAACCACCTTATAACCTTTACTTAACCAAGGTCATCGAATGGGCAACAACCTCCATTATGACCTTAACAACTTAGGTCCTCGAGTGGGCAACAACCTCCACTATGACCTCTTCTCGTTAGGAATACTTGAGGGGAGTCTAACCGGTCCACACTTGACCACTCCGCCTTCAAGGCGACTTTATTCACGGTGCACCCAATCCTATAGCCGGCTAATTATACCCGATCAACGAACCAAGAACCATTCACATCTCTTGCCAACATAACCATCTTACCATAATATCCAATGTTCCACATGCATAAACACAATGCAAGGTCATCACATCATTAGCTCAATGATTCACATGCATACACATAATGCAAAACCATCACATCATTAGCTTAATGATTCACATGCATAAACAATATGCAAAAGGTAACAATTATCATCATTAATCATCATCAACTCACTGTTTTAAAGCATCATACAAAGCCAATGAACAACATGCAACTCTATGCATCAAAATCACAATTTCCATAAACATAACCAAGAATCTCTTACCTTGAGCATCCTTCTCAATTGACTTTCCAACCAGCATTAAATCATGCTAAAAACATGCTTACAAAACAGAATTAAACCATGCACAACACTTGCATATCAATCATCAATCACAATTGATTTTAAAGCCAAAACATACACAAACCAAGAGCAAAAACCTCTTCACTTACTCTTGAGCTTAGCAAAGTTGTTTAGACTTAAACTAAGCTCCCAAAAACCTTCAAACCATGTTTCAAAAGCTGAAATCCCAACTTCACTCACCGATTACCAAACAAGCTAGCCAACAAGCTTTCCAAGCTTCCGAAACCTTCCGAAAACACCTCCAAGACTCAAGGATCAACCTCCCCTGTTTCAAGCACACAAAAACAGAACATTAATGCATCCTTATGCATTAAAACACCATCAACATCAACACAACTCGCTGCTCATCACAAATCTAACAATTTGGCTACCAAACACAACCGAAATCACCTCCAAACACTTCCAAAACTTAACCCAGCCAAGATCCATCACTTCTAACCATTTTTATACATCAAATAACATGCAAAATGATCACAACCACGTCCTTATACCTCCAGGTATAACAGATCACCAATTACACTTCAAAAACAACCAAAAACTCAAGCCAAACTTAGGAAATTCAACCTATCTGGGATTGCATTGATTAAACCTCAACTTCTAATCATTTTAGCATTCATTTAACATCAATTTAACACCTCAAAACCCTGCTTAAACAGATCACACGAAAATTTCCACCAAAATCATCAAATCTTGCATTTTAGCCAAAAATCAAGATCTCAATTGAAAAGCCATTAATAAAACATGAATCAAGGATTGAGAACTTAGGAATTTCAGTAAAGAACTGATAGTTTAGAGGAGAAGGACGTTCTTACCTCCAAACTTGAATTTCTCCATTTTAGAGTCAAAATGCTTGATGAAACAATTTGCAAATTGAGAGGTTTTGATGATGAGATGATTAGGAATCAAATGAGAGTTGAAATGAGAGATTAAGAAGTCAAAATCAGAGAAAGAAATCTGAGGAAATCTTGTTTGGGTAGAGAGAAAATGAGAGAAAAGAGAATTTGAGAGAAAATAGAAAAATTAGTTAAGAATTGGTTAAAATGATTTCCCTCCTTTTCATAACCTTTAAAATCAGATTTTTGACTTAAAATATCTTAGAAAAATCTGGAGAAATCCTTTTTGGAATAATAGCTCCTTAAAGATTCAAAGTTTCAATCCTTTATAAAACTGTCCCGCAACTTTCAAAAATTACATTTTGGTCACTAGCCAAAATGTCAACCTTCCGAACCTCATTTTCCAAAATTGATTTCACAGTTCACTTTTATATATTAAAATATGATTTTAGAATATTTTTCCATATTTTTAATGCAACCCGAACTAGGCTTTCCTAAATTCCCTCTTATATATTCGATCAGCACTTTGACCGAACTTGTCAACGCCGAAAACTTCTGAGCCCAAAACCGGGGCGTTACAAGCAATACGGACACGGCCAAGACCTCGAACAAACGATAGATTAAGACTCCTACGCGGTGGCATAATAAACTATCAACAAAAGATAATAACCTATATTCAGATTCGGTACTAGAGTCTCGATTTTAAAAACACATTAAAGACGTTGAAGTCAAAATCACAGAATACCGTAGTATATTTTTCATAAAATTCCCATTTATCTCAAAAAAATTTCGATGCATGCAAAAGTCAAAAACATTTTGAAAACAACTTTTGTGAGCCCCACAGTCCGAGGGTTGAACTTGGCTCTGATACCACTAATTGTAACCCCCTAAACTCGACCTAGAAGAAATGGGCCGAATCTAGAAAGTAGCGATTGAAAACTTGTCCCTCAAGATACAATTTAGGTTAAAATATTTTATAATTCAAAAGAATCGATTAACAAAGTAAACTCAATAAATATTCCGATTAAAGTAAACTTAATCTTTTAAACGATGTTCCGATAATTAATTAAGATCTCTGAAAATAATTTCGTAAATGCGTGCATCCAATAAATCCCAAGTTATAAACAGTCCCAATGTCCATGTTACACAAATGTCTCAAACAATGTTAAAACATAAATCCAAGATAGTCAAAGATTTCATACTGAATGTTAATTTATCTGAATAAATAAGAGATGCTCCAAGTACCGATCGCCTAAAAGTCTGAGATATCTGAAAAGTAAAAACTAAAGGGGTGTAAGCTAAAGAGCTTAGTGTGTCTCTAAAGTGCAACCGAAAACAAAATAGCATTTTATTTTCTGATAAAGACTTTTCTGAAAACACAACAAAACTGAATCATGATGATATGATGTCTGATGCAGATGAATCATAGTACCCATCTCCGATACACCGAAAAGTAAGGTTCCCCAGAACCTACTTTCTCCATGTCACCATCCGAAGTGGAACTCAGCCCGAAGGGTGGAACCACTGATCCGAAGCGGAATTCAACCCGAAGGTTGAAACCACTAATCCGAAGCGGAATTCATCCCGAAGGTTGAAACCACTGATCCGAAGCGGAATTCAACCCGAAGGTTGAAACCAATGAACTTCCCCGAACAAATCTCAAACCATATACCCACAATGATATGATGCAGATTTTAAAATCCGAGTCTGATCCGAAACTTGAATTATGAAAATTCAACTTGAACAATACTATAAATCCGATGTTTTACAGTTCTGAAAATCTGATATTTCACTTAAATCACAGTATGACATGTTATGCATGATGTCTGAAAACATTCACCCAATCACAACAGAGTATGCACACAAAATGTACAAAATATTTACTTATATTAATACCAGAAAAGCACAGAAAGAAACACATAAGTTTATAAAACAGGAAGAGACACACCTTTAGCAACAGTAGCTCTAATGCTGAGAAAAGCGCGTCTTACGCTCAGATCTAGCTCAATCAGGACCTACGAAGGTATGAATACTATATTAGTATTTATTACTAATACTAAGCCACCAACTAAAACACTGAAAACCGAACTGAAGATATACTCACGTGAAGATCTCGAAGAACGTGCACGATCGGTCTGAACAACTAGAGGTAACTCGTCGACCTCGAAGACGTTATCACCTGAACACAAGAATATTCCGAATCAAATTCTGAAATCCATAACTCAACCAAATTTTATGAATAATTTACTGAAATTAGCAGAACAGAGCTTTCGGATTTGAATTTGACAAAACGGCCAGCGGATACGGACTCAGGACGTCGAAAAAAAGTCAAGAGGAACATTTCCCGAAAAAGTCAATTCTGGTCAATGCTGGTCAAAGTCAAAGTCAAACTGATCAAAGTCAACTCGGATGGTCAAAGTCAATTGTTCAAGGTCAACGGTCAACATTGACTTGACTGGTCAAAGTCAACTGGTCGAATTTGGTCAAACAAGTCAAAGGGGTAAAACGGTCCGGTCAACTGTGGTCCAATGGGTCAAACCAGTTCAGGTCAACGGTTCACAAGTCGGTCTGGTTCACTAGTCCGGTTCGATTCAATTAACAGATTTGGTTTGGTCCAATTCACTTGTTCGGTTAAGTTGCTTCACACAATGGTTCACAAAATGAACCCACATCAGATTACTCAAAAATTGGCTAAACCAAACCTCAAACATACACATACAGGGCCAACACCAAGCCCAAACAACATACCTACACTAAAAGCCCAATTTCCTTAACCCTTTCACCAACTTTAGGGCTAGGGTTTCCAGAACCCCTTTGACGGTGCAACACAACCCGACGGCGGCGACAGGCCAAAACACGGCAACGACAGCTAACCACATGACAGTTGGACATCGCGACGGCTGCAAATACTTTCGATGGTTTAACACCGGCGGCGATGGAGATTCTGACGACGGCGAACCCAAACACAGCCAGTATACTCCGACAGCAAAAACAACAACCCAAAATGTCAATTTCCGGCCAAACTAGCAAATATGAGATCTAAACAACCAAGAACACAGGTGCAAGGCTTACCCAAACTTGAACGGTGACGACGGCAGTGGCGCAAGAAACGAACGGTGACGTGGCGAAAAGCTCGAGTGAAAACCAAAAGGTTTCGGTACCAAAACCCACAAATTCGAACGACTCTAAGGTCGTTTCCTCAAGAACGACGGCCGGCAAGGAGACCACGACGATTGAGCGTTGCCCGCGACCCAAAACAATCGTGACGATGGTGGTGCGAACGGCGGAGGCGAACGGTGCAGAGAAACCGAACGATTTTCTGGCGTTTCCAGGCGAACAACCGTCGATGAGGGGAAACTGAGGCCTGGGCTTTGTTCGCGAAGAGAACACGAGCACAATGATGGTCTCCGACCGATGAACGGACGACGGCTTGGGCTTGACCGGAGCTTCGCCGGAGATGGGTGAGGGATGCCGAGAGAGAAAACAGAAAGGTGGGTATATTTGGGAGAGTGCGGCTGCAGGAGTCAAAAAGCTCAAAAGTGTGAATAACACAAATAATAGGGTTTAAACTTGAAAGTTGGGTAAATCGCAAGAGAAGGGCCCCAATTTTTCCCACTTAACAAAATAGCTCCGAGGTTTTAATTTTCACACACAAAGGTCACTAAAATTTTGAATTATGCTGAATTAGACCACAACTAAAAATTAGGGTTCCATATTATAAATTCCCAAATTTTAGGGTTTCAAATTAGGGTTTCCAAAATTAGGGTTTCTGAATTGGGGTAATTTTTAGGGTGTTACAGAACTTTCTTATCCTGAGCAAGAATCTCGATAGGATCCTCCTCAAAGCGTAAATCAGGACGAATCTCAATCTCCTCCACGGGCAAAACATGAGACGGATCAGCATGGTAGCGTCTCAACACAGAAACGTGGAAAACATCATGAATGCGCTGAAGCTCTGGTGGTAACTCAAGCTGATAAGCAACAGGTCCAACCCGACGAAGAATCCGATAAGGACTAATATAACGAGGACTCGACTTACCCTTCCGACCAAACCGAAGTACCTTCCTCCAAGGAGATACTTTCAGGAAAACCTCATCACCGACCTCAAACTCAGGATCTCGACGTCTCAAGTCAGCATGGGACTTCTGTCTGTCAAAAGCAACCTTAAGCCGGTCTCGAATCAATCTGACTGTCTGCTCGGCCTCACGGACTAGGTTTGGTCCCAACAATCTATGCTCATTAAGTTCAGTCCACCAAATCAGTGACCTACACCTACGTCCATACAGAGCCTCATACGGTGCCATTTTGATACTGGCCTGGTAGCTGTTATTATATGCAAACTCTGCGAGCGGCAAGAAATCTTCCCAACTACCACTGTAATCAAGAACACAACCTCTCAACATGTCTTCAAGAATCTAAATCACACGCTCGGACTGCCCGTCAGACTGCGGATGATAAGATGTACTGAAGTTCAACCGAGTACCCAAAGCAGAGTGAAGTGCCTTCCAGAACTTCACTGTAAACCTCAGATCATGATCAGAAATAATCGATAGCGGTACCCCATGAAGTCGAACGATCTCAGAAATATAGAGCCGAGCCAACTTATTCAAAGGATAGTTGACTCGAACCGGAATGAAATGAGCAGACTTAGTCAAACGGTCCATTATAACTCAGACGGAGTCCTTCTTGGACGGAGTCATCGGAACACCACTGACAAAATCCATAGTCACACGCTCCCACTTCCATTGAGGAATCTTGATGTGCTGAAGCAACCCAGATGGACGCTGATGCTCTGCCTTGACTCTCTGACAAGTCATACACTTAGACACAAACCCGACAACATCCCGCTTAAGACCCTTCCACCAATACCTCTGACGAAGGTTTTTATACATCTTATCACCACCAGGATGCATAGAATAGGGGCTGTCATGTGCCTCGCGAAGAATAACCTGTTTCAACCCAGATTTCCTCAGAATACAGTACCGGCCTTGGAAACACAAAACACCATCTAGATCAATGGTAAAATCCACAGATGTACCCTCACAAACCTCTCTGATACGATGCATAAGAAAAGGATCCGTAGGCTGCTCAGCTCGAATATCAGATATCAGCGTAGGAATGACCCGAAGTTCTACCATCAAACTACCATCCTCAAACAAACTCATCCGAGCAAACAAGGTCCTCAAGTCTGAGATGGCATTACGACTCAAGGCGTCGGCAACCACGTTCGCATTTCCCGGGTGATACTCTATCTCACAGTCATAATCCTTAAGAAGCTCCAACCAGCGACGCTGTCTCAGATTCAACTCTTTCTGCGGAAGGAGGTATTTTAAACTCTTGTGATCGGTGAAGATATAGCACTTCTCTCTGTAGAGATAGTGTCTCCAGATTTTCAGAGCAAATATCACAGCAGCAAGCTCCAAATCATGGGTAGGATAGTTACACTCATGCACTTTCAACTGACGAGATGCATAGGCCACTACCTTCCCCTCCTACATCAGAACACATCCAAATCCTATGTGAGAGGCATCACTGTATACCGTATAGGCCTTCCCAAGCTCAGGCTGAATCAGAACCGGTGCTTCAGTCAACACGGTCTTATGTTTCTCAAAACTGATCTGCTGAGCCTCAGTCCAGACAAAAGGAATATCCTTTCTCAGTAGTTTAGTCAGAGGAGCTGCAATAATCGAGAAACCTTCCACAAACCTCCGATAATAGCCAGCTAAACCCAAGAAGCTTCGAATCTCAGGAACATTCTTGGGCTGCTTCCAACCCAAAATAGCCTCAATCTTCTTTGGAGCAACCTGAATACCATTAGCAGAAACCACGTGTCCCAAGAAGGTAACCTCGGTCAACCAGAATTCACATTTACTGAACTTTGCATACAACTGCTTTTCACGCAAAGTCTGTAGAACAACCCGGAGATGTTCCTCATGTTCTGCCTCCGATTTAGAATAAACCAGTATGTCGTCAATGAAAACCACCACGAACTGGTCCAGATAGGGTTGAAACACCCTATTCATCATATCCATAAAGGCTGCAGGGGCAATAGTCAATCGAAACGGCATCACCAGAAACTCGTAATGACCATAACGAGTCCGAAAAACGGTCTTGAACACATCAGAATCCTTAACCTTGAGTTGGTAATAACCCGATCTCAGGTCTATCTTAGAAAATACTGTATCTCCTCGAAACTGGTCGAACAAGTCATCAATACGGGGAAGTGGGTACCTGTTCTTGATCGTCAGCTTATTTAGCTTCCGATAATCAATACAAAGCCCAAGGAGAAACACTAGGTCGGATGAAACCCCTATCCAACAATTCCTGCAACTGAATCTTCAATTCTTTAAGCTCTTTCGGAGCCATCCTGTAAGGAGTCATAGAGACAAGAGCTGTACCCGGATATACATCTATGACAAACTCAACCTCGTCACGTTTTGGCGGTACCCCTGGCAATTCCTCCGAAAAAACATCTTGAAATCCCTAACCACCAGGATCTTATCCAAACCAGAATCTGACTGCCTCGAGTCAAGAATATAAGCAAGATAGGCAGTAGCCCCATGTCGAATCATCTTTTCTGCTTTGAGAGCCGAAACAACATTGGTCATATAACCTCTACGCTCTCCAACCATAATCACCTCGCACCCATCTGAGGTTTTCAGAGTCGCCCTTTTCTTTTCACAATCTAAACGGACTCGATGAGCGGATAACCAGTCCATTCCGAGAATAAGGTCAAACTCTCTAAAAGGTAACTCCATCAAATCGGCGGAGAATGTTTTCCCTTGAATCTCCAAAGGGAAATTCTTGTACACCTTGGTAACCTTGACATGATCACCCACTGGACTATAAACGGAAACCGCGTTCCCAGTATTCTCAACCGGAATTTCAAGTCCCCCAGATACCGAACTCGCAACATATGAATGGGTAGAACCAATATCCAATAAAGCAAAATACGGAATATAGTGGATAGAAAAAGTACCAGCAATAACATCTGGCTCATCACGATCCTCATGTCTCCTGGTAGCATAAACCAAACCTGGTTGTCTCACTCCGGATCCAGCTAATCCTCCACTCTGAGCTGGCCTACCTTTACCAGCAGAAACTGTAAAATCGGGTCTACCTCGACCTCTACCCCTAGCAGGAGTCTGTACTGATGCCTGTGACGGAGTCGTCATATGAGCTGACGGAGGTGCATGCGGACAATCTCTGAAAATATGATCGAAAGACCCACATCGAAAACAAGTCCCGGACTGTCTCCTACACTCCCAGAATGCCATTTCTTGCAGAAAGAACACTGTGGTGGCCCCCGTGTGCTAGACGATCCTCCAACACTAGAAGTCGGAACAACAATGGTCACTGGTCTGGATCTGGAATAACTCTGATAGTCACTCTCATCTCTTGCCCTCTTCCTGGTCTGGCTACCCTGACTATACTGAACTGTCGCGGTCGACTGCCTCTTACCCCGATCAATACCATGAGACTCAGCTTGCCTCAACTCTGCCTCATTGCGTTCTGCAGTCCTAGCTCGCAAGGTAATAGCCTTGTACTCTTTGTCCAAATGTAAAGACACACCAGTCTTGATCGAAGGTCGCAGACCCTTCAGAAACCAGCTGCACTTCTCTTCCTCTGTAGTAACTAACCTAGGGACGTACTGTACCAGCCTCAGAAACTCAATCTCATACTAATTCACAGTCATGTCATTTTGCTTCAGAATTATAAAGTCCTCACGGCACTTGGCTAGATACTCAGCCCCAACATATCTGTCTCGGAAAGCCTGACGGAAATGATCCCAAGTGATCCGACTAGCAGAAATAACGGTCTTCTCAGCCTCCCACCAGTTTAGGGTTTCACCCTTCAATGAAGATACAACAGCTCTTAATTTTTTGTCGGCAGGGTAGTCTATCTCATCAAATAACTGCTGTAATTTCTTCAACCAATACTCAGCGTTAGCTGGATCTGCAGCCGTCTTACCATCAAACATCGACATACCAGAAGACAAAAACTCGACAGATATGGGCCTCCTAGAACCCTGTCGAAGATACTCAAGTAGCTCCAAATGCATTGCAGCAACATCAACTCCAGCAGTCTCACTGTTACCGGCTGCACGGGGACCATCACTCTGAGTCTGCTGATCAGGGTGATCGGTCTGTTGACCACTCGTGTGAACCTCATGCTGCTCCTCAGCCTGCTCATGTTGTGGGTCCTCCTGATGTGGTGGCGAATGCTCAGGAGGATTAACGTCACTCGTATTAGCAGCGGTACGACCTCGTCCACGGCCTCGACCTCGGCCGACCGTAGCTCTAGAACTCCTACGGGGTGGCATAGTAGTCTATCTACAAAAGAAGAGTCCTAAAGTCAAAATTGGTACTTGGAGACTTTAATTAAAACATATATTACTTTTTAAAAATCCCTACATTTATCTGAAAATCTCGTAGTTTCCGAAAATATTTATTATGCATGCATTTTTTTTAAAACTTTAAAATCAAATTTTTATCGAGCCTCACAGGTCGAGGGGTGTAACCTAGGCTCTGATACCACTAAATGTAACCCCCTATTTTGACCTAAGGGTTTATAACATATTGAAATCGATAATTTGGAAACTTTCCCCTCAAGTAAGATTATTTATAAAAATTATGCCGAAATTATTATTCAATTATAAAAGATATCCTTTAATGTTTCATAATAAAACAAGCATGCTAAAATAGTTTATCAAACCCCAAAAATAATAAATGTCCAAAGTCCACTTTTACAACCAAATCCGAAAATACTTAAATAAATAAATATAAGTCTAGAACAAAACGTACTAATAAATAGTATCAATTAATGTTCGAACGAGATCCTCTAAGTACGGAAACCTAAGTCTGGAAATCTGAAACAGATACTAAGGGGGAGTCAGCTATAAAGCTCAGTGTGTCTCTAAAGTGCATAACAGAGGTCAATCCAACAATCAAACAACATATCACGAATTTACAGATATTCCGAAGTATACAAACAGAGCATACAGATATCATGACATGACATGCACCCAACTACATCACCGTCCGAAGACTGAGGTTCCCCTGAACCACTCTACACCTCCACACCATGTCTGAAGCAGAACTCATCCCGAAAGATGGAATTACTGATCCGAAGCGAAGTTCAACCCGAAGGATGAAGTCGCTGAGCTTCCTCCGTACAATATCCCAACCCAATGATATGACATGTAATCCGATTTCAGAGTCCGAATGCAATCTTGTTAAATAACTAAGATGCATGTACATAATAATCCGATTCCGATATGTGTTACATAACATGATCATAGCATCCGAGTCATACATTATTTATCAGATAACAGAGCAGAATAGCATACAGTCGAGTCATGCAATATTTATCAGATAACAGAGCAGAATAACATACAAAATATTTATCAATCAACCGAGCAGGATAACACAAAATATTTCTCATACAGATCACGAAATCAAGCAACACATACATGTAGCACAGACAGAGAACACACCTTAGGTAGCTAAATAGTCAACATCGATAGTGACGTCTCCCACGCTTAGCTCTAGCGGAAGGTCGAACAGGAGTAGCTCCTAAAAACAAGAACACTATATAAGACTTTCTACTATGCCACATTCGAATATTTACGCTTAACAGAAAACTTACTAGCAGATCTCGAAGACTGTGCCACCGGAGGTCTGCCTGGCGGAGGAGGAGGTAAAATCTCGGGGTCAGAATCCACGTCACCTGAACACAAAACAACCGAGTCAAATTCCGATGCAACACTTTACAAAAATATGAGCTCAACATATAAACTTGATCCAAAAGGCATTTCAGGTCCGAATTTGAAGGAACAGACAGCAGCAACGGAACCGGAACGTCAAAAAACTTGAGAGTGGACTCAGCCGAAAAAGTCAACCAAAAGTCAACGCTGACGTCATCAATGACTGCGATGACATCATCATTAACTGCATCAGCACTGCAACAGCGGATGACGTGATCGTTGCATCAGCGCAGCAACAACGGATGACATCATCGTTGCATCAGCCCACTGGTCTGGTTCGGTTCAACCCAGCCGTCCGGTTCACCAACACACCCAACCGGTTCAGTTCAGATCCAACAGCCACCCAACACAAAACCAAACCCTAATCCCAATTTATCAAACCCTAACACCATGTCCGCGGCGGCGCCCAACCACCCTCGGCGCAACCCCCATGAACCCAACGACGGCCACGGCACGATAGCAGCCAACACAACGACCAACAGGCCGGCAACGACAAACCCGAAGCCCAACCACGACTCACCCAAACTCGGACAGACACTACGCGCGCGCAAAGGACGACGGCGACACAAGCAGAGAATGGCGACGGTAGAAGGCAAAGAACGGCGGCGGTAGAAGGCAAAGAGTCAAAGCCTTCGACTCACTTTTCCGACGAAGGAAAACGGCGAACAAGCAACCCTAACTCGTGTTTTGATCGGACGGCTACAGAGAAGCCACTGATGGTCGCGAAACGACGAACGGCCGGCGTAATCTCCTTAACCAGAACTTCAACGGAAAGAATGGGGAGAGGGTTGATATGTTTTGGGTTTTCTTTTTATTATTATTTTATTAGATAAAGAGGAAGAGCGGCGCACATACACCCAAATAGAACAAAACAAATTTTACCCTAGATAAATGGGCAAATTATGAAAGGAGGGTCTCTACTTTTGCCCGCCTAACAAAAATAACCACCAACTTTTAATTTTATTCAATTTGGTCCCCATTTTAGATTAGGTTAAATTCTGATTTTCCCCCAAATTCTAGGGTTTCCAATTGGGGATTCTCACAATTAGGGATTTTAAAATTAGGGCTAAAATGGGGTGTTACATAAGTAATCTTTGGATCACTTAATCTAATGCACTGATACAACAATTCTTCTAATCTATAATTAAAAGAAAATGTTTCATTGGTAAACAACTTGTATTAAAATTGAAGTGGTTGATCTTCAACCTAGCTAACAACGGTTCAATATGTCCCCTAGATGATTTTAGGGAACCTTTGGTTGTTTTCAAACTAAACAAACTCGAGGAACTACTAAAAAACTATAGGTTGAGTTTTGAAACCAAGGTGATTTTTCTGTTACTCCAAATTCATCAGTGACAAAACAAAAGTAGAAACTAACTTAGAAGTATTGAAACTGCTTTAATGTTTTGATACTCCAAAATTAGTTTCGATCCTTAACTAAGAATATCAAAACCACGTCCAATGTTTTTATACATAACTAAGTATAATGAATAACTTCTAACTTTTCATTGAAATAAAAGATGAAATTTATAACTAAATATTTTTATTTTTAGTATATTGTATAGAAAAATAGATTTGAAAAAAAAAACAAAATGCAAAGTAGACAAAAAATTATTAGTGCAACTTTCATTCGAATTGGTGGTTTTGGAAACCCCTACATTATGTTCTATATTATTGTACATTCTTATCTTGTTTGCGATGACGCAATTATCTTCTATATCTGTTGTAGTACAAAATATTTTTGTTGTAAAAGATCTATTATTAGTACAAAATATTCTAAAAGTTTCTATAATAAAACTAAATACCGAATATGCTAATCTTGATTTGAAAACCGTGAAACAACGTAAAAAAAGAATTAAATCATTAAAAAAACAATATGATCCACATTTAAGTTATTTATTTCTAAAACTAGGTATCATACAATCTCTATAAGTATATCTAAAGTTTAATATACCTATTAAGATAGTCCAATCATGGGGTTTTCCAGTACGAATACATTTTTAATTTACTTGGCTCTAATAAGCATTTTTGTAATCGAAGTCGATGCAGCTGCACGAGGTGGTGCTAGACACATCAATCCAGCAGTCCTTGATCCTTGCATGTGGCCTGGCGGTCCACATCCGGGATTTCATCCCGACCCAAACAGTCCTCCCAAACAAGCAAATCCCTACAATCGTGGTTGCTCAAGACACCGAAGATGCCATCACTAAATATACAATATAGAGAATAATGGAAAATATATGGCTGAAGGATGTGATTGATAAAAACTTAAAAATTTGTTTTCTTGTACTAGAATATATATATATATATATATATATATATATATATATATATATATATATATATATATATATATATATATATATATATATATATATATGTATATATATGTGTGTTTGTCATGTTTAAGAAAACGTATTAAATTTATAATTTAAAACAGAACTATACAAATGTATTATTTGTGTAATGATAATATATTTAATTGAAATAATTTAATGTTTAAAATATTTTATTATTGTGATAAATCTATGCATATTATGGCATAAACTAAGATACATAAAAATGTTAAAAATAATTAAAACATTATATTTTATGATAAAAATCACCTTGACTCAAATGCATAAACATATAGTAATTTTAGAAAGCCATAATGCCAAAAATTCCACTAACATTTATCTGAATAGTCATTTAGATCTCTATTCTTTTTAAGCATTTTAACCGTCAATGTTTCATTTTGGGTCAAAATACCCCTCCATGGATTAAAACTGTTAGTCAACGAATATGAAATATCTTGAAATGATGTGGCAAATCTACATGGATTTGGATACTAACATTCTGCTGTCATATGGATAAATGCGTTGACTTTAAAGAATAACATATGAGTAAAAAGTAATTGGTTCATCTATAGAAGCATTTCATTATTGGCGAAACATATGATTTCTAAACCAGAGTAACAATGATTACACACTTTCGGCATAAAAACTTATTTTAAGGAGGTAGAGTTTTATTAAATGTGTTAAAGTGAGGTTGTTACTTTAAAGAATTGGTTGGCGTTGGTGTAGTTGTATATTAGTGTCAAACTGAATTGGTGTTGCGTGAACTATTGAAAGTATAAATGTAAACATGAACACCAAGATTTATGTAACCCCCTAAACCCGGCCTAGAAGAAATGGGCCGAATCTAGGATGTTGTGTTTGAAAACTTACCCCTCAAGTAACACCTTTTAAGTTTACTCACTTAAAAACAAAATTATTATTAAAAGAAATGAATCTCAATTAGATCCCTTTATTATAAAACGTAGTCATTTAAACATTATTCCGATAACCGGTTAAATTTCTGAAAATAACCTTATAAATGCATGCATTTAATAATACCCAAATTAAAAACAGTAAACAATCTCAATGTCCAAATTACATAAATGTTCCAAAATATTTCAAAACAGTAGTCTGAAGCAATTAAAGGAGAGTTCATAGTGAATTATAAAAGTGTCCGAGTAAAATGCAAGAAGCTCCAAGTACCGAGTCACCTAAAAGAGTCTGAGATATCTGAAAAATAAAACTAAGGGGTGTAAGCTAAAGAGCTTAATGTGTCTCTAAAGTGCAACCGAAAACAAAACAAAATTTTATTTTCTAATAAAGATTTTTCTAAAAACACAACAAAACTGAATCATGATGATATGATGTCTGATGCACATGAATCATAGTACCCATCTCCGATACACCGAAAAGTAAGGTTCCCCAGAACCTACTTTCTCCATCGTCACCATCCGAAGTGGAACTCAACCCGAAGGGTGGAACCACTGATCCGAAGCGGAATTCAGCCTAAAGGGTGAAACCACTGATCCAAAGCGGAATTCAGCCCGAAGGGTGAAACCACTGAACTTCCCCGAACAAATCTCAATCCATATACCCACAATGAAATGATGCAGATTTTAAAATCCGAGTCTGATCCGAAACTTGAATTATGAAAATTCAAGTTGCACAATACTATAAATCCAATGTTTTACGATTCTGAAAATCTGATATTTCACTTAAATCACAGTATGACATGTTATGCATGATGTCTGAAAACATTCACCCAATCATAACAGAGTATGCACACAAAATGTACAAAACATTTACTTATATTAATCCAGAAAAGCACATAAAATTTATAGCATAGAAAGAAACACATAAGTTTATAAAAACAGGAAGAGACACACCTTTAAGCAACAGAAGCTCTAATGCCGAGAAAACGCATCTCACGCTCAGATCTAGCTGAATCAGGACGTGAAGATCTGGAAGAACGTGCACGATCGGTCTGTACAACTGGAGGTAACCCAACGGTCTCAAGGTCAGCACTTTCGAGGATCGAATTAGACAAAACGGGCAGCGGATTCGGATTCAGGACGTCGAGACAGGTTAAGGTGAACATTTTTTTGAAAAAGTCAACTTTGGTCAAAGTCACAATTTGTAAAAGTCAAAGTCAACTGGTCAACGGTCTAAGGTCAGCGGTCAACTCTGGTCAACTGGTCAAAGTCTAATTCGGTCAAACTGGTCAAAGGGTCAAACTGGTCAACAGTCAAGGTGCAATTCGGTCAAACAGGTCAACTGGTCAAATTCGGTCAACGGTTTGATCCATAAGAGCAGTTCGGTTTACAACTTAATCCGGTTTGGTTCGATACTTGTTTGGTCATAATTGGTTCACTGGTTCAAGTCAAGGTTTGGTCCGATTCGGTTCACATTATACAACCTATTCATATTTGTCCAAAATTGGGTTTACTCGATTTGGGTCACAAACATGGTCCTGACTATAACACAAGGCTTACTTAAACCGGCTTTATATAGACCCACAACCAAGAACTACAATGGTTAGGCTTAAACCCAATAACCCACAATTGGCTTGATCCCTCCCTTGGGCCAAATCTGATGGCCTGCACACAAGAACATTGTTAAGCAACTAGGGTTTCCAGATGCCAAATGGTGGCGGCAGCACAACACCACAGAGGCGGTGCAGACTCATTACTCGGCGGCCGATTTGAACATGCACGGCGGCGAGATACTGTGATAATGGCGGTGGTGGATAGGGGCACAAGAATCATCGTGAACGGCAGCACAAGTACACGAACGGCGGCAACGCAACCAACGCCCATGACGGAGGAGAACAGCGACGGCTCAAGGAGAAATCGAGCGGTTCTTCACGGTTTCCGAGCAAATAACGGGGAACAGAGATAAATGGATGGGTGGCTTTTGGTCGCTAAGAGATGTTTGGTACGAAGGTGGTTGTGGCACACGCCATGGACAACGGTGAGAGGCTTATCGGAGCTTCGCCGGAAAAATAAAGGGAGAGGGTAAGGGAAGCGATATCAAGCGAGAGGGAAAGGAAAAGAAAGGATGCGGCTGCCCCAAAAATTAAAATCTGATGTGAGCTATAATTGGGTATAAATACCCTATTAAAAGGGCAAATCACATATATGGTCACTTTACACATTTAGGGTTTGCAAAACAGAAACATAACTTTACCAACATTTCAAAACGACCCTAAATTTCTGAATTAAGCCACAAAATTCTGATTTTGTTTAATTTAACCCCTTAATCAAATTAGGGTTTTAAACTAGGAATTCCCAAATTCTAGGGTTTAAATTAAGGATTTTCAAAAATTAGGGATTTTACATTGGGTAAAAATTTGGGGTGTTACAATTTATTTATGTACAATGGAAGTAACTGATCCTCAACCTAACTAAGCTACTCAATTTGTAGGTAAACATTCTTGTACATTTTTGAACTTATAATCTCTTAAGTAATCTTTGGATCACTTAATCTAATGCACTGATACAATAATTCTTCTAATCTATAATTAAACTAAAATGTTTCATTGGTAAACAACTTGTATTAAAATTGAAGTGGTTAATCTTCAACCTAGCTAACAACGGTTCTATATGTCCCCTAGATGATTTTAGGGAACCTCTGGTTGTTTTCAAACTAAACAAACTCGAGGAACTACTATAAAAACTATAGGTTGAGTTTTGAAACCAAGGTGATTGTTCTGTTACTCTAAATTCATCAGTGAGAAAACAGAAGTAGAAACTAACTTAGAAGTATTGAAACTGCTTTAATGTTTTGATACTCCAAAATTAGTTTCGATCCTTAACTAAGAATATCAAAACCACGTCCAATGTTTTTATACATAACTATGTATAATGAACAACTTCTAACTTTCATTGAAATAAAAGATGAAATTTATAACTAAATATTTTTATTTTTGGTATATTGTCTAGAAAAATAAATTTTAAAAAAAGCAAAATGCAAAGTAGACAAAAATTTATTAATGCAACTTTCATTCGAATTGGTGGTTTTGGAAACCCCTACATTATGTTCTATATTGTTGTACATTCTTATCTTGTTTGCGATGACGCAATTATCTTCTACATCTGTTGTAGTACAAATTATTTTTGTTGTAAAAGATCTATTATTAGTACAAAATATTCTAAAAGTTTCTATAATAAAACTAAATACTGAATATGCTAATCTTGAATTGAAAACCGTGAAACAACGTAAAAAAGAAAGAATTAAATCAATAAAAAACAATAAGATCCAAATTTAAGTTATTTCTTTCTAAAACTAGGTATCATACAATCACTATAAATATATCTAAAGTTTAATATACCTATTAAGATAGTCCAATCATGGGTTTTTCCAGTACGAATACATTTTTAATTTACTTGGCTCTAATAAGCATTTTGGTAATCGAAGTCGATGCAGCTGCACGAGGTGGTCCTAGACACATCAATCCAGCAGTCCTTGATCCTTGCAAGTGGCCTGGCGGTCCACATCCGGGATGTCATCCCGACCCAAACAGTCCTCCCAAACAAGCAAATGCCTACAATCGTGGCTGCTCAAGACACCGAAGATGCCGACACTAAATATACAATATAGAGAATAATGGAAAACATATGGCTGAAGGATGTGATTGATAAAAACTTAAAATTTTGTTTTCTTGTACTAGAATATATATCTATAGATATTATGGCATAAACTAAGATACATAAAAATGTTAAAAATAATAAAAACATTACATTTTATGAAAAAATCACCTTGACTCAAATGCATAAACATATAATAATTTTAGAAAGCCATAATGCCAAAAATGCCCCTAACATTTATCTGAATAGTCATTTAGACCTCTATTCTTTTTTAAGCATTTTAACCGTCAATGTTTCATTTTAGGTCAAAATACCCCTCCATGGATTAAAATTGTTAGTCAACGAACATGAAATATCTTGAAATGATGTGGCAAATCTACATGGATGTGCATACTGACATTCTGCTGTCATATAGACAAATGTGTTGACTTTAAAGAATAACATATGAGTAAAAAGTAATTGGTTCATTTATAGAAGAATTTCATTATTGGCGAAACATATGATTTCTAAACCAGAGTAACAATGATTACACAACTGTCGGCATAAAAACTTATTTTAAGGAGGTAGAGTTTTATTAAATGTGTTAAAGTGAGGTTGTTACTTTAAAGAATTGGTTGGCGTTGGTGTAGTTGTATATTAGTGTCAAACTGAATTGGTACTGCGCGAACTATTGAAAGTGTAAATGTAAACATGAACACCATGATTATATTTACGTACAATGGAAGTAACTGATCCTCAACCAAACTAAGCTACTCAATTTGTAGGTACACATTCTCGTACATTTTTGAACTTATAATCGCTTAAGTAATCTTTGGATCACTTAATCTAATGCACTGATACAACAATTCTTCTAATCTATAATTAAACGAAAATGTTTCATTGGTAAACAACTTGTATTAAAATTGAAGTGGTTGATCTTCAACCTAGCTAACAACGGTTCAATATGTCCCCTAGATGATTTTAGGGAACCTCTGGTTGTTTTCAAACTAAACAAACTTGAGGAACTACTATAAAAACTATAGGTTGAGTTTTGAAACCAAGGTGATTGTTCTGTTACTCCAAATTCATCAGTGACGAAACAAAAGTAGAAACTACTTAGAAGTATTGAAACTGCTTTAATGTTTTGATACTCCAAAATTAGTTTCGATCCTTAACTAAGAATATCGAAATCACGTCCAATGTTTTTATACATAACTAAGCATAATGAATAACTTCTAACTTTTCATTGAAATAAAAGATGAAATTTATAACTAAATATTTTTATTTTTAGTATATTGTATAGAAAAATAGATTTGAAAAAAAAAAGCAAAATGCAAAGTAGACAAAAAATTATTAATGAAACTTTCATTCGAATTGGTGGTTTTGGAAACCCCTACATTATGTTCTATACTGTTGTACATACTTATCTTGTTTGCGATGACACAATTATCTTCTACATCCGTTGTAGTACAAATTATTTTTGTTGTAAAAGATCTATTATTAGTACAAAATATTATAAAAGTTTCTATAATAAAACTAAATACCGAATATGCTAATCTTGAATTGAAAACCGTGAAACAACGTAAAAACAAAAGAATTAAATCAATAAAAAACAATATGATCCAAATTTAAGTTATTTCTTTCTAAAACTAGGTATCATACAATCTCTATAAATATATCTGAAGTTTAATAAACCTATTAAGATTGTCCAATCATGGGGTTTTCCAGTACGAATACATTTTTAATTTACTTGGCTCTAATAAGCATTTTGGTAATCGAAGTCGATGCAGCTGCACGAGGTGGTGCTAGACACATCAATCCAGCAGTCCTTGATCCTTGCAAGTGGCCTGGCGGTCCACATCCGGGATGTCATCTCGACCCAAACAGTCCTCCCAAACAAGCAAATCCCTACAATCGTGGCTGCTCAAGACACCGAAGATGCCGACACTAAATGTACAATATAGAGAATAATGGAAAATATATGGCTGAAGGATGTGATTGATAATAACTTAAAAATTGTTTTCTTGTACTATAATATATATATATATATATATATTTATATATATGTTTGTCATGTTTAAGAAAACGTATTAAATTTATAATTTAAAACAGTACTATACAAATGTATTATTTGTGTAATGATGATATATTTAATTGAAATAATTTAAAGTTTAAAATATTTTATTATTGTGATAAATCTATGCAATATTATGGCATAAACTAAGATACATAAAAATGTTAAAAATAATTAAAACATTACATTTTATGAAAAAAATCACCTCGACTCAAATGCATAAACATATAGTAATTTTAGAAAGCCATAATGCCAAAAATGCCCCTAACATTTCTCTGAATAGTCATTTAGACCTCTATTCTTTTTTAAGCATTTTGACCGTCAATGTTTCATTTTTGGTCAAAGTACCCCTCCATGCATTAAAATTGTTAGTCAACGAACATGAAATATCTTGAAATGATGTGGCAAATCTACATGGATGTGCATACTGACATTCGGCTGTCATATAGACAAATGTGTTGACTTTAAAGAATAACATATGAGTAAAAAGTAATTGGTTCATTTATAGAAGTATTTCATTATTGGCGAAACATATGATTTCTAAACCAGAGTAACAATGATTACACAACTGTCGGCATAAAAACTTATTTTAAGGAGGTAGAGTTTTATTAAATGTGTTAAAGTGAGGTTGTTACTTTAAAGAATTGGTTGGCGTTGGTGTAGTTGTATATTAGTGTCAAACTGAATTGGTATTGCGTGAACTATTGAAAGTTTAAATGTAAATATGAACACCAAGATTATATTTACGTACAATGGAAGTAACCGATCCTCAACCTAACTAAGCTACTCAATTTGTAGGTACACATTCTCGTACATTTTTGAACTTATAACCGCTTAAGTAATCTTTGGATCACTTAATCTAATGCACTGATACAACAATTCTTCTAATCTATAATTAAACGAAAATGTTTCATTGGTAAACAACTTGTATTAAAATTGAAGTGGTTGATCTTCAACCTAGCTAACAACGGTTCAATATATCCCCTAGATGATTTTAGGGAACCTCTGGTTGTTTTCAAACTAAACAAACTTGAGGAACTACTATAAAAACTATAGGTTGAGTTTTGAAACCAAGGTGATTGTTCTGTTACTCCAAATTCATCAGTGACAAAACAAAAGTAGAAACTACTTAGAAGTATTGAAACTTCTTTAATGTTTTGATACTCCAAAATTAGTTTCGATCCTTAACTAAGAATATCAAAATCACGTCCAATGTTTTTATACATAACTAAGCATAATGAATAACATCTAACTTTTCATTGAAATAAAAGATGAAATTTATAACTAAATATTTTTATTTTTAGTATATTGTATAGAAAAATAGATTTGAAAAAAAAGCAAAATGCAAAGTAGACAAAAAATTATTAATGAAACTTTCATTCGAATTGGTGGTTTTGGAAACCCCTACATTATGTTCTATATTGTTGTACATTCTTATCTTGTTTGCGATGACGCAATTATCTTCTACATCCGTTGTAGTACAAATTATTTTTGTTGTAAAAGATCTATTATTAGTACAAAATATTATAAAAGTTTCTATAATAAAACTAAATACCGAATATGCTAATCTTGAATTGAAAACCGTGAAACAACGTAAAAACAAAAGAATTAAATAAAAAAAAACAATATGATCCAAATTTAAGTTATTTCTTTCTAAAACTAGGTATCATACAATCTCTATAAATATATCTGAAGTTTAATAAACCTATTAAGATAGTCCAATCATGGGGTTTTCTAGTACGAATACATTTTTAATTTACTTGGCTCTAATAAGCATTTTGGTAATCGAAGTCGATGCAGCTGCACGAGGTGGTGCTAGACACATCAATCCAGCAGTCCTTGATCCTTGCAAGTGGCCTGGCGGTCCACATCCGGGATGTCATCCCAACCCAAACAGTCCTCCCAAACAAGCAAATCCCTACAATCGTGGCTGCTCAAGACACCGAAGATGCCGACACTAAATGTACAATATAGAGAATAATGGAAAATATAAGGCTGAAGGATGTGATTGATAATAACTTAAAAATTTGTTTTCTTGTACTACAATATATATATATATATATATTTATATATATGTTTGTCATGTTTAAGAAAACGTATTAAATTTATAATTTAAAACAGTACTATACAAATGTATTATTTGTGTAATGATGATATATTTAATTGAAATAATTTAAAGTTTAAAATATTTTATTATTGTGATAAATCTATGCAATATTATGGCATAAACTAAGATACATAAAAATGTTAAAAATAATTAAAACATTACATTTTATTAAAAAAATCACCTCGACTCAAATGCATAAACATATAGTAATTTTAGAAAGCCATAATGCCAAAAATGCCCCTAACATTTATCTGAATAGTCATTTAGACCTCTATTCTTTTTTAAGCATTTTGACCGTCAATGTTTCATTTTTGGACAAAGTACCCCTCCATGCATTAAAATTGTTAGTCAACGAACATGAAATATCTTGAAATGATATGGCAAATCTACATGGATGTGCATACTGACATTCTGCTGTCATATAGACAAATGTGTTGACTTTAAAGAATAACATATGAATAAAAAGTAATTGGTTCATTTATAGAAGTATTTCATTATTGGCGAAACATATGATTTCTAAACCAGAGTAACAATGATTGCACAACTGTCGGCATAAAAACTTATTTTAAGGAGGTAGAGTTTTATTAAATGTGTTAAAGTGAGGTTGTTACTTTAAAGAATTGGTTGGCGTTGGTGTAGTTGTATATTAGTGTCAAACTGAATTGGTATTGCGTGAACTATTGAAAGTTTAAATGTAAATATGAACACCAAGATTATATTTACGTACAATGGAAGTAACCGATTCTCAACCTAACTAAGCTACTCAATTTGTAGGTACACATTCTCGTACATTTTTGAACTTATAACCGCTTAAGTAATCTTTGGATCACTTAATCTAATGCACTGATACAACAATTCTTCTAATCTATAATTAAACGAAAATGTTTCATTGGTAAACAACTTGTATTAAAATTGAAGTGGTTGATCTTCAACCTAGCTAACAACGGTTCAATATGTCCCCTAGATGATTTTAGGGAACCTCTGGTTGTTTTCAAACTAAACAAACTTGAGGAACTACTATAAAAACTATAGGTTGAGTTTTGAAACCAAGGTGATTGTTCTGTTACTCCAAATTCATCAGTGACAAAACAAAAGTAGAAACTACTTAGAAGTATTGAAACTTCTTTAATGTTTTGATACTCCAAAATTAGTTTCGATCCTTAACTAAGAATATCAAAATCACGTCCAATGTTTTTATACATAACTAAGCATAATGAATAACTTCTAACTTTTCATTGAAATAAAAGATGAAATTTATAACTAAATATTTTTATTTTTAGTATATTGTATAGAAAAATAGATTTGAAAAAAAAAGCAAAATGCAAAGTAGACAAAAAATTATTAATGAAACTTTCATTCGAATTGGTGGTTTTGGAAACCCCTACATTATGTTCTATACTGTTGTACATTCTTATCTTGTTTGCGATGACGCAATTATCTTCTACATCCGTTGTAGTACACATTATTTTTGTTGTAAAAGATCTATTATTAGTACAAAATATTATAAAAGTTTCTATAATAAAACTAAGTACTGAATATGCTAATCTTGAATTGAAAACCGTGAAACAACGTAAAAACAAAAGAATTAAATCAATACAAAACAATATGATCCAAATTTAAGTTATTTCTTTCTAAAACTAGGTATCTCACAATCTCTATAAATATATCTGAAGTTTAATAAACCTATTAAGATAGTCCAATCATGGGGTTTTCCAGTACGAATACATTTTTAATTTACTTGGCTCTAATAAGCATTTTGGTAATCGAAGTCGATGCAGCTGCACGAGGTGGTGCTAGACACATCAATCCAGCAGTCCTTGATCCTTGCAAGTGGCCTGACGGTCCACATCCGGGATGTCATCCCAACCCAAACAGTCCTCCCAAACAAGCAAATCCCTACAATCGTGGCTGCTCAAGACACCGAAGATGCCGACACTAAATGTACAATATAGAGAATAATGGAAAATATATGGCTGAAGGATGTGATTGATAATAACTTAAAAATTTGTTTTCTTGTATTATAATATATATATATATTTATATTTATATATATGTTTGTCATGTTTAAGAAAACGCATTAAATTTATAATTTAAAACAGTTCTATACAAATGTATTATTTGTGTAATGATGATATATTTAATTGAAATAATTTAAAGTTTAAAATATTTTATTATTGTGATAAATCTATGCAATATTATGGCATAAACTAAGATACATAAAAAGGTTAAAAATAATTAAAACATTACATTTCATGAAAAAAATCACCTCGACTCAAATGCATAAACATATAGTAAATTTAGAAAGCCATAATGCCAAAAATGCCCCTAACATTTATCTGAATAGTCATTTAGACCTCTACTCTTTTTAAGCATTTTGACCGTCAATGTTTCATTTTTGGTCAAAGTACCCCTCCATGCATTAAAATTGTTAGCCAACGAACATGAAATATCTTGAAATGATGTGGCAAATCTACATGGATGTGCATACTGACATTCTGCTGTCATATAGACAAATGTGTTGACTTTAAAGAATAACATATGAGTAAAAAGTAATTGGTTCATTTATAGAAGTATTTCATTATTGGCGAAACATATGATTTCTAAACCAGAGTAACAATGATTACACAATTGTCGGTATAAAAACTTATTTTAAGGAGGTAGAGTTTTATTAAATGTGTTAAAGTGAGGTTGTTACATTAAAGAATTGGTTGGCGTTGGTGTAGTTGTATATTAGTGTCAAACTGAATTGGTATTGCGTGAACTATTGAAAGTTTAAATGTAAATATGAACACCAAGATTATATTTACGTACAATGGAAGTAACCGATCCTCAACCTAACTAAGCTACTCAATTTGTAGGTACACATTCTCGTACATTTTTGAACTTATAACCGCTTAAGTAATCTTTGGATCACTTAATCTAATGCACTGATACAACAATTCTTCTAATCTATAATTAAACGAAAATGTTTCATTGGTAAACAACTTGTATTAAAATTGAAGTGGTTGATCTTCAACCTAGCTAACAACGGTTCAATATGTCCCCTAGATGATTTTAGGGAACCTCTGGTTGTTTTCAAACTAAACAAACTTGAGGAACTACTATAAACACTATAAGTTGAGTTTTGAAACCAAGGTGATTGTTCTGTTACTCCAAATTCATCAGTGACAAAACAAAAGTAGAAACTACTCAGAAGTATTGAAACTTCATTAATGTTTTGATACTCCAAAATTAGTTTCGATCCTTAACTAAGAATATCAAAATCACGTCCAATGTTTTTATACATAACTAAGCATAATGAATAACTTCTAACTTTTCATTGAAATAAAAGATGAAATTTATAACTAAATATTTTTATTTTTAGTATATTGTATAGAAAAATAGATATGAAAAAAAAGCAAAATGCAAAGTAGACAAAAAATTATTAATGAAACTTTCATTCGAATGGGTGGTTTTGGAAACCCCTACATTATGTTCTATACTGTTGTACATTCTTATCTTGTTTGCGATGACGCAATTATCTTCTACATCCGTTGTAGTACAAATTATTTTTGTTGTAAAATATCTATTATTAGTATAAAATATTATAAAAGTTTCTATCATAAAACTAAATACCGAATATGCTAATCTTGAATTGAAAACCGTGAAACAACGTAAAAACAAAAGAATTAAATTAATAAAAAACAATATGATCCAAATTTAAGTTATTTCTTTCTAAAACTAGGTATCATACAATCTCTATAAATATATCTGAAGTTTAATAAACCTATTAAGATAGTCCAATCATGGGGTTTTCCAGTACGAATACATTTTTAATTTACTTGGCTCTAATAAGCATTTTGGTAATCGGAGTCGATGCAGCTGCACGAGGTGGTGCTAGACACATCAATCCAGCAGTCCTTGATCCTTGCAAGTGGCCTGGCGGTCCACATCCGGGATGTCATCCCAACCCAAACAGTCCTCCCAAACAAGCAAATCCCTACAATCGTGGCTGCTCAAGACACCGAAGATGCCGACACTAAATGTACAATATAGAGAATAATGGAAAACATATGGCTGAAGGATGTGATTGATAATAACTTAAAAATTTGTTTTCTTGTACTATAATATATATATATATATATATATATATTTATATATGTTTCTCATGTTTAAGAAAACATATTAAATTTATAATTTAAAACAGTACTATACAAATGTATTATTTGTGTAATGATGATATATTTAATTGAAATAATTTAAAATTTAAAATATTTTATTATTGTGATAAATCTATGCAATATTATGGCATAAACTAAGATACATAAAAATGTTAAAAATAATTAAAACATTACATTTTATGAAAAAAATCACCTCGACTCAAATGCATAAACATATAGTAATTTTAGAAAGCCATAATGCCAAAAATGCCCCTAACATTTATCTGAATAGTCATTTAGACCTCTATTCTTTTTTAAGCATTTTGACCGTCAATGTTTCATTTTTGGTCAAAGTACCCCTCCATGGATTAAAATTGTTAGTCAACAAACATGAAATATCTTGAAATGATGTGGCAAATCTACATGGATGTGCATACTGACATTCTGCTGTCATATAGACAAATGTGTTGACTTTAAAGAATAACATATGAGTAAAAAGTAATTGGTTCATTTATAGAAGCATTTCATTATTGGCGAAACATATGATTTCTAAACCAGAGTAACAATGATTACACAACTGTCGGCATAAAAACTTATTTTAAGGAGGTAGAGTTTTATTAAATGTGTTAAAGTGAGGTTGTTACTTTATAGAATTGGTTGGCGTTGGTGTAGTTGTATATTAGTGTCAAACTGAATTGGTATTGCGTGAACTATTGAAAGTGTAAATGTAAATATGAACACCAAGATTATATTTACGTACAATGGAAGTAACCGATCCTCAACCTAACTAAGCTACTCAATTTGTAGGTACACATTCTCGTACATTTTTGAACTTATAACCGCTTAAGTAATCTTTGGATCACTTAATCTAATGCACTGATACAACAATTCTTCTAATCTATAATTAAACGAAAATGTTTCATTGGTAAACAACTTGTATTAAAATTGAAGTGGTTGATCTTCAACCTAGCTAACAACGGTTCAATATGTCCCCTAGATGATTTTAGGGAACCTCTGGTTGTTTTCAAACTAAACAAACTTGAGGAACTACTATAAAAACTATAGGATGAGTTTTGAAACCAAGGTGATTGTTCTATTACTCCAAATTCATCAGTGACAAAACAAAAGTAGAAACTACTTAGAAGTATTGAAACTTCTTTAATGTTTTGATACTCCAAAATTAGTTTCGATCCTTAACTAAGAATATCAAAATTACGTCCAATGTTTTTATACATAACTAAGCATAATGAATAACTTCTAACTTTTCATTGAAATAAAAGATGAAATTTATAACTAAATATTTTTATTTTTAGTATATTGTATAGAAAAATAGATTTGAAAAAAAAGCAAAATGCAAAGTAGACAAAAAATTATTAATGAAACTTTCATTCGAATTGGCGGTTTTGGAAACCCCTACATTATGTTCTATACTGTTGTACATTCTTATCTTGTTTGCGATGACGCAATTATCTTCTACATCCGTTGTAGTACAAATTATTTTTTTTTGTAAAAGATCTATTATTAGTACAAAATATTATAAAAGTTTCTATAATAAAACTAAATACCGAATATGCTAATCTTGAATTGAAAACCGTGAAACAACGTAAAAACAAAAGAATTAAATCAATAAAAAAACAATATGATCCAAATTTAAGTTATTTCTTTCTAAAACTAGGTGTCATACAATCTCTATAAATATATCTGAAGTTTTAATAAACCTATTAAGATAGTCCAATCATGGGGTTTTCAATTACGAATACATTTTTAATTTACTTGGCTCTAATAAGCATTTTGGTAATCGAACTCGATGCAGCTGCACGAGGTGGTGCTAGACACATCAATCCAGCAGTCCTTGATCCTTGCAAGTGGCCTGGCGGTCCACATCCGGGATGTCATCCCGACCCAAACAGTCCTCCCAAACAAGCAAATCCCTACAATCGTGGCTGCTCAAGACACCGAAGATGCCGACACTAAATGTACAATATAGAGAATAATGGAAAATATATGGCTGAAGGATGTGATTGATAATAACTTAAAAATTTGTTTTCTTGTACTATAATATATATATATATTTATATATATGTTTGTCATGTTTAAGAAAACGTATTAAATTTATAATTTAAAATAGTACTATACAAATGTATTATTTGTGTAATGATGATATATTTAATTGAAATAATTTAAAGTTTAAAATATTTTATTATTGTGATAAATCTATGCATATTATTGCATAAACTAAGATACATAAAAATGTTAAAAATAATTAAAACACTACATTTTATGAAAAAAATCACCTCGACTCAAATGCATAAACATATAGTAATTTTAGAAAGCCATAATGCCAAAAATGCCCCTAACATTTATCTTAATAGTCATTTAGACCTCTATTCTTTTTTAAGCATTTTGACCGTCAATGTTTCATTTTTGGTCAAAGTACCCCTCCATGGATTAAAACTGTTAGTCAACGAACATGAAATATCTTGAAATGATGAGGCAAATCTACATGGATGTGCACACTGACATTCTGTTGTCATATAGACAAATGTGTTGACTTTAAAGAATAACATATGAGTAAAAAGTAATTGGTTCATTTATAGAAGCATTTCATTATTGGTGAAACATATGATTTCTAAACCATAGTAACAATGATTACATAACTTTCGGCATAAACAACTTATTTTAAGGAGGTAGAGTTTTATTAAATGTGTTAAAGTGAGGTTGTTACTTTAAAGAATTGGTTGGTGTTGGTGTAGTTGTATATTACTGTCAAACTGAATTGGTACTGCGTGAACTATTGAAAGTATAAATGTAACACCCCAAAAATTTATGCCCAAATTGTAAACCCTAGATTCGAAAAATTTCTAATTTAGAATCCTAATTTTGAAATCCATAATTGAAAACCCTAACAATTGGGAATTTTTAATTAAAAACCCTAATTTTCTATGAGGGACTAAATAAGAATTTTTATAAAACTTAAAAATTATTTTGTAATTTCTTGAAAAGTCAAGGATTGATTCTATAAATAACCCTTTTTTGAAATTGAATTCTAAATCAATGGTTTTCTGTCGTAGTCTCTACCTCTGTTTTTAATTATTATTATTATAATTATTAATAATAACCGTATAATATATATATATATATTTAAACTTTTTAATTTTAAATTGAATTCTATTTCTCTTTTTACTTATGGTTGAATTGACTCTCCTTTTTCAACTTAAATTCTTGTTTTATTATTATTATTATTATTATTATTATTATTATTATTATTATTATTATTATTATTATTATTATTATTATTATTATTAGTATTCTAAACCTAATTTGTTTAGATTACTAACTCTCAACTCTCTCTCTATATATAGACAAAGTTATTAGGTACAGAAATAAACCTAAGCCTTAAGTTTTAAAGTGTTGTCGCTTTTAGTTATTCTCATGTTTTATGAATTCTTCTCGAATTGACGGTTTCATCACCTTACATCGAAGTCGCAACCTCCCTTTGTTCGTCGTTAGAGCTATTGCCGCTTAAGGTGTGTTTCTTCCGGTGCTATAAATAAATGATTTTTATGTGTGTTCTTTTCCTGTGCAACATACTTTGATTTTGTTACTGTGATTTTACACTTCAATGATTTTCAGATATTCTATGATTTTACATTATGTTTTCGGTGCATATTGTTTTCGGACTGTGATTTAAAATAAATGAACTGAGAATCTCGGATTTATTATCTGACTGTGTTGAGACTGTGAAAACTGTGATATCTTTTTACTATGTTATCATGGGTTGGGATTGTACGGAGGAAGTTAGTGGTTTATACCACTTGTGTTGGTGACTATGTAGCGAGAGGTTCTGGGGAACATTCTCTTTTTGGTGACTATGGAGTATGGGTGCATTGCATTATGATTTCATAAAACCGTGTTTAATCTTATTTTGTGTCTTTTAAATATTTTTGTGAAAATTTATTGTTGTGAAACTGAGTTTGTGACTGCCTGCACTTTAGAGACACACTAAGCTCTTTAGCTTACTCTCCCATAGTTTCCTCTTACAGATATCTCTGGACTTTAGGCGACGTGGTACTTGGAGAATCTCAGATTTTATCCGGTTATTTTATTATTTAGTACGAAACTATTTTAGTTTAATTAGATTTCTATTTATTATTTGGGGACATGGATGTAATTTTGAAATATTTATGTTTTGGGATTATTTTTTTTACATTCATTTACTGTTATTTTAATTCAGAGAATTTATATAAACATTTGAATATTTATTATATATTTATATATTTATTTATTATTAAATTCGTGTTATTTTATTTTAATTAAAGTATAATTTTCAAAATTTAATTTCTTGAGGGAAAAGTTTTCAAACGTAACTTCCTAAATTCGATCTATTTTTCTAGGCCGGGTTTAGGGGGTTACAATAAATATAAACATGAACACCAAGATTTATTTACGTACAATGGAAGTAACTGATCCTCAACCTAACTAAGCTACTCAATTTGTAGGTAAACATTCTCGTACATTTTTTAACTTATAATCGCTTAAGTAATCTTTGGATCACTTAATCTAATGCACTGATACAACAATTCTTATAATCTATAATTAAACGAAAATGTTTCATTGGTAAACAACTTGTATTAAAATTGAAGTGGTTGATCTTCAACCTAGCTAACAACGGTTCAATATGTCCCCTAAATGATTTTAGGGAACCTCTGGTTGTTTTCAAACTAAACAAACTTGAGGAACTAATATAAAAACTATAGGTTGAGTTTTTAAACCAAGGTGATTGTTCTGTTACTCCAAATTTATCAGTGAAAAAACAAAAGTAGAAACTAACTTAGAGGTATTGAAACTGCTTTAATGTTTTGATACACCAAAATTAGTTTCGATCCTTAACTAAGAATATCAAAACCACGTCCAATGTTTTTATACATAACTAAGTATAATGAATAACTTCTAACTTTTCATTGTAATAAAAGATGAAATTTATAACTAAATATTTTTATTTTTAGTATATTGTATGGAAAACATATTTGAAAAAAAAGCAAAATGCAAAGTAGACAAAAAATTATTAATGCAACTTTCATTCGAATTGGTGGTTTTGGAAACCCCTACATTATGTTCTATATTGTTGTACATTCTAATCTTGTTTGCGATGACGCAATTATCTTCTACATCTGTTGTAGTACAAATTATTTTTGTTGTAAAAGATCTATTATTAGTACAAAATATTCTAAAACTTTCTATAATAAATCTAAAGACCGAATATGCTAATCTTGAATTGAAAACCGTGAAACAACGTAAAAACAAACGAATTAAATCATTAAAAATAATATGATCCAAATTTAAGTTATTTCTTTCTCAAACTATGTATCATACAATCTCTATAAATATTTTTAAAGTTTAATATACCTATTAAGATAGTCCAATCATGGGGTTTTCCAGTAGAATACATTTTTAATTTACTTGGCTCTAATAAGCATTTTGTTAATCGAAGTCGATGCAGCTGCACGAGGTGGTGCTAGACACATCAATCCAGCAGTCCTTGATCGTTGCAAGTGGCCTTGCGGTCCACATCCGGGATGTATTCCCGGCCCAAATACTCCTCCCAAACAAGTAAATTCGTACAATCATGGCTGCTCAAGACACCGAGGATGCCAGCACTAAATATACAATATAGAGAATAATGGAAAATATATTGTTGAAGGATGTGATTGATAAAAACTTAAAAATTTGTTTTCTTGTACTAGAATATATATATATATATTTATATATATATATATGTTTGTCATGTTTAACAAAACGTATTAAATTTATGATTTAAAACAGTACTATACAAATGTATTATTTGTGTAATGATAATATATTTAATTGAAATAATTTAATGTTTAAAATATTTTATTAATGTGATAAATCTATGCATAATATGGCATAAACTAAGATCCATAAAATGTTAAAAATAATTAAAACATTATATTTTATGAAAAAAATCACCTTGACTCAAATGCATAAATATATAGTAATTTTAGAAAGCCATAATGCCAAAAATGCCCCTAACATTTATCTGAATAGTCATTTAGACCTCTATTCTTTTTTAAGCATTTTACCGTCAATGTTTCATTTTAGGTCAGAATACCCCTCCATGGATTAAAACTGTTAGTCAACGAACATGAAATATCTTGAAATGATGTGGCAAATCTACATGGATATGCATACTGACATTCTGCTGTCAAATGGACAAATGTGTTGACTTTAAAGAATAACATATGAGTAAAAAGTAATTGGTTCATTTATAGAAGCATTTCATTATTGGCGAAACATATGATTTCTAAACCAGGGTAACAAGGATTACACAACTTTCGGCATAAAAACTTATTTTAAGGAGGTAGAGTTTTATTAAATGTGTTAAAGTGAGGTTGTTACTTTGAAGAATTGGTTGGTGTTGGTGTAGTTGTATATTAGTGTCAAACTGAATTGGTACTGCGTGAACTATTGAAAGTATAAATGTACACATGAACCCCAAGATTTATTTACGTACAATGGAAGTAACTGATCCTCAACCTAACTAAGCTACTCAATTTGTAGGTAAACATTCTCGTACATTTTTTAACTTATAATCGCTTAAGTAATCTTTGGATTACTTAATCTAATGCACTGATACAACAATTCTTCTAATCTATAATTAAACGAAAATGTTTCATTGGTAAACAACTTGTATTAAAATTGAAGTGGTTGATCTTCAACCTAGCTAACAACGGTTCAATATGTCCCCTAGATGATTTTAGGGAACCTTTGGTTGTTTTCAAACTAAACAAACTCGAGGAACTACTATAAAAACTATAGGTTGAGTTTTGAAACCAAGGTGATTGTTCTGTTACTCCAAATTCATCAGTGACAAAACAAAAGTAGAAACTAACTTAGAAGTATTGAAACTGCTTTAATGTTTTGATACTCCAAAATTAGTTTGATCCTTAACTAAGAATATCAAAACCACGTCCAATGTTTTTATACATAACTAAGTATAATGAATAACTTCTAACTTTTCATTGAAATAAAAGATGAAATTTATAACTAAATATTTTTATTTTTAGTATATTGTATGGAAAAATAGATTTGAAAAAAAGCAAAATGCAAAGTAGACAAAAAATTATTAATGCAACTTTCATTCGAATTAGTGGTTTTGGAAACCCCTACATTATGTTCTATATTGTTGTACATTCTTATCTTGTTTGCGATGACGCAATTATCTTCTACATCTGTTGTAGTATAAATTATTTTTGTTGTAAAAGATCTATTATTAGTACAAAATATTCTAAAAGTTTCTATAATAAATCTAAATACATAATATGCTAATCTTGAATTGAAAACCGTGAAACAACGTAAAAACAAAAGAATTAAATCATTAAAATCAATATGATCCAAATTTAAGTTATTTCTTTCTCAAACTATGTATCATACAATCTCTATAAATATATCTAAAGTTTAATATACCTATTAAGATAGTCCAATCATGGGATTTTCCAGTACGAATACATTTTTAATTTACTTGGCTCTAATAAGCAATTTGGTAATCGAAGTCGATGCAGCTGCACGAGGTGGTGCTAGACACATCAATCCAGCAGTCCTTGATCGTTGCAAGTGGCCTGGCGGTCCACATCCGGGATGTCATCCCAACCCAAATAGTCCTCCCAAACAAGCAAATCCATACAATCGTGGCTGTTCAAGACACCGAAGATGCCAACACTAAATATACAATATAGAGAATAATGGAAAATATATGGCTGAAGGATGTGATTGATAAAAACATTAAAAGTTGTTTTTTGATATATATATATATATATGTTTGTCATGTTTAAGAAAACATATTAAATTTAAAATTTAAAACAATGTTATACAAATGTATTATTTGTGTAATGATAATATATTTAATTGAAATAATTTAAAGTTTAAAATATTTTATTATTGTGATAAATCTATGCATATTATGGCATAAACTATGATACATAAAAATGTTAAAAATAATAAAAACATTGCATTTTATGAAAAAATCACCTTGACTCAAATGCATAAACATATAGTAATTTTGGAAAGCCATAATGCCAAAAATGCCCCTAACATTTTGTAACCCCCTAAACTCAGCCCAAAAGGAATGGGCCGAATCTAGGAAGTAGCGATTGAAACTTGTCCCTCAAGAAACAATTTAAGTTAAAATGTTTCGTAATTCAAAAGGATCAATTAGATAAGTAAGACTTAACAAATATTTTGATTAAAATAAAGCTCAATCTTTTAAACGATGTTCCGATAATTAATTAAAATTCTGAAAATAACTACATAGATGCATGCATTTAATAAAGCCCAAATTAGAAACCGTAAACAATCCCAATGTCCGAATTACATAAATGTTCTAAAATATTTTAAAACAGTATTCTGAAATAATTAAAAGAGAGTTCATACTAAATTATAATTTATCTGAATAAACAAGAGATGCTCCAAGTACCGATCGCCTAAAAAGAGTCTGAGATATCTGAAAAAAAGTAAAAACTAAAGTGTGTAAGCTAAAGAGCTTAGTGTGTCTCTAAAGTGCAACCGGAAACAAAATAGTATTTTATTTTCTGATAAAAACTTTTCTGAAAACACAACAAAACTGAATCATGATGATATGATGTCTGATGCACATGAATCATAGTACCCATCTCTGATACACCGAAAAGTAAGGTTCCCCAGAACCTACTTTCTCCATGTCACCATCCGAAGTGGAACTCAGCCCGAAGGGTGGAACCACTGATCCGAAGCGGAATTCAGCCCAAAGGGTGAAACCACTAATCCGAAGCGGAATTCAACCCGAAGGTTGAAACCACTGATCCGAAGCGGAATTCAACCCGAAGGTTGAAACCACTGAACTTCCCCGAACAAATCTCAACCGTATACCCACAATGATATGATGCAGATTTTAAAATCCGAGTCTGATCTGAAACTTGAATTATGAAAATTCAACTTGAACAATACTATAAATCCGATGTTTTACAGTTCTGAAAATCCGATATGTAACGCCCCGGTTTTGGGCTTAGTAGTTTTGGGCGTTGACCGGTCGGTCAAAGTGCTGTTCGAATCTTAAGAGGTGAATTTAGGAAAGCCTAGTTCGGGTTGCATTAAAAATATGGAAAAATGTTCTAAAATCATCTTTTAATATAATTAAGTGAACTGTGAAATCAATTTTGGAAAATGAGTTTCGGAAGGGTGACATTTTGGCTAGTGACCAAAATGTAATTTTTGAAAGTTTGGTGACTGTTTTATAAAGGGTTGAAACTTTGAATCTTTAAGGAGCTATTTACCCAAAGGGAGTTTCTCCAGATTTTTCTAAGATATTTTAAGTCTAAAATCTGGTTTTAAATGATATTAAAATTGGAGGGAAAGCCATTTGGCTATTTTAGATTTTTATAACCAACTTTTCCTAATTTTCTTTCTCTCATTTTCTCTCAACCCAAACACTCCATTTCCAGAGAATTGGATCTGATTTCTTCACCTAAATCCCTCCTTTCAACTCTCATTTGATTCCTAATCAACATATCTTCAAAACCTCTTCAATTGCTACTTGTTTCAACAAGGATTTTGATTCCAAAAAGAGGAGAAACTCAAGTTTGGAGGTAAGAACGTCCTTCTCCTCTGAACTTCTAGTTCTTTACTGAAATTCCTAAGTTTTCAATCCTAAATTGATGTTTAATTAAAGGTTTTAAAGTGGTGAAATGGATCTTGGCTTATAATGCAAGATTTTGATGATTTTTGATGATTTTCGTTAGATCTGATTAATCTGTGATTTGAGATGTGTTTTTGATGTTAAATGAACTCTAAATTGATAAGGAATTGAGTTTTGATTGATGCAATCCCGGATAGGTTGAGTTTCCTAAGTTTAGCTTGTGTTTCAAGGTTGTTTTTGAGGTGATCTTGGTGATCTGATGTTGCTGGAGGTATAAGGATGTCAATAGGTTGTTTTTAGATGTTATATGATGTTTATGGAAGTGTGGTTTTGCTGGTTTATGGCTAGGCTTTGTTTAGAAGTGGTTTGGATGCATTTTCGGTTGTGTTTGGTGGCCGAAAATGGAGGTTGAATGAGAGCAGCGAGTTTAGGTGCTTTCATTGAAGCAATTAATGCATGATGATGCATTAATCCTCTGCTTTGATGTGTTGAAACAGGGGAGGCATCTTTGGATCCAAGAGTTGTTGATCCGGAAGCTTGATTTGGTGCTTTGGCTTGAAGCAAAGTGGAAATCGGTGAGTGAAGTTGGGTTTTCAGATTTTAAAACCATGGTTTGAAGGTTTTGGGAGCTTAGTCTAAGTCTAAACAACTTTGCTAAGCTCAAGTGTAAGTTTTTGGAATTTCTCTCTAGTGGTGGCCATGATTTTGTTGTGATGCAAAATGGTGAATTGCATGTTTTAATTACTGTTTTGAAAGCATGATTTAGCATGGTTTTTGCTGATGTTGTAAGCCATATGTTGAAGGTAACTCTAGGTAGGAGTTCCTTGATTTTATACATTGAAATAATGTGGTTTGATGCTTTAAAATGCATGTTGAATATGGCTTGGTTTAATGCTTTAAAACAGTGAATTAAATGATGAAAAAGATGTATATTGGCAAGTGATGTTTTGAAAATGTTAAGGTCACTAAGGTGGTTAAAAGTCCTTGAGTGAGCCTTGTTACTTAAGAGCATCAAGGTGGTTAAAAGTCCTTGGATGATTCTTGTTGCGGACACTAAGGTGGTTAAAAGTCCTTAGGTGATCCTTTCCATGGTGTTTAAAAGTCCATGGGGCCATGGTGTTTAAAAGTCCATGGGGCCAAGGTGTTTAAAAGTCCTTGGGGTGATTCAAGCTATGGACACAAAGGTGGTTAAAAGTCCTTGTGTGGTCCTCATTCATGGTGTTTAAAAGTCCATGGGCAAGGTGTTTAAAAGTCCTTGGGGCCAAGGTGTTTAAAAGTCCTTGGGAAGTTGATGAACTTGTTTTAAGAAATGGAAATTGTCACTTGAGCCAATATGACATGTTATGTTTATGTTGAAGCATGAGATTGCTTGTTTAAAGTATGCTATTGAGCATGTGCAAAGGTTGATTTAAAGCATGATTTGTAAATGGTTTTAATTGCATTATTGAATGGTTTTTAAGAGCATTCCTCACTAAGCTTTTGCTTACGCTCTCTACGTTTTCTTAATTCAATAATGCAGAGCATTAGAGTACCTTGAGGGGCAGCAAGGAGGGCAAGCATACAAGTTCAAGTAAAGCTCAATGTATGGAAGGTTTTATAAGCACTTTTTAGCTTTTGGGTAATTTGGCAATGGGGGACCAATGTGTATGTTTTGGGAGGTGTTTGGAACTCCCTAAGTATGTTAAATGATGATTTAAATGCTGGTTTTTGGATTGGATCATTATATGCTTGTTGTGGAAGTTTGTGCTTGAGTAGCTAGCTTGTGTAGGAAGCATGCCTATAGAATTGGGGCTTTTTGCATGTGATGTTGTTTTGATGAATTGATGATGCGTATGAGTCTTATATATGTTGAATTGCATGCTGGTAAAGTTTGGTGGCAATTGGAGCATGTTTGAATGATCAATTGCATGTTTTGGAATGCATTTGGAGCATATTTGAGCAGGGCGTATCGGAACAGTGTGCACCGTTTCGGAACGGGTGCCTTGATTGAACCCAGGCGTCCGAAACGGTATGCACCGTTTCGAAACGGTTTGGTATCTGCCAGACCTCCGTTGCGGAACTGGTTGCGGAACGGCCCGTGTTTCGAAACGGGGTCAACCTGTTTCGGAACGGTCGACCGTTGGGGCTGACATGGGCAGTTATATGTTTTGAATTGTTTGCATTTTGGTCCTGAATCTTGTTTGTGCAATTGTTTGAGTTTGGGAAGTCCTTTTGAGCTGTAATTTCACAGAGAAGTATGAAACCTGACTAATTTCAAGTTGGTAAGATTAATTTGGGTTAAGTCCTTTTAATTATCAGAAATTACAATTTGGTCCCTAAAGTTGTAATTTGTTCAATTGGGTCCCTGTTTGATCTCTGATGTTTGTGATCTTTGAGTATGTTGTTTGTGTGATCACAATTAGGACTAATGTGCATCTAGACAAGAATAAAAAGAAAAAAAAGGGTCGTTAATCAAGGTTGACTTTCGGGTTGACTTTGGTTTTCCCCGTGTGACTTTCTTAATTCGGGTCAACCGTCTAGGCCGGGTTAAGGGGGTTACATTTGGTGGTATCAGAGCTGAGTTCTCGAGTAATTGGGAATGAATGTATGCATGATTGAAGTATGTTTGGCTTGTATGCTTGTTGTATGAAAGCATGTTCAGTGGCTTGAGATGTTGATGCATTTGAGATGTATGATGTGATGTTGCATGATGAGGGTACCCATTGCCAAACAAAAGCTAAAGAAATGAAGTTGATTTTGAATGAAATTGAGCTTGAATACTTGGATTGCTTACCTTGCTGGGCCTGACTTTGTTTTATTGTATTGATATGCATGGTAAAAGTATGGCACCACGTAGAGAGTTAAGGAGTAGCGTGAGAGCTACGACCCCGGATGGGAATGAGAACGAGGAAAATGCGGGTAGTGCTGTGTTACCTCCTCCTCCACCTGGTGGTGGTGGTGCGGAGAGGGAAGGAGCTGGAGCTGCAGCAGCTGGTGCTAGAGCTGCGGGACCTGAGGTTGGTCAGGGGCAAGCTATGCCTGATATGTCGATGCTGGTACAAGCTATTGCGGGTGCTTTTCGAGCAGCAGTAGCTGGAGCTCAAGGAGCTGGGCATCAGGGAGATGCTGGAGTGAGACTACCCTTAGAACGTCTGCGCAGTTTTGGTGGGACTGAGTTTAGGGGTATGTCTGTTGAGAGTTCTGAGGCTTGGCTGGAGAGTACCAAGCGTATCTTGGGACAGATGAGCTGCACGGATGTGCAAAAGTTGGGATGTGTTGTGTCCTTGCTTCAGGACGATGCTTATACGTGGTGGACGACCACAATCTCTGGAATGGCTGAAGCTGATGTTACTTGGACATTCTTTCAGAATGTGTTCAAGAGGAGATATCTGGGGTGAGATATCTGGATGAGAAAAAGCGTGAATTCATGACTCTTACCCAAGGGAGCATGAGTGTGGCTGAGTATGAGGTGCAGTTTGTGCGACTCAGTCAGTATGCACCGGAGCTGATTCCTGATGAGCGGGAGAGGTGCGAGAGGTTTCGTTATGGTCTTATAACGGAGGTAAAGATGTATGTACTGGCCACTGAGTATGATGATTTTGATGTGTTGGTGGGCCGAGCCAAGGACATAGAGATGAATTTGAGTTTGTCTGCGAAAAGTGCTGGGAAGAGATCAGCTGAGTATAGTTCCGGAGGTGGACGGAACAAGAGGGGACGTGATTAGAGGTATCAGTCCTCAGCTAAGAGAGGTGGTGGTGCACCTGCTAGAGGGGGCAATGCTAGAGCTGATCCTAGTGCTTGTTGGATCTGTGGTTCACGTGGTCACATGAAGCGTGACTGTCCTCGTGCTGTGAGGGAGGTGCAAGCTCCTGTTGCGGCTGCTGGTAATGGATGCTGGAATTGTGGTTCTACAGACCACTTGAGGCGAGATTGTCCGAGGTTGGCTGGTGGCCAAGAGCGTGCTCCTGTTGTTGCTGCACCGCAGAGAGGTCGTGGGCGCGGCCGTGGTAATTTCCAGAGGCGAGAGGAAGGTGGTCGTGGAGTAGCCCATGTTGTGGCGATTCAGCCTGAGGGTGGAGGCCAAGCTAGGGTGTATGCTCAGCGCGAGGGAAGGAATGATGCAGATGTGATTGCAGGTACCTTTACTTTGCAGTCCTTGTCATTGCTTTCTTTGATTGATTCTGGATCTACGCATTCATACATTTTGCGTGAGCATGCTGAATTGCTTGGTTTGATTGTTGAGTCTTTGGATGTTGGTGTTCGTGTCACTAGTTCTTTTGGTGAAATGGTTGTGACTCGAAAGCTTTATAGAAGGTGTCCCTTGGTTGTTCAAGAGCATGTCTTTCATGTTGATCTTATGGAGTTGCCCTTTTATGGTTTTGATGTGATCCTTGGTATGGATTGGCTTGCTGAGCATCGTGCTGTTGTGGATTGTGAAAATAAGCGTGTTTCGCTTAAGCTGGCGGATGATTATGAAGTGGTTGTAGTTGGAGAGAATGTGAAATTTCTTTCCAATGTTGTTTCTACCTTGGAGGCGAGCAGGATGCTGAGGCAAGGCTGTGAAGCTTATCTAGCTTTTGTGATGAATCCTAGTTCTAAGGAGTTGAGGGTGCAAGATATCAAGGTTGTGAAGGAGTTTCCTGGTGTTTTTCCTGAGGAGTTGTCTGGTTTACCTCCTAATCGCGAGATGGAGTTTGGAATTGAGCTGTACGAGAATACAACTCCTGTGTCCATTACTCCCTATAGAATGGCACCTAAGGAGCTGAAGGAGCTGAAGACGCAGTTGCAAGAGCTTCTTGATCATGGTTTCATCTGGCCGAGTGTGTCACCTTGGGGTGCACCGGTCTTGTTTGTGAAGAAGAAAGATGGCACTATGAGGATGTGCATTGATTACCGTCAGCTGAACAAGTTGACTATCAAGAATCGGTATCCTTTGCCGAGGATTGATGATCTCTTTGATCAATTTCGGGGAGCTGCTGTGTTCTCTAAGATTGACTTGAGGTCAGGGTATTACCAGTTGAAGGTGAAGGATGTGGATGTGCCTAAGACAGCTTTCAGGACAAGGTATGGGCATTATGAGTTCCTTGTGATGCCGTTTGGTTTGACAAATGCTCCTGTTGCTTTCATGGACATGATGAATCGTGTGTTTCATGAATACCTGGACAAGTTCGTTGTGGTGTTCATTGATGATATCCTCGTGTACTCGCGTACTGAGGAGGAGCATGAAGAGCATTTGAGGATTGTGCTGCAAGCTTTGTTGGAGAATCAGCTTTATGCTAAGCTGAGCAAGTGTGAGTTCTGGCTTAAGGAGGTGGTGTTTCTTGGTCATGTGGTTTCTGCTGAAGGGATTCGTGTTGATCCTCAGAAGATTGAGGCGGTGATGAACTGGAAGGTTCCGAAGTCTGTTCATGAAGTCCGTAGTTTCCTTGGTTTGGCAGGATACTACCGGAGGTTTGTGGATGGTTTTTCCAAGATTGCTGCTCCTTTGACGAAGCTGTTGCAGAAGGATGTTAAGTATGAGTGGACATAAGCGAGACAGCAGGCTTTTGAGAAGCTGAAGGCGGCTTTGACGCAAGCTCCTATCTTGATTCAGCCTGAATCAGGGAAAGAGTTTGTGGTCTACAGTGATGCATCCTATATTGGTTTGGGGTGTGTGCTGATGCAAGAGGGTAAGGTTGTGGCTTATGCATCGCGGCAGTTGAAGGTGCATGAGCGCAATTATCCTACGCATGATATTGAGTTGGCTGCAGTGGTCTTGTAACACCCCGGTTTTGGGCTTGGAAGTCTTGGGCGTTGACCGGTCGGTCAAAGTGCTGTTCGAATCGTAAGAGGTTAAATTAGGAAAGCCTAGTTCGGGTTGCATTAAAAATATGGAAAAATGTTCTAAAATCATCTTTTAATATAATTAAGTGAACTGTGAAATCAATTTTGGAAAATGAGTTTTGGAAGGGTGACATTTTGGCTAGTGACCAAAATGTAATTTTCGCAAGTTTGGTGGCTGTTTTATAAAGGGTTGAAACTTTGAATCTTTAAGGAGCTATTTACCCAAAGGGAGTTTCTCCAGATTTTTCTAAGATATTTTGAGTTATAATTCTGATTTTAAAGATTTCATAAAGGAGGGAAATCTCATTTTGGCTAATTTCATAACAAACTTCTCTATTTTCTTTCTCTCATTTTCTCTCAACCCAAACACTCCATTTCCAGAGATTTGATTCTGATTTTCTCACCTAAATTCCTCCTTTCAACTCTCATTTGATTTCTAATCATTGTATCTTCAAATCCTCTTCAATTGCTACAAGTTTCATCAAGGTTTTTCATTCCAAAAAGAGGAGAAACTCAAGTTTGGAGGTAAGAACGTCCTTCTCCTCTGAACTTCAAGTTCTTTACTGAAATTCCTAAGTTTTCAATCCTAAATTGATGTTTAATTAAAGGCTTTTAAGTTGATTTATGGATCTTGGCTTATTATGCAAGATTTTGATGATTTTTGATGATTTTCGTTAGATCTGAGTAATCTGTGTTTTGAGAGGTGTTTTTGATGTTAAATGATCTCTAAATTGATAAGGAAATGAGTTTTGATTGATGCAATCCCGGATAGGTTGAGTTTCCTAAGTTTAGCTTGTGTTTCAAGGTAGTTTTTGTGGTGATCTTGTGGATCTGATGTTGCTGGAGGTATAAGGATGTTTGTAGGTTGTTTTTAGATGTTAAATGATGTTAATGGAAGTGAGGTTTTGCTGGTTTATGGCTGGGCTTTGTTTAGAAGTGTTTTGGATGCATTTTCGGTTGTGTTTGGTGGCCGAAAATGGAGGTTATGTGAGAGCAGCGAGTTTAGGTGCTTTCATTGAAGCAATTAATGCATGATGATGCATTAATCCTCTACTTTGATGTGTTGAAACAGGGGAGGCATCCTTGGATCCAAGAGTTGTTGATCCGGAAGCTTGATTTGGTGCTTTGGCTTGAAGCAAAGTGGAAATCGGTTAGTGAAAATGGTTTTCGGCTTTGAAACCAAGGTTTTGGGGGCTTAGTCTAAGTCTAAACAACTTTGCTAAGCTCAAGTGTAAGTTTTCGGATTTACTCTCTAGTGGTGGCCATGATTTTGATGTGATGCAAAATGATGATTTGCATGTTTAAATTACTGTTTTGAAAGCATGTTTTAGCATGGTATTTGCTGATGTTTTAAGCCATATGTTGAAGGTAACTCTAGGTAGGAGTTCCTTGATTTTATACATTGAAATAATGTGGGTTGATGCTTTGAAATGCATGTTGTAAATGGCTTGGTTTAATGCTTTAAAACAGTGGATTATGTGTTGAAAAAGATGTATATTGGCAAGTGATGTTTTGAAAATGTTAAGGTCACTAAGGTGGTTAAAAGTCCTTGAGTGAGCCTTGTTACTTAAGAACATCAAGGTGGTTAAAAGTCCTTGGATGGTTCTTGTTGCGGACACTAAGGTGGTTAAAAGTCCTTAGGTGCTCCTTTCCATGGTGTTTAAAAGTCCATGGGGCCAAGGTGTTTAAAAGTCCTTGGGGCCAAGGTGTTTAAAAGTCCTTGGGGTGATTCAAGCATTGGACACAAAGGTGGTTAAAAGTCCTTGTGTGGTCCTTATTCATGGTGTTTAAAAGTCCATGGCCAAGGTGTTTAAAAGTCCTTGGGAAAGTTGTTGAACTTGTTTTAATAAATGAAATGTATCACTAGAGCCAATATGACATGTTGAGAATATTGTGAAGCATGAGATGCTTGTTTTAATGATATTGTGAAGCATGAGATGCTTGTTTTAATGATTATGTTAAAGCATGAGATTGCTTGTTTTAAATATGCTTTTGAGCATGTGCAAAGGTTGATTGTAAGCATGATTTTGTAAATGTTTTAAATTGCATTATTGAATGGTTTTTAAAGAGCACTCCTCACTAAGCTTTTGCTTACGCTCTCTCGTTTTCTTAATTCAATAATGCAGAGCACTAGACTATCTTGAAGGGCAGCAAGAAGGGCAAGAGTTCAAGTACAAGTAGAGCTCAATGTATGAAAGGTTTTGTTAAACATTTTAGCTTTTGGATGGTTTGGCAATGGGGGACCATTGTGTATGATTTGGGAGGTGTTTGGAACTCCCTAAGTATGTTGAATGTTGAATCGAATGCTGGTTTTTGGATTGGATCCTTATATGCTTGTTTTTGAAGTTAATGCTTGAATAGTTAGCTTGTGTAGGAAGCATGCCTATAGAATTGGGGCTTTTTGCTTGTGATGTTATTTTGATGAATTGATGATGCATATATGTCCTATATATGTTGAATTGCATGCTGGTAAAGTTTGGTAGCATTTGGAGCATGTTTGAGTGATCAATTGCATGTTTTGGTATGCTAGTTTGCTGATTTTTGTGCAGGCGTTTCGGAACAGTGAGCACCGTTTCGGAACGGGTGCCTGGAATGAACCCAGGGGTCCGAAACGGGGTGCACCGTTTCGAAACGGTTTGGTCTCTGCCAGACCCCTGTTGCAGAACTGGTATCGGAACGGCCCGTGTTTCGGAACAGGGTCAACCTGTTTCGGAACGGTCGACCGTTGGGGGCTGACATGGGCAGTTATATGTTTTGAAATGTTTGCGTTTTGATCCTGAATCTTGTTTGTGCAATTGTATGAGTTTGGGAAGTCCTTTTGAGCTGAAATTTCACAGAGAAGCATGAAACCTGACTAATTTCAAGTTGGTAAGATTAATTTGGGTTAAGTCTTTTAATTTATCAGAATTTACAATTTGGTCCCTAAAGTTGTAATTTATTCAATTGGGTCCCTGCTTGATCTCTGATGTTTGTGATCTTTGAGTATGTTGTTTGTGTGATCACAATTAGTGTTAATATGCATCTAGATAAGTTTAAAAAGAAAAAAAAAGGGTCGTTAATCAAGGTTGACTTTCGGGTTGACTTTGGTTTTCCCCGTGTGACTTTCTTAATTCGGGTCAACCGTCTCGGCCGGGTTAAGGGGGTTACATTTGGTGGTATCAGAGCTGAGTTCTCGAGTAATTGGGGATGTTTGTATGCATGATTGAAGTATGTTTGGCTTGTATGCTTGTTGTATGAAAGCATGTTCAATGGTTTGAGATGTTGATGCTTTTGAGATGTATGCTGTGATGATGCATGATGAGGGTACCCATTGCCAAACAAAAGCTAAAGAAATGATGTTGATTTTGAAAGAAATTGAGCTTGAATACTTGAAATTGCTTACCTTGCTGGTCCTGACTATGTTTTATTTGTATTGTTGTGCATGGTAAAAGTATGGCACCACGTAGAGAGTTAAGGAGTAGCGTGAGAGCTACGACCCCGGAGGGGAATGTGAATGAAGAGAATACGGGAAGTGCTGCGTTACCTCCTCCTCCGCCTGGTGGTGGTGGTGCTGAGGGAGGGAGAGCTGGAGCTGAAGCAGCTGGTGCTAGAGCTGCAGGACCTGAGGTTGGTCAGGGGCAAGCTATGCCTGACATGACGTTGCTGGTACAAGCTATTGCGGGTGCTTTTCGAGCAGCAGTAGCTGGAGCTCAAGGAGCTGGGCATCAGGGAGATGCTGGTGCTAGATTACCCTTAGAGCGTCTGCGCAGTCTTGGTGGGACTGAGTTTAGGGGTATGTCAGCTGAGAGGTCGGAAGCTTGGCTGGAAAGTACCAAGCGTATCTTGGGACAGATGAGCTGCACTGATGTGCAAAAGTTAGGATGTGTTGTGTCTTTGCTGCAGAGCGATGCTTATACGTGGTGGACGACCACAATCTCCGGAATGGCTGAAGCTGACATCACTTGGACATTCTTTCAGAATGTGTTCAAGAGAAGATATCTGGGAGTGAGATATCTGGATGAGAAAAAGCGTGAATTCATGACTCTGACCCAAGGGAGCATGAGTGTGGCTGAGTATGAGGTGCAGTTTGTGCGACTCAGTCAGTATGCACCGGAGCTGAATCCTGATGAGCGGGAGAGGTGAGAGAGGTTTCGTTATGGTCTCATAACGGAGGTAAAGATGTACGTGCTGGCCACTGAGTATGATGATTTTGATGTGTTGGTGGGCCGAGCAAAGGACATAGAGATGAATCTGAGTTTGTCTGCGAAGGGTGCTGGAGCGAGTTCTGGGAAGAGAGCTGCTGAGTATAGTTCCGGAGGTGGACGGAACAAGAGGGGACGTGATTAGGTTTCAGTCCTCAGCTAAGAGAGGTGGAGGTGCACCTGCTAGGGGTGGTAATGCTAGAGCTGACCCTAGTGCTTGTTGGATCTGTTGTTCGCGTGGTCACTTGAAGCGTGACTGTCCTCGTGCTGGGAGGGAGGTGCAAGCTCCTGTTGCGGCAGCTGGTTATGAGTGCTGGAATTGTGGTTCTGCTGACCACTTGAGGCAAGATTGTCTGAGGATGGCTGGTGGTCAAGAGCGTGCTCCTGTTGTTGCTGCACCGCAGAGAGGTCGTGGGCGCGGCCGTGGTAATTTTCAGAGGCGTGAGGAAGGTGGTCGTGGGGTAGCCCATGTTGTGGCTATTCAGCCTGAGGGTGGAGGCCAGGCGAGAGTGTATGCTCAGCGCGAGGGAAGGAATGATGCAGATGTGATTGCAGGTACCTTTACTTTGCAATCCTTGTCATTGCTTTCTTTGATTGATTCTGGATCTACGCATTCATACATTTTGCGTGAGCATGCTGAATTGCTTGGTTTGCCTTTTGAGTCTTTGGATGTTGGTGTTCGAGTCACTAGTTCTTTTGGTGAAACTGTTGTGACTCGTAAGCTTTATAGAAGGTGTCCCTTGGTTGTTCAAGAGCATGTCTTTCATGTTGATCTTATGGAGTTGCCTTTCTATGGTTTTGATGTGATCCTTGGTATGGATTGGCTTGCTGAGCATCGTGCTGTTGTGGATTGTGAGAATAAGCGGGTTTCGCTTAAGCTTGCGGATGATTATGAAGTGGTGGTGGTTGGTGAGAATGTGAAGTTTCTTGCTAATGTTGTCTCTACCTTGGAGGCGAGCAGGATGTTGAGGCAAGGTTGTGAAGCTTATCTAGCTTTTGTGATGAATCCTTGTTCTAAGGAGTTGAGGGTGCAAGATATCAGGGTTGTGAAGGAGTTTCCTGGTGTTTTTCCTGAGGAGTTGCCTGGTTTACCTCCTAATCGCGAGGTGGAGTTTGGAATTGAGCTGTATGAGAATACAACTCCTGTGTCCATTACTCCCTATAGAATGGCACCTAAGGAGCTGAAGGAGCTGAAGACGCAGTTGCAAGAGCTGCTGGATCGTGGTTTCATCCGGCCGAGTGTGTCACCTTGGAGAGCACCGGTCTTGTTTGTGAAGAAGAAAGATGGCACTATGAGGATGTGCATTGATTACCGTCAGCTGAACAAGTTGACTATCAAGAATCGGTATCCTTTGCCGAGGATTGATGATCTCTTTGATCAATTTCGGGGAGCTGCTGTGTTCTCTAAGATTGACTTGAGGTCAGGGTATTATCAGTTGAAGGTGAAGGATGTGGATGTGCCTAAGACAGCTTTCAGGACAAGGTATGGGCATTATGAATTCCTTGTGATGCCGTTTGGGTTGACAAATGCTCCTGCTGCTTTCATAGACATGATGAATCGTGTTTTTCATGAATACCTGGACAAGTTCGTTGTGGTATTCATTGATGATATCCTTGTGTACTCGCGTACTGAGGAGGAGCATGAAGAGCATTTGAGGATTGTGCTGCAAGCTTTGTTGGAGAATCAGCTTTATGCTAAGCTGAGCAAGTGTGAGTTCTGGCTTAGGGAGGTGGTGTTTCTTGGGCATGTGGTCTCAGCTGAGGGGATTCATGTTGATCCTCAGAAGATTGAAGCAGTGATGAACTGGAAAGTTCCCAAGTCTGTGCATGAGGTTCGTAGTTTCCTTGGTTTGGCAGGATACTACCGAAGGTTTGTGGATGGTTTTTCCAAGATTGCTGCTCCTTTGACGAAGTTGTTGCAGAAGGATGTTAAGTATGAGTGGACAGAAGCGAGACATCAGGCTTTTGAGAAGCTGAAGATGGCTTTGACGCAAGCTCCTATCTTGATTCAGCCTAAATCAGGGAAAGAGTTTGTGGTCTACAGTGACGCATCCTATGTTGGTTTGGGGTGTGTGCTGATGCAAGAGGGTAAGGTTGTGGCTTATGCGTCGCGGCAGTTGAAGGTGCATGAGCGCAATTATCCTACGCATGATATTGAGCTGGCTGCGGTGGTTTTTGCTCTGAAGATCTGGAGGCATTATTTGTATGGTGAGAAGTGTACTGTGTACACGGATCACAAGAGTTTGAGGTATCTGATGTCTCAGAAGGAGTTGAATCTTAGGCAGCGGCGTTGGTTGGAGTTGCTCAAGGATTATGATCTGACGATAGAGTATCATCCTGGAAAGGCTAATGTTGTTGCGGATGCCTTGAGTAGGAAGGTAGCTGTTGAGCTGAGAGCTATGTTTGCTAGCTTGAGTATATCGCGGGATGGTGGTATTGTTGCTGAGTTGCAGGTGAAACCATCGTTGGTTCAGTTGATCAAGGATAAGCAGTTGTTGGATGATTCCTTGGTGTCTCATGTTCAGGATATCGCGGAGGGTAGACCTTCGAATTTCTGCTTTAATGAGGATGGAGTGTTGTGTTTTGGGATTCGAATAGTAGTGCCTGATGATGCTGAGTTGAGGCGTGCTATTCTGACTGAAGGTCATAGTAGTCCTTTTGCTATACACCCTGGTAGTACTAAGATGTATCGTGATCTTCGTGATGAGTACTATTGGGTGGGTTTGAAGAAGGATGTTGCAGAGTTTGTGAGCAAGTGTTTGGTGTGTCATCGAGTTATGGCTGAACATCAGGTTCCTTCTGGTTTGTTGCAACCGTTGAAAATCCCTGAATGGAAGTGGGAGAGGGTTACCATGGATTTTGTATCTGGTTTACCTTTGTCTCCATCGAAGAAGAATTCTGTTTGGGTGATTGTGGATCGCCTGACGAAGTGTGCGCATTTCTTGCCTGTGCATACTACGTTCTCCTTGGATAAGCTGGCAGAGTTGTACATTGCTGAGATTGTGAGGTTGCATGGTGTGCCTAAGTCTATCGTGTCGGATAGGGATCCGAGGTTCACATCACGTTTCTGGCAGTGTTTGCATCAAGCTCTGGGTACAAGATTGCATTTCAGTACATCCTATCATCCTCAGTCGGATGGTCAGTCTGAGCGAGTTATTCAGATTTTGGAGGATATGTTGAGATGCTGCGTGATAGAGTTCCAAGGTTCTTGGGAGAAGCATCTGCCTTTGGTTGAGTTCGCTTATAACAATAGTTATCAGGCGAGTATACAGATGGCACCTTATGAGGCTCTGTATGGGAGGAAGTGTAGGACTCCTCTTTGTTGGGCTGAAACTGGTCAAAAGTTGGTTTCGATGCCGGCTTTGTTGAAAGGGACCACCGAGAAGGTGAAGCTCATTTGTGAGCGGTTGAAGGCTGCTTCTGACCGGCAGAAGTCTTACGCGGATTTGAAGCGTAAGGAGATAGAGTATGCGGTGGGTGACCGTGTGTTCTTGAAGGTTTCGCCTTGGAAGAAGGTGATGAGGTTTGGCCGGAAGGGTAAGTTGAGCCCTCGGTACATTGGACCGTATGAGGTTGTTGAGCGTGTGGGTCCTGTTGCATATCGGTTGAGGTTACCTCAGGAGCTGGAGAAGATTCATGATGTGTTCCATTTTTCTATGCTCCGAAAGTATAGATCTGATCCTTCGCATGTGATGCCTGTGGAGGAAGTGGTTTTGAATCCGGATTTGACTTTTGGTGAGGAGCCGGTGAAGGTTCTGGATTCGGATAGCAAGGTTCTTCGTGGCAAGACCATTGAGTTGGTGAAGGTGCTGTGGAAGCATCGTGGTGTTGAGGAAGCCACGTGGGAGCGGAAGGAAGACATGCTGAAGCAGTTTCCTTATCTCTTTCCTTCAGGTAAATTTCGAGGACGAAATTTCTTAAGGGGGGGGGGAGAGTTGTAACACCCCGGTTTTGGGCTTGGAAGTCTTGGGCGTTGACCGGTCGGTCAAAGTGCTGTTCGAATCGTAAGAGGTTAAATTAGGAAAGCCTAGTTCGGGTTGCATTAAAAATATGGAAAAATGTTCTAAAATCATCTTTTAATATAATTAAGTGAACTGTGAAATCAATTTTGGAAAATGAGTTTTGGAAGGGTGACATTTTGGCTAGTGACCAAAATGTAATTTTCGCAAGTTTTGTGGCTGTTTTATAAAGGGTTGAAACTTTGAATCTTTAAGGAGCTATTTACCCAAAGGGAGTTTCTCCAGATTTTTCTAAGATATTTTGAGTTATAATTCTGATTTTAAAGATTTCATAAAGGAGGGAAATCTCATTTTGGCTAATTTCATAACAAACTTCTCTATTTTCTTTCTCTCATTTTCTCTCAACCCAAACACTCCATTTCCAGAGATTTGATTCTAATTTTCTCACCTAAATTCCTCCTTTCAACTCTCATTTGATTTCTAATCATTGTATCTTCAAATCCTCTTCAATTGCTACAAGTTTCATCAAGGTTTTTCATTCCAAAAAGAGGAGAAACTCAAGTTTGGAGGTAAGAACGTCCTTCTCCTCTGAACTTCAAGTTCTTTACTGAAATTCCTAAGTTTTCAATCCTAAATTGATGTTTAATTAAAGGCTTTTAAGTTGATTTATGGATCTTGGCTTATTATGCAAGATTTTGATGATTTTTGATGATTTTCGTTAGATCTGAGTAATCTGTGTTTTGAGAGGTGTTTTTGATGTTAAATGATCTCTAAATTGATAAGGAAATGAGTTTTGATTGATGCAATCCTGGATAGGTTGAGTTTCCTAAGTTTAGCTTGTGTTTCAAGGTAGTTTTTGTGGTGATCTTGTGGATCTGATGTTGCTGGAGGTATAAGGATGTTTGTAGGTTGTTTTTAGATGTTAAATGATGTTAATGGAAGTGAGGTTTTGCTGGTTTATGGCTGGGCTTTGTTTAGAAGTGTTTTCGATGCATTTTCGGTTGTGTTTGGTGGCCGAAAATGGAGGTTATGTGAGAGCAGCGAGTTTAGGTGCTTTCATTGAAGCAATTAATGCATGATGATGCATTAATCCTCTGCTTTGATGTGTTGAAACAGGGGAGGCATCCTTGGATCCAAGAGTTGTTGATCCGGAGGCTTGATTTGGTGCTTTGGCTTGAAGCAAAGTGGAAATCGGTGAGTGAAAATGGTTTTCGGCTTTGAAACCAAGGTTTTGGGGGCTTAGTCTAAGTCTAAACAACTTTGCTAAGCTCAAGTGTAAGTTTTCGGATTTACTCTCTAGTGGTGGCCATGATTTTGATGTGATGCAAAATGATGATTTGCATGTTTAAATTACTGTTTTGAAAGCATGTTTTAGCATGGTATTTGCTGATGTTTTAAGCCATATGTTGAAGGTAACTCTAGGTAGGAGTTCCTTGATTTTATACATTGAAATAATGTGGGTTGATGCTTTGAAATGCATGTTGTAAATGGCTTGGTTTAATGCTTTAAAACAATGGATTATGTGTTGAAAAAGATGTATATTGGCAAGTGATATTTTGAAAATGTTAAGGTCACTAAGGTGGTTAAAAGTCCTTGAGTGAGCCTTGTTACTTAAGAACATCAAGGTGGTTAAAAGTCCTTGGATGGTTCTTGTTGCGGACACTAAGGTGGTTAAAAGTCCTTAGGTGCTCCTTTCCATGGTGTTTAAAAGTCCATGGGGCCAAGGTGTTTAAAAGTCCTTGGGGCCAAGGTGTTTAAAAGTCCTTGGGGTGATTCAAGCATTGGACACAAAGGTGGTTAAAAGTCCTTGTGTGGTCCTTATTCATGGTGTTTAAAAGTCCATGGCCAAGGTGTTTAAAAGTCCTTGGGGCCAAGGTGTTTAAAAGTCCTTGGGAAAGTTGTTGAACTTGTTTTAATAAATGAAATGTATCACTTGAGCCAATATGACATGTTGAGAATATTGTGAAGCATGAGATGCTTGTTTTAATGATATTGTGAAGCATGAGATGCTTGTTTTAATGATTATGTTGAAGCATGAGATTGCTTGTTTTAAATATGCTTTTGAGCATGTGCAAAGGTTGATTGTAAGCATGATTTTGTAAATGTTTTAAATTGCATTATTGAATGGTTTTTAAAGAGCACTCCTCACTAAGCTTTTGCTTACGCTCTCTCGTTTTCTTAATTCAATAATGCAGAGCACTAGACTATCTTGAAGGGCAGCAAGAAAGGGCAAGAGTTCAAGTACAAGTAGAGCTCAATGTATGGAAGGTTTTGTTAAACATTTTAGCTTTTGGATGGTTTGGCAATGGGGGACCATTGTGTATGATTTGGGAGGTGTTTGGAACTCCCTAAGTATGTTGAATGTTGAATCGAATGCTGGTTTTTGGATTGGATCCTTATATGCTTATTTTTGAAGTTAATGCTTGAATAGTTAGCTTGTGTAGGAAGCATGCCTATAGAATTGGGGCTTTTTGCTTGTGATGTTATTTTGATGAATTGATGATGCATATATGTCCTATATATGTTGAATTGCATGCTGGTAAAGTTTGGTAGCATTTGGAGCATGTTTGAGTGATCAATTGCATGTTTTGGTATGCTAGTTTGCTGATTTTTGTGCAGGCGTTTCGGAACAGTGAGCACCGTTTCGGAACGGGTGCCTGGAATGAACCCAGGGGTCCGAAACGGGGTGCACCGTTTCGAAACGGTTTGGTCTCTGCCAGACCCCTGTTGCGGAACTGGTATCGGAACGGCCCGTGTTTCGGAACAGGGTTAACCTGTTTAGGAACGGCCCGTGTTTCACAGAGAATTTACAATTTGGTCCCTAAGGTTGTAATTTATTCAATTGGGTCCCTGTTTGATCTCTGATGTTTGTGATCTTTGAGTATGTTGTTTGTGTGATCACAATTAGGGTTAATATGCATCTAGATAAGTTTAAAAAGAAAAAAAAGGGTCGTTAATCAAGGTTGACTTTCGGGTTGACTTTGGTTTTCCCCGTGTGACTTTCTTAATTCAGGTCAACCGTCTAGGCCGGGTTAAGGGGGTTACAGGTCTTTGCTCTGAAGATCTGGAGGCATTATCTGTATGGTGAGAAGTGTACTGTGTAAACGGATCACAAGAGTTTGAGGTATTTGATGTCTCAGAAGGAGTTGAATCTTAGACAACGGCGGTGGTTGGAGTTGCTCAAGGATTATGATCTGACGATTGAGTATCATCCTGGAAAGGCTAATGTTGTTGCGGATGCCCTGAGTAGGAAGGTAGCTGTTGAGCTGAGGGCTATGTTTGCTAGCTTGAGAATATCGCGAGATGGTGGTCTTGTTGCTGAGTTGCAAGTGAAACCATCGTTGGTTCAGTTGATCAAGGATAAGCAGTTGCTGGATGATTCCTTGGTGTCTCATGTTCAGGATATCGCGGAGGGTAGACCTTCGGATTTCTGTTTTAATGATGATGGGGTGTTGTGTTTTGGGAGTCGAATAGTAGTGCCAGCTGATGTTGAGTTGAGGCGTGCTATTCTGACTGAAGGTCATAGTAGTCCTTTTGCTATGCACCCTGGTAGTACTAAGATGTATCGTGATCTTCGTGATGAGTACTATTGGGTGGGTTTGAAGAAGGATGTTGCAGAGTTTGTGAGCAAGTGTTTGGTGTGTCAGCGAGTTAAGGCTGAACATCAGGTTCCTTCTGGGTTGTTGCAACCGTTGAAAATCCCTGAATGGAAGTGGGAGAGGGTTACCATGGATTTTGTATCTGATTTACCTTTGTCTCCATCAAAGAAGAATTCTGTTTGGGTGATTGTGGATCGCCTGACGAAGTGTGCGCATTTCTTGCCTGTACATACTACGTTCTCTTTGGATAAGCTAGCAGAGCTGTACATTGCTGAGATTGTGAGGCTGCATGGTGTGCCTAAGTCGATTGTGTCGGATAGGGATCCGAGGTTCACATCGCGTTTCTGGCAGTGTTTGCATCAAGCTCTGGGTACAAGGTTGCATTTCAGTACATCCTATCATCCTCAGTCGGATGGTCAGTCTGAGCGAGTTATTCAGATCTTGGAGGATATGTTGAGATGTTGCGTGATAGAGTTTCAAGGTTCTTGGGAGAAGCATCTGCCTTTGGTTGAGTTCGCTTATAACAATAGTTATCAGGCGAGTATACAGATGGCACCTTATGAGGCTCTGTACGGGAGGAAGTGTAGGACTCCTCTTTGTTGGGCTGAAACTGGTCAAAAGTTGGTTTCGATGCCAGCTTTGTTGAAAGGGACCACTGAGAAGGTGAAGCTTATCTGTGAGCGGTTGAAGGCTGCTTCTGATCGGCAGAAGTCTTACGCGGATTTGAAGCGTAAGGAGATAGAGTATGCGGTGGGTGACCGTGTGTTCTTGAAGGTTTCGTCTTGGAAGAAGGTGATGAGGTTTGGCCGGAAGGGTAAGTTGAGCCCTAGATACATTGGACCATATGAGGTTGTTGAGCGAGTGGGTCCTGTTGCGTATCGGTTGAGGTTACCTCAAGAGCTGGAGAAGATTCATGATGTGTTCCATGTTTCTATGCTCCGGAAGTATAGATCTGATCCTTCGCATGTGATGCCTGTGGAGGAAGTGGTTTTGAATCCGGATTTGACCTATCATGAGGAACCGATGAAGGTTCTGGATTCGGATAGCAAGGTTCTTCGTGGCAAGACCATTGAGTTGGTGAAGGTGCTGTGGAAGCATCGAGGTGTTGAGGAAGCCACGTGGGAGCGGAAGGAAGACATGCTGAAGCAGTTTCCTTATCTCTTTCCTTCAGGTAAATTTCGAGGACGAAATTTCTTAAGGGGGGGGAGAGTTGTAACGCCCCGGTTTTGGGCTTAGTAGTTTTGGGCGTTGACCGGTCGGTCAAAGTGCTATTCGAATCTTAAGAGGTGAATTTAGGAAAGCCTAGTTCGGGTTGCATTAAAAATATGGAAAAATGTTCTAAAATCATCTTTTAATATAATTAAGTGAACTGTGAAATCAATTTTGGAAAATGAGTTTCAGAAGGGTGACATTTTGGCTAGTGATCAAAATGTAATTTTTGAAAGTTTGGTGACTGTTTTATAAAGGGTTGAAACTTTGAATCTTTAAGGAGCTATTTACCCAAAGGGAGTTTCTCCAGATTTTTCTAAGATATTTTAAGTCTAAAATCTGATTTTAAATGATATTAAAATTGGAGGGAAAGCCATTTGGCTATTTTAGATTTTTATAACCAACTTTTCCTAATTTTCTTTCTCTCATTTTCTCTCAACCCAAACACTCCATTTCCAGAGAATTGGATCTGATTTCTTCACCTAAATCCCTCCTTTCAACTCTCATTTGATTCCTAATCAACATATCTTCAAAACCTCTTCAATTGCTACTTGTTTCAACAAGGATTTTGATTCCAAAAAGAGGAGAAACTCAAGTTTGGAGGTAAGAACGTCCTTCTCCTCTGAACTTCAAGTTCTTTACTGAAATTCCTAAGTTTTCAATCCTAAATTGATGTTTAATTAAAGGTTTTAAAGTGGTGAAATGGATCTTGGCTTATAATGCAAGATTTTGATGATTTTTGATGATTTTCGTTAGATCTGATTAATCTGTGATTTGAGATGTGTTTTTGATGTTAAATGAACTCTAAATTGATAAGGAATTGAGTTTTGATTGATGCAATCCCGGATAGGTTGAGTTTCCTAAGTTTAGCTTGTGTTTCAAGGTTGTTTTTGAGGTGATCTTGGTGATCTGATGTTGCTGGAGGTATAAGGATGTCAATAGGTTGTTTTTAGATGTTATATGATGTTTATGGAAGTGTGGTTTTGCTGGTTTATGGCTGGGCTTTGTTTAGAAGTGGTTTGGAAGCATTTTCGGTTGTGTTTGGTGGCCGAAAATGGAGGTTGAATGAGAGCAGCGAGTTTAGGTGCTTTCATTGAAGCAATTAATGCATGATGATGCATTAATCCTCTACTTTGATGTGTTGAAACAAGGGAGGCATCTTTGGATCCAAGAGTTGTTGATCCGGAAGCTTGATTTGGTGCTTTGGCTTGAAGCAAAGTGGAAATCGGTGAGTGAAGTTGGGTTTTCAGATTTTAAAACCAAGGTTTGAAGGTTTTGGGAGCTTAGTCTAAGTCTAAACAACTTTGCTAAGCTCAAGTGTAAGTTTTCGGAATTTCTCTCTAGTGGTGGCCATGATTTTGTTGTGATGCAAAATTGTGAATTGCATGTTTTAATTACTGTTTTGAAAGCATGATTTAGCATGGTTTTTGCTGATGTTGTAAGCCATATGTTGAAGGTAACTCTAGGTAGGAGTTCCTTGATTTTATACATTGAAATAATGTGGTTTGATGCTTTAAAATGCATGTTGAATATGGCTTGGTTTAATGCTTTAAAACAGTGAATTAAATGATGAAAAAGATGTATATTGGCAAGTGATGTTTTGAAAATGTTAAGGTCACTAAGGTGGTTAAAAGTCCTTGAGTGAGCCTTGTTACTTAAGAGCATCAAGGTGGTTAAAAGTCCTTGGATGATTCTTGTTGCGGACACTAAGGTGGTTAAAAGTCCTTAGGTGATCCTTTCCATGGTGTTTAAAAGTCCATGGGGCCATGGTGTTTAAAAGTCCATGGGGCCAAGGTGTTTAAAAGTCCTTGGGGTGATTCAAGATATGGACACAAAGGTGGTTAAAAGTCCTTGTGTGCTCCTCATTCATGGTGTTTAAAAGTCCATGGCCAAGGTGTTTAAAAGTCCTTGGGGCCAAGGTGTTTAAAAGTCCTTGGGAAGTTGATGAACTTGTTTTAAGAAATGGAAATTGTCACTTGAGCCAATATGACATGTTATGTTTATGTTGAAGCATGAGATTGCTTGTTTAAAGTATGCTATTGAGCATGTGCAAAGGTTGATTTAAAGCATGATTTGTGAATGGTTTTAATTGCATTATTGAATGGTTTTTAAGAGCATTCCTCACTAAGCTTTTGCTTACGCTCTCTACGTTTTCTTAATTCAATAATGCAGAGCATTAGAGTACCTTGAGGGGCAGCAAGGAGGGCAAGCATACAAGTTCAAGTAAAGCTCAATGTATGGAAGGTTTTATAAGCACTTTTTAGCTTTTGGGTAATTTGGCAATGGGGGACCAATGTGTATGTTTTGGGAGGTGTTTGGAACTCCCTAAGTATGTTAAATGATGATTTAAATGCTGGTTTTTGGATTGGATCATTATATGCTTGTTGTGGAAGTTTGTGCTTGAGTAGCTAGCTTGTGTAGGAAGCATGCCTATAGAATTGGGGCTTTTTGCATGTGATGTTGTTTTGATGAATTGATGATGCCTATGAGTCTTATATATGTTGAATTGCATGCTGGTAAAGTTTGGTGGCAATTGGAGCATGTTTGAATGATCAATTGCATGTTTTGGAATGCATTTGGAGCATACTTGAGCAGGGCGTATCGGAACAGTGTGCACCGTTTCGGAACGGGTGCCTTGATTGAACCCAGGCGTCTGAAACGGTATGCACCGTTTCGAAACGGTTTGGTCTCTGCCAGACCCCCGTTGCGGAACTGGTTGCGGAACGGCCCGTGTTTCGAAACGGGGTCAACCTGTTTCGGAACGGTCGACCGTTGGGGGCTGACATGGGCAGTTATATGTTTTGAATTGTTTGCATTTTGGTCCTGAATCTTGTTTGTGCAATTGTTTGAGTTTGGGAAGTCCTTTTGAGCTGTAATTTCACAGAGAAGCATGAAACCTGACTAATTTCAAGTTGGTAAGATTAATTTGGGTTAAGTCCTTTTAATTATCAGAAATTACAATTTGGTCCCTAAAGTTGTAATTTGTTCAATTGGGTCCCTGTTTGATCTCTGATGTTTGTGATCTTTGAGTATGTTGTTTGTGTGATCACAATTAGGACTAATGTGCATCTAGACAAGAATAAAAAGAAAAAAAGGGTCGTTAATCAAGGTTGACTTTCGGGTTGACTTTGGTTTTCCCCGTGTGACTTTCTTAATTCGGGTCAACCGTCTAGGCCGGGTTAAGGGGGTTACACGATATTTCACTTAAATCACAATATGACATATTATGCATGATGTCTGAAAACATTCACCCAATCACAAAAGAGTATGCACACAAAATGTACAAAACATTTACTTATATTAATACCAGAAAAGCACAGAAAGAAACACATAAGTTTATAAAACAGGAAGAGACACACCTTTAAGCCACAGAAGCTCTAATGCCGAGAAAAGCGCATCTCACGCTCAAATCTCATTAAAGCAGGACCTACGAGATATGAATTTAATATTAGCATTTATTACTAACACTAAGCCACCAACTAAAACATTGAAAACCGAACTGAAGATATACTCACGTGAAGATCTCGAAGAACGTACACGATCGGTCTGAACAACTGGAGGTAACCCAACGGTCCCAAAGTCGGCACCTGAACACGAGAATATTCCGAATTAAATTCTGAAATCACAACTTATCAGATTCCAACAACAATTACTTAAAATGATCAAAACGGAGCTTTCGGGATCTAATTTGACAAAACGGGTAGCGGATACGGATTCGGGGCGTCGAGAAAGGTCAAGAGGAACGTTTCCCAAAAAAGTCAACTCTTAGTCAACTCTGGTCAAAGTCAAAGTCAAACAAGTCAAAGTCAACTCTGACGGTCAAAGTCAACGGGTCAACGGTCCAAGGTCAATTCTGGTCCACCGGTGAAACTGGTCAAAACTGGTCTAAGGGTCCAGTCAACTGTCCAAAGGTCAATGGGTCAAACCAGTTCAGGTCAACGATTCACGGTTCATTCCGATTCTCTAATCTGATTCGTGTCAAAGCTGGTTTAAATTACAAATCTGAGTCACCATTTGGGCTCCCATCCTAAACCGGCTCCACTTACACACACAACCAACATCCTCACGGGCCAAACATCAATCCCGAACAACCCACACATACAACCCACAACCCACATGAACAACTCAATAAGCCCAACACCCTTATCCAACACATCAAGCCCAACAATACACCTTTACCAAAACTAAACTAGGGTTTCCAGAATGCCACTAGCGGCTAGGGTTTCCAGAATGCCACTGGCGGCTAGGGTTTTTAGCAACCAAAGGCGGCGGCAGCACAAAACCACGGCGGTGGCGCGAATGCAAAACGACGGCAGCAGCGGCACGACCAAACAATGACGGTGGCAGATCCAAATGAGAACAGCGGCGCAACCCTGATCAACAAGGAAGGCAACGGCTCACCGATCCGACGAATAGAGACGCGGCTACGCAAACTCGTCGAAGAAGACAACGACAATGGCAGCACGACACAACCAACACCGGTTAGCAAAACCACTCAACTATACAAGGCCAAAAACCGAAAGGGAAAGACAAAGCTTACCCGACAACAACGATGGAGACGGCGGCGGAGCACAACGGTGTAAGGGGGAGTCGAACGGTTTCTTATTGATCTCTCGCTAACGGTGGTCGATAAAGGGTATCCGAGGGTTGGGGTTAGTTCACGAGGAGAAGAGGAGCCGAACGATTGTACCGGATCGGCCAACGGACGGCGCTAAGCCGATGGTCAGAGCTTTACCGGAATGAGAGGGGAGGGATATCGAGAGAGAGGGAAGAGTGAAAGAGAGAGTGCGGCTGCTCCAACTAAAATCTGATAGGGTTTTCTTATGAGCTATAATTGGGTATAAATACCCTATCAAAAGGGCAAATCACAAGAATGGTCACTTAACACTTTTAGGGCTTTCAAAACAGAAAGACAACTTTACCAACTTTCCAAAACGACCCCAAGTTTCTGAATTAAGCCACAAAATTTTGATTTTGTTCAATTAAACACCTTAATCAAATTAGGGTTTTTAAACTAGAAATTCCCAAATTATAGGGTTTTGAATTAGGGATTCTAAAATTTAGGGATTTTCCAAATGGAAAATTTTGGGGTGTTACAACTCTCCCACCCTTAAAAGAAATTTCGTCCTTAAAATTTTTAGACTTAGCAACAGATGTCACAACTGACTAACACATTCAATACTTTCTTATTCTAAATTCAAAATCCATCATGACCAAAAATAGAATTGAAAACAACATAAATGTAATTGTTACGTCATTTTGCATATCATCACATCCAACGCAAATTCCGGTCGAATATATTAAACTCGGTCGTCTAATCTCATATCCAGCTGACCTATCACTCTGAGCAGGTCTACCACTACTAGCAGTACCAGAAGCAACTGATCTAAACTGCCTTCTACCTCGGTGAGGTGCCTGAACTGATGCATGACACTGAATCTGAACGGATGAACCAGTAGCTAAACGTGGACAATTCTTTAAGAAGTGATCCTGAGAACCACATCTGAAACACGTTCTATTCATCAATCTGCACTCTCCGTTATGCTTTTTATTGCAAAAACCACATATAGAAATAGGCCGACGAACTCTTGAACTACCCTGACTGCCAGACAAAACTGTCGATACTGCGGGTCTTACATTCTGATAACTCTGAGGAACAAACTCATCTCTAGGTCTCTTTCCAAACGAGCTGACAAAACTTGGTTGTACAAATGTGTCCGGTTGCTTCCCGACTTGACTAAATTCTGAAGTTCTTTTTCCATTTGTGAAATTTATCCTCTCAGAAGTTTTAGCTCAATCAACCATGTCGCTGAATAGTTTATCATGATGTGTTGCAACATCTCCTTGAATCAGTAGTCGAAGTTCCTTAAAAAGAAGTCACACTTATCTTTCTCAGTCACAACTAACTCAGGAGCATACTTGACCAACCTCCGAAATTCTATCCCGTAATCATTTACTGACTTGTTATTCTGTTTCAAATTCATAAAGTAATCTTAACACTTCGCTATATCGATCAGTGTTCTCAATATAAATTGAGTTATCTTTTCCGACCTGATATCCTTCTAACGAATGATTCTCATCAACATGTAACTTATTCTGAATTTCTGATTCTCCAAGAGAAGGTGGGTGATCACTACCAGGAGCAGCAGTACGGCCTTGGTCACGATCTCAAACAAACGATAGATTAAGACTCCTACACGGTGGCATAATGAACCATATACCTGAAGCTAATAACCTAGAGTCAGAATCGGTACTAGAGTCTCAGATTTAAAACACATTGAAAACGTTGAAGTCAAAATCACAGATTACAATAGTATTTTTTTCCAGGAAATTCTCATATGTCCCAAAATATTTTAAATGCATGCAGATGTCGAAACCATTTTGAAAACAACTTTTACGAGCCTCACAGTCCTAGGGTTGAACCTAGGCTCTGATACCAATAAATGTAACCCCCTACTTTCTCCATGTCACCATCCGAAGTGGAACTCAGGCCGAAGGGTGGAACCACTGATCCGAAGCGGAATTCAGCCTGAAGGGTAAAACCACTAATCCGAAGCGGAATTCAACCCGAAGGTTGAAACCACTGATCCGAAGCAGAATTCAACCCGAAGGTTGAAACCACTGAACTTCCCCGAACAAATCTCAACCGTATACCCACAATGATATGATGCAGATTTTAAAATCCGAGTCTGATCCGAAACTTGAATTATGAAAATTCAACTTGAACAATACTATAAATCCGATGTTTTACAGTTCTGAAAATCCGATATTTCACTTAAATCACAGTATGACATGTTATGCATGATGTCTGAAAACATTCACCCAATCACAACAGAGTATGCACACAAAATGTACAAAACATTTACTTATATTAATACCAGAAAAGCACAGAAAGAAACACATAAGTTTATAAAATAGGAAGAGACACACCTTTAAGCAACAGAAGCTCTAATGCCGAGAAAAGCGCATCTCACGCTCAGATCTCATTAAAGCAGGACCTACGAGATATGAATTTAATATTAGCATTTATTACTAACACTAAGCCACCAACTAAAACATTGAAAACTGAACTGAAGATATACTCACGTGAAGATCTCGAAGAACGTACACGATCGGTCTGAACAACTGGAGGTAACCCAACGGTCCCAAAGTCGGCACCTGAACACGAGAATATTCCGAATTAAATTCTGAAATCACAACTTATTAGATTCCAACAACAATTACTTAAAATGAGCAAAACGGAGCTTTCGAAATCTAATTTGACAAAACGGGTAGCGGATACGGATTCGGGGCATCGAGAAAGGTCAAGAGGAACGTTTCCCAAAAAAGTCAACTCTTAGTCAACTCTGGTCAAAGTCAAAGTCAAACAAGTCAAAGTCAACTCTGACGGTCAAAGTCAACGGGTCAACGGTCCAAGGTCAATTCTGGTCAACCGGTGAAACTGGTCAAAACTGGTCTAAGGGTCTAGTCAACTATCCAAAGGTCAATGGGTCAAACCAGTTCAGGTCAACGATTCACGGTTCATTCCGATTCTCTAATCTGATTCGTGTCAAAGCTGGTTTAAATTACAAATCTGATTCACCATTTGGGCTCCCATCCTAAACCGGCTCCACTTACACACACAACCAACATCCTCACGGGCCAAACACCAAGCCCGAACAACCCATACATACAACCCACAACCCACATGAACAACTCAATAAGCCCAACACCCTTATCCAACACATTAAGCCCAACAATACACCTTTACCAAAACTAAACTAGGGTTTCCAGAATGCCACTAGCGGCTAGGGTTTCCAGAATGCCACTAGCGGCTAGGGTTTTTAGCAACCAAAGGCGGCGGCAGCACAAAACCACGGCGGTGGCGCGAATGCAAAACGACGGCAGCAGCGGCACGACCAAACAATGACGGTGGCAGATCCAAATGAGAACGGCGGCGCAACCCTTATCAACAAGGAAGGCAACGGCTCACCGATCCGACAAACAGAGACGCGGCTACGCAAACTCGTCGGAGAAGACAACGACAATGGCAGCACGACAAAACCAACACCGGTTAGCAAAACCACTCAACTATACAAGGCCAAAAACCGAAAGGGAAAGACAAAGCTTACCCGACAACAACGATGGAGACGGCGGCGGAGCACAACGGCGTAAGGGGGAGTCGAACGGTTTCTTATTGATCTCTCGCTAACGGTGGTCGATAAAGGGTATCCGAGGGTTGGGGTTAGTTCACGAGGAGAAGAGGAGCCGAACGATGGTACCAGATCGGCCAACGGACGGCGCTAAGCCGATGGTCGGAGCTTTACCGGAATGAGAGGGGAGGGATATCGAGAGAGAGGGAAGAGTGAAAGAGAGAGTGCGGCTGCTCCAACTAAAATCTGATAGGGTTTTCTTATGAGCTATAATTGGGTATAAATACCCTATCAAAAGGGCAAATCACAAGAATGGTCACTTAACACTTTTGGGGCTTGCAAAACAGAAAGACAACTTTACCAACTTTCCAAAACGACCCCAAGTTTCTGAATTGAGCCACAAAATTTTGATTTTGTTCAATTAAACACCTTAATCAAATTATGGTTTTTAAACTAGAAGTTCCCAAATTATAGGGTTTTGAATTAGGGATTCTAAAATTTAGGGATTTTCCAATTGGAAAATTTTGGGGTGTTACACATTTATCTGAATAGTCATTTAGACCTCTATTCTTTTTTAAGTATTTTATCCGTCAATATTTCATTTTGGGTCAAAATACCCCTCCATGGATTAAAACTGTTAGTCAACGAACATGAAATATCTTGAAATGATGTGGCAAATCTACATGGATGTGCACACTGACATTCTGCTGTCATATAGACAAATGTGTTGACTTTAAAGAATATTATATGAGTAAAAAGTAATTGGTTCATTTATAGAAGCATTTCATTATTGGCGAAACATATGATTTCTATACCAGAGTAACAATGATTACACAATTTTCGGCATAAAAAACTTATTTTAAGGAGGTAGAGTTTTATTAAATGTGTTAAAGTGAGGTTGTTACTTTAAAGAATTGGTTGGATGGTATTTGTGGGAAATCTCTCTACGTCCATTCACTGGAAAGGGGTATGGCAGGTGTTTGATCGACACGGGGTGGTGGTGGATGTTTTCATCCCTCGGAAACTGGCTAGAAACGGATCTAGATTTGGGTTTGTGAGAATGTGCAGTCGAGAGGATGCTGAGCGGGTGGTCAAACGCATGCATGGTAAATGGATCTAGGGTTCCTGTATCTCTGTGTTTCCAGCGAAATATGGAGACCACGATTCGTTTTGGAGATGGAAACAGGTCAACACAAGCATAGAGCAGTCGACACAAGTAGGGAATTTGCGACCTAAAGTGCAGTTCAAGCAGCGATCGGAGGAGGAGGTCAATCATGGCGACACATTTAATTATTCAGTGCATGGGTTTGTGGCAGTGAATAAGTTGGAAATTTTTCACAACTGTGTAGTGGGGTGGTGCAAGCAACCATGGAGTATCAAGGAACTTGCAGCGAAAATGCACTTGACCGCGGTAGAGGGCTTGTCGATTATGCGTATCGTCGGTTCAATGATATTGCTCATGTTCAAGGACCCTTCAACACGTGATAAGGTGATGCTTTTAGAATCAATACGAGGGTGTTTCTCAAGGCTAGAGCAGTGGTCACCGGAGATAGTTTTAGAGACCAAGTGGGTTAGGTTAACGATCAAGTGTTTACCGATCCATGCGTGGTCGCAACAATCTTTCGAGAGTATCGCGAATATTTGGGGGAACTTGGTTCATTTAGCGGATGCTACTGACTCTCCTCAATCGTTTGAATGCGGATGGATACAGATCGAAACATCATTCATGTCGTACATAGATGCTAAGGTGAAACTGGAGGTGGATGGTGTGTGTTTTCCTATACTCCATCGAGAATTTAATTCTTTTGGCCCTTGGATGGAGTGTGACTGTACGACGAAGCTGTCTGATGATGAGAATACTGGTCCTTCGACACAGGAATCAGATGGGGGACACCACGCACGGGTGATGATCACCAATTGAAGGAAATAAGGCATTTAGAACCGATCGGGGACCAAGTTCACACGGAGGGGACGAGGTTGTGGCGCTGCAATAATCTTTGGGATGTGATTCACCGGTTGGACAATGCTGAAGCCTCCCATGATGATCTTGATTCGAAGGGGCTGCCGGAGCTGAATAAGATGCAGGAAGGTGGTGTGGCGAATCCGATGGAGGAGCAAGTTTCTGATTGGGTGGTGGGCGAGGCTGGGAAGAGTCCTACATTAGCCAACCAGCTTGAGGTAGTTCATTCGCACTCGACTACTTTGGATTTGGATGCAAACAATGTAGAGATGGTTGAACCGATTACAACTACCGTGGATTTGGTGGATAAATTAATTTCAAATATTGATAGGATAACAAATAAGGTTGTAGAGAAATTATGTGTTTCAGACATTGCAAACCAAACCTCTCTACTTTGGATAAACGGTAGAAAAACAAAGTCTATTAACCTTCTTTTGGGAGTGATTTCGACGCAAAAAGCTGGTAGGGGCAGACTGGGAAAACAGGTTTTGCATCAACAAGCTTCGATGCAGGTTGTGAACAATTCACTCTCTAATTCGGATTTTCAGATCCGTCATCAATTGTTAACTAAGAAAATAGCGGCGACAATGGCATTGGGTAGTATTGTTGGGGTAAGAACCGTGGGGTGTGAAGCTGATATTATAAAGGATATTACTCGAGTTTTTTCCGAGGAGAAGCAAGGTCAGTAAGGATGCGTGTGGTATCGTGGAACGTCAGGGGGTTAGGCTCATTTTTGAAGCGCATGGCGGTGAGCGATGTAGTTTAAAAACAACGTGCGAATATGGTGATGTTGCAAGAATCAAAGTTAGAGGATGTGTCGTCGTTATTGGTTGCAAGTTTATGGGTATCGGATGGATATGAGTTTATTTTTTCACCTTTGATAGGTGCTTTGGGGGTCTGATTACGATATGGGAAGGTTCATGATTTAGTTTAGCTTCGGTGGAGGTGGATCGTTATTTTATTCTTTTAAAGGGGAGGTGGTGCGTGGAGGATTTGCATTCCTGCATTTTGAACGTTTATGCTCCTTGCGATGTGTTGGCACAAAATCTGTTGTGGCAGCGTCTTGGAGATTCAGGAAATCCCAGGTCCGTGGTGTATCGCATGTGATTTTAATTCGGTATGATGGTTATCGGAACGTGCAGGGTGCAGCTCGGTGGCGTCAGGTATGGAATCTTTATCGGATTTCATTGATAATGCCCGGCTTGTGGATTTGCCGTTGAAAGGGAAGCACTATACTTGGTTCGGTAGGGGATTTAGGCGGAGTCGTATAGATAGATTCTTGTTATCGTCGGCTTGGGTAGATGTTTTTTCCAACATTGTTCAGCTTTCATTGCCTAGAGGGGTATCGCATCATACACCGTTATTGTTGCTATGCGATGATCAAGATTGGGGACCTCGACCATTTCGTTTTATTAATTGTTGGTTGGATCATAAGAAACGTGTACATGAAATGGCTGAAGAGTGGTGTCGGTTGTCGGAACGGGGGGTTGGAACCGAAAACATAATGGTCAACCTTAGGCTTCTGAAAAAGTTTTTGCGTAGCTGGAACCATACTGTTTTTGGTGATATTGAGCTGGAAATTCAGTCGATACAGGCTAAGCTGGAGGGTCAAGATGTTGCGGGAATTGACGGGGATAAGTGTGAGTTCAAATTAGAGCTGATAGAGTGGAGAAAAGAGTGGATGCAACGGTTATGGCAGGCCATCAGGCGTAAGGAATCCCTATGGAGACAAAAATCAAGGGCGAATTGGTTGTGATTAGGGGACTGTAATACAACGTTCTTTCACCGTGCGGCAAAGCTTAGAGTTGTGTGAAACTCAATTACGGGGCTGCTGATTAATGGCCGTTGGGAAACGGATGTATGTTGGTTATGTAATTACATTGTGGCAGCTTTCTCTGCACATTTTGAGGTCGTAGAACAGCTATGTGTTTGGAGCATTGTGGGAGAGTTTTGCCAGGTTGATAGAATGGTAAATGAAGCTTTGGTGGCTCCGTTTGGTATAGAGGAGGTTTGGGAAGTGATACGTGAGTGTGATGGCTCAAAGCCGCTGGGACCGGATGGTTATATCATGGCTTTCTTCAAGTCGTGTTGGAGTATAGTTCAAGGAGATGTGTTACGTTTTTTAGGAGAGTTCCATGCCGCGGGCAAGTTGGCTCCGGGAGTGAACTGCACTTTTCTAGTATTGATTCCGAAGATTGATTCACCAAAGGCTCTCAGTGACTATCGGCCGATAAGTCTTGTGAATTCTGCATATAAAATTCTTGCGAAGCTGCTAGCTAAGAGATTGCATGTGGTGTTGGGTTCGTTGATAAGTGAGCATCAGTCGGCATTTGTTCACAGACGGCAAATTGTTGATGGCATTTTACTGGCCAATGAGGTAATACATTCCTTGCGCAAGAGTTCGACGGGCGGTTTTGTAGTTAATTTAGACTTCGCTAAAGCCTACGATTGCGTGAGGTGGGATTTTTTTGATTATATGCTCACGTGTATGGGTTTTTGCGAGGTTTGGCGTCGTTGGATACTGGAATGTGTGTCCACTGTCCGTATGTCAGTGTTGTTAAATGGTTGTGCTACGAGAGAATTTCCGTTAGGGCGTGGGTTGAGGTAGGGATGTCCGTTGTCGCCTCTATTATTTGTTATCGTAGTTGAGGCTTTGCATAGTTTGTTGGTTCAGGCCGAGGCGGCAGGCTTGATTCAGGGGGTGCTACGATTGCTTTGTTGTTTCCAAGTTTGTTCCGGTTTACAAATAAACTTTAGCAAATCATCGTTGTTCGCTATTGGTGTTGAGGAGGATATTGTTGACTCGTTTGTCAAAGCTTTAGGTTGTCGACGTGGCTCATTTCCTTTTATTTATTTGGGATGCCGTTAGGATCTAATCCTCGAAGCATGGCGGTATGGGAGCCTGTTCTTGCTAATGTTCGACAGAAACTTGCTGGGTGGAATCACAATTCGATGTCTTTTGCGGCACGGGTTACTTTGGTAAATTCTGTTCTCTCTTCTCTTCTAGTTTACTACATGGGTGTGTTTAGAATCCCGAAAGGCGTCATTGCGGCAATTGATAAGATGAGACGTGCCTTTCTTTGGGGCGGTGTAAATTTGCATCGCAAGATGACTCGAGTGAGCTGGAAGATGGTGTGTCGGCCGCGTCACTTGGGCGGTTTGGGGGTGGCAGATTTACCGGTGCGTAATATAGCTCTGTTAGCTAAATGGTCGTGGTGATATGCCATTGACACATCTTGGTTATGGAGGGCTATTATATTGGCAAAGTATGGCGAAGCAGCCCAATGGTGGCCTTTTAATTCCTCTCGTCAACAAGTGATGTATGTTGTATGGAAGCAAATAGTAAAAATATCTTGTTCGATAGATGTGCAGCGGCATTTGCATGATAAATTGTTATGGCAAGTGGGGGATGGGAGTCGTGTACTTTTTTTGTTTGATGTATGGTGCGCGGAAAAACCTTTGAAGGATATTTTTCCGCGGCTATTCTGTAGAACTAATGTTTTAATATAATAATTGAAAAATATTTTGGACTGATTTAAAAAGTATTTAAAACAATTTCCAAAGTCCAAATTACTTGAAACTATGTTTAGGGATATTTTATAAAGGGTTTTGCATGTTTTCAAAAGCCAAAGTATACAAAACCTTCCAGGCGTTTCGAAACACCTTAGGGCGTTTTGATACGTTGCATTCCAGTAGCAAAAGTGTTTCGATACGGGTATCGAAACGGGCATTCCCTGGATGAGATTTTTGCCCAGCGTTTCAAAACGGGCTATGCCGTTTCGATACGCCTACGTGGCATGGATGACAGTGGTCATAAACCCCAAAGGCTATTTCCCAACTAACATTTAAATGCATGGTGTTTCGATACGGGTCTAGGCGTTTCGATACGTGTTCTGAAACTGCCAGGAGCGTTCCGAAACGGATGCCTTGTCAGACTGCAACGGCTCTTTCTACTTGAAGGGTGTTTCGAAACGGGTTCGAGTGTTTCGAAACGGAGAGCTGCAGAACTGCATTTATGGTGGGAATTAAAGTCCTCAACGGCTCCAATTCAATCCCAACAGCTAGTAACGGCTACAAACTTATCAAGGAGTATAAAAGGGACCTCCAAGCATCAAGTAAAGGCTAATGCTCATATTGTCAATCAACAAATGATCAAGAATTGTCTTAGAGCTTAAATTGTCATTTATTGTATAGACAAACACTAGTGAGCCAAAATTGTCAACTTTGCTCAAGTGTTTTAGGTTTTGGGTGAGTGCTAAATTGTGCAAACAAATACCAATTAGAGGGATTTAAGTTTGCTTATTGTTTCTCTTTGTAAAAGAGAGTTTCGATCAAGGCTTTGGGTAGAAAGCTTGATCGGTGTAAAGGGTTTCCTCCTAAGCCGAGAAAAGGGGAAGAATCAAGAGTGGATTGATTGGAAATCCTTCGTGGGGAGCTAAGGTAGTGGATGTAAACTTTGGTTAGAAGGTTGAACCACTATAAATCATTGTGTAAATTATCTTTTTAGCTTCCACAACCCTTCCACCTAAAAATCCACCTCTCCACCACTTGGTGAGCAACATCGGTTGAACGAATCGAGCTCCTCACAACTCAACAATTGGTATCAGAGCTTGGCTCAATCGAAAGGGATTCACATCCTATTGAGAAGATCCGGCAAGCTCGATCACTATTTCCTCAACCCGGCCTAGACGGTTGACCCGAATTAAGAAAGTCACACGGGGAAAACCAAAGTCAACCCGAAAGTCAACCTTGATTAACGACCCTTTTTTTTCTTTTTTTACTCTTGTCTAGATGCACATTAGCCCTAGTTATGATCATACAACAACATACTCAAAGATCATAAACATCAAAGATCAAACAGGGGCCCAAATGAACAATTTACAACTTTAAGGACCAAAATGTAAATTCTGCAAATTACAAGGACTTCATCCAAATTAAAGTTACCAACTTGAAATTAGTCAGGTTTCATGCTTCTCTGTAAATTTTAGCTCAAAAGGACTTACCAAACTCATACAATTGCACAAACAAGATTCAGGACCAAAATGCAAACTTTCCAAAACATTTAACTACCAATGTCAGCCCCCAACGGTCACGTGTTCCGAAACAGGTAGAGCCCGTTTCGAAACACGGGGCCGTTCCGCAATGCGTATCGGAACACGGGCTGGCAGTTGCCTTTCCGTTTCGGAACGGTGCCTACCGTTTCGGACGCTTGGGCTCATTTAAGACACCCGTTCCGAAACGGTAGCCTCTGTTCCGAAACACCCTGCACAGATTGCAGCAAAAGGCTTCCTAAAACATGCAATTGATCTACCATACATGCTCCAAATGCTACCAAACTTTACCAGCATGAAATTCAACATATAAGAGACATATAAGCATCGACCAAACATCATTATAGCATTACATGTAAAAAGCCCCAACTCTAATTGCATGCTTCCTACACAAGCAACCATACAAGCATAAAATCCTTCAAACCAAAACATAATAGCCATTACAAGAAATCCAGCAATATTAACATCATTAAACATACTTAGGGAGTACAACACATCTCCCAAAACAACCATATGTGTTTCCCCCATTGCCAAATACCCAAAGCTAAATGTGTTCAATAAAACCTTTCTATACTTGAGCTTAGTTTTCCCTTGGTTGATTGCCTTCCTTGCTGCCCTCAAATCCTCTTAATGTTCTGCATTATTGATTTAAGAAAACGAGAGAGAGCGTAAGCAAAAGCTTAGTGAGGAACACTCATTAAAACCATTCAATAATGCCTTTATAAAACACTTTATAAATCATACTTCCAAAACATCATATATACATGCTCACTAGCATTCTTAATCAAGCAATACATGCTTCCATATCATTACATGTCATATTGGCCACAAGTGATAAGTTCCATCATTTTAAAACATGATCAACATAAGACTCACACATGGACTTTTAAACACCATTGTGATCTTACAACTTCCAAGAACCACATAAGGACTTTTAACCACCTTAGTGTTCTTCCCAAGGACTTTTAAACACCTTGGCCCCAAGGACTTTTAAACACCTTGGCCCATGGACTTTTAAACACCATGGCAAGGACCACACAAGGAATTTTAACCACCTTTGTGTCCTCAACAAGAATCATCCAAGGACTTTTAACCACCTTGATGTTCTTAAGTAACAAGGCTCACTCAAGGACTTTTAACCACCTTAGTGACCTTAACAAGAATCATCATGGACTTTTAACCACCATAAAGTTCTTAGAAACCACAAGGCTCACTCAAGGACTTTTAACCACCTTAGTGACCTTAACCTTTTCAAAACATCACTTGCCAATATACATCATTTTCATCAATGAATCCACTATTTTAAAGCATTAGACCAAGCCATATTCATCATGCATTTATAAGCATCAAACCACATTTTAACCATGCTAAAAAACAAGGAACTCTTACCTTGAACTTCCCTCAACATATGGCTTACAAAATCAGCAATAACCATGCTAAATCATGCTTTCAAAACAGAGTTTAAAACATGCAATAAACCACATTGCACAACAATCAAATCATGGCCACCACTAGAGAGTATTTCCGAAAACTTACACTTGAGCTTAGTAAAGTTGTTTAGACTTAAACTAAGCTCCCAAGACATTGGTTTCAAAGCCGAAAACCCAATTTCACTCACCGATTCCACTTCGCCTCTTGCCGAAGCACAATTCAAGCTACCGAATCACCTCCACTTGGATCCAAAGATGCCTCCCCTGTTTTAAACACATCAAAGCAGAGGATTAATGCATCATCATGCATTAATAGCTTCAATGAAAGCACCTAAACTCGCTGCTCTCATCCAAACACCATTTTCGGCCACCAAACACAACCGAAAATGCCTCCAAACCACTTCTTAACAAGGCCCAGCCATATGCCATCACAACTAAGCATCCTTTAACATCATTTAATATCTAAAAAGAGTCTAACAACATCCTTATACCTCCAGCAACAACAGATCCACAAGATCATCTAAAAAACATCCAAGAATCATAAGCTAAACTTAGGAAATTCAACCTATCCGGGTTTGCATTAATCAAAACTCAATTCCTCATCAAATTAACATTCATTAATCATCATTTTAACACCTTAAAACACTGTTTTAACAGATCCAACGAAAATTCATCAAAAATCACCAAATCTTGCATTTTAAGCCAAGATCCATTTAAACAACTTAAAAGCCATTTATAAAACATCAATTAAGGATTGAGAACTTAGGAATTTCAGTAAAGAACTGATAGTTTAGAGGAGAAGGACATTCTTACCTCCAAACTTGAGAGAAAATGATTAGGAATCGAAAGAGAATTGAAAAGATAGATTTGAGTGACAAAATCAGAAAGAAATTTCTGGAGAGAAAGTGTTTGGGTTGAGAGAAAATGAGAGAAAAGGAAAATTAGAAGAAAATGGAAAGTTGGTTACAAAATAGTAAAATGATTTCCCTCCACTTTTCTTAAGCTTTAAAATCAGAATTATTCAATAAAATATCTTAGAAAAATCTGGAGAAACTCCCTTTGGAATAATAGCTCCTTAAAGATTCAAAGTTTCAACCCTTTCTAAAACAGTCACTCAACTTTCAAAAATTACATTTTGGTCACTAGCCAAAATGTCACCCTTCCAAAACTCATTTTGTAAAATTGATTTCACAGTTCACATATATATATTAAAAGATGATTTTAGAACATTTTTCCATATTTTTAATGCAACCCGAACTAGGCTTTCCTAATTTTACCTTTTTAGATTCTAACAGCACTTTGACCAAACCGGTCAACGCCCAAAACTCCTAAGCCCAAAACCGGGGCGTTACAATATAACATCAACAACTCATTGTTTTAAAGCATTAAGCAAAGCCATTTAACATCATGCATCACTATGCATCAAATCCATATTTACAATATGACAAACCAAGGATCTCTTACCTTGAGCATCCTTCAACACATGGCTATCAAAACCAGCATCAACCATGCTAAAACATGCTTTCAAAACAGAATTTAAACATGCAAATTTATAACCAATGCATCAAACCACTTCATGGCTCATCCAAGGGAGTTTTTCCGAAAACTTACTCTTGAGCTTAGCTAAGTTGTTTAGACTTAAACTAAGCTCCCAAAACCTTCAAACAATCGTTCCAAAGCTGGAAACCAAACTCCATTCACCAATTACGTTTCGCTTGCTTGCCGAAACGCCGATCAAGCCTCCAGATCAACTCCAAAGGTGTCCGAAGATGTCTCCCCTTTTTTAAACACATCAAAGCAGAGGATTAATGCATCATCATGCATTGAAATCTTCAGCCAACACACTTAAACTCGCAACTCAACTTAAAACCAACATTTCGGCTACCAAACACAACCGAAATCACCTCCAAACTCTTCCAAAACATAACCCAGCCAAGATCCATCGCCTCTAACCATTTCTAAACATCAATTATCATCTAAAATGAACCTAAACTCGTCTTATACCTCCAGCATTAACATAACACCAAGATCACCCCAAAAACCACCATTTTTATAAGCAAAAACTTAGGAAATACAACCTATTTGGGATTGCATTGATAAAACCTCATTTCCACATCATTAGACATCCAAAATACATTGAAGAATCATCCCAAAACAGAGCCCAAACAATCACAACGAAATTCTTCAAAATTTCTTCCAAATCTTGAGTTTTAAGCCAAAATCAAGTTTCTAACATTAAAACCATTTATAAAACTTAAGTTAAGGATTGACAACTTGGAAATTTCAGTAAAGAACTGAGTATTTAGAGGAGAAGAACAATCTTACCTTTAAATGGTGATTTCTCCTTGATTTGAGCCAATTTTCTTGAAAATCCAATGAGGAAATCAAAAGGATTTGATGCTAGATTGATTAGGAATTAATTGATGATAGAAATCTTATAATTGAAGTGAAAATCAAAGCCAAAGTTGCTGGAGAAAAATGTTTGGATGATGGAATTTTGAGAGAAAAGAAATGAGAAAATTTTAGGAAAAGGTAGTTATGATTTTTCCAAAAGGTAGTTTCTCTTCTCTTCTAATTAATTAAAACATTAACTAATTCACTCAAATTAAGGAAAAATCTGGAAAAATCATTTTTGGATAAATTAGCTCCTTAAAGATTCAAAGTTTCAATACTTACAAAACAGTCTGTAACCCCCTTAACCCGGCTCAGACGGTTGACCCGAATTAAGAAAGTCACACGGGGAAAACCAAAGTCAACCCGAAAGTCAACCTTGATTAACGACCCCTTTTTTTTCTTTTTACTCTTGTCTAGATGCACATTAACCCTAGATATGATCATACAAATAACGTACTCAAAGATCATAAACATCAGAGATCATACAGGGACCCAATTGAAAAATTTACAACTTTAGGGACCAAACTGTAAATTCTTCAAAATACAAGGACTTCATCCAAATTAAAGTTACCATCTTGAAATTAATCAGGTTTCATGCTTCTCTGTGAATTTTCAGCTCAAAAGGACTTACCAAACTCATACAATTGCGAAAACAATATTCGGGACCAAAATGCAAACTTTTTAAAACAAGTAACTGCCACTGTCAGCCCCCAACGGTCACGTGTTCCGAAACAGGTAGAGCCCGTTTCGAAACACGGGGCCGTTCCGGAACGTGTATCAGAACACGGGCTGGCAGTGGCCTTTCCGTTTCGGAACGGTCTCTCCTGTTTCGGACGCCTGGGTTGGTTTAAGGCACCCGTTCCGAAACGAGGGGTAGTGTTCCGAAACACCCTGCAAGAAAATGTAACAAAGGCTTCCTAAAACATACAATTGATCATTCAAACATGCTCCAAAAGCTACCAAACTTTACCAGCATCAAATTCAACATATAAGAGACATAAATGCATCAACAATTCAACATATTACCATCACATATGAAAAGCCCCAATTTTAATGGCATGCTTCCTACACAAGCTAACCATTCATGCATAAGCCTTCAAAACCAAGCATATAAAAACCAATTACAAATCCAGCAATCTCAACAACATTCAACATACTTAGGGAGTTCCAAACATCTCCCGAAACATACACATAGGTCCCCCATTGCCAAATTACCAAAAGCTAAAGTGTACCATAAAACCTTTCCATACTTTGAGCTTTACTTCCACTTGATTGCTTGCCTTCCTTGCTGCCCTTGAAGTACCTTAACGATCTGCATTATTGGTTTAAGAAAAACAAAAGAGAGCGTAAGCAAAAGCTTAGTGAGGAATGCTCAGTAAAACCATTCAATAATGCATTTATAAAACACTTTATAAATCATACTTCAGATCAACATTTACTCATGCTCAAAGCAACTTTAACAAGCAATCCATGCTTCCATATCATTACATGTCATATTGGCCACAAGTGATAAGTTTCATCTTTTAAAAACAAGTTCCACATAAGACTCACACATGGACTTTTAAACACCATTGTGATCTTATAATTCTCAAGAACCACGCAAAGACTTTTAACCACCTTCGTTGTAACCCCCGTAGCCCGGTCTAGACGGTTGACCCGAACTACGAAGATTACACGGGGAAAACCAAAGTCAACTCGAAAGTCAACCTTGATTAACGACCCTTTTTTTCTTTTTAATCTTGTCTAGATGCTCATTAACCTTAATTGTGATCATACAAACAGCATATCAAAAGATCACAAACATCAGAGATCAAACAGGGACCCAATTGAACAAATTACAACTTTAGGGACCAAATTGTAATTTCTGATAAATTAAGGGACTTAGCCCAAATTAAAGTTACCATCTTGAAATTAGTCAGGTTTCATGCTTCTCTGTGAAATTTCAGCTCAAAAGGACATCCACAGCTCATGCAATTGATCATACAAGATTTAGGACCAAAACGCAAACATATCAAAACATATAACCACCATGTCAGCCCCCTAACGGTCGACCGTTCCGAAACAGGCTAGCCCTGTTCCGAAACACGGGCCGTTCCGAAACGGGTTCCGGAACATGGCCTCGGCAGAGGCTAAACCGTTTCGAAACGGTGCATACCGTTTCGGACGCCTGGGTTCATGCAAGGCACCCGTTTCGAAACGGTACACCCCTGTTCCGAAACGCCTGCACAAAAACCAGCAAACAAGCATACTAGATCATGCAATTGGACACTCAAACATGCTCCAAACTTCACCAAACTTTTCCAGCATGCAATTAAACATATTTAAGACATCCAAGCATTATCAATTCAACAAATTAACATCACATGCTAAAAGCCCCAATTCAAAGGTCATGCTTCCAACACAAGCTATCTACTCAAGCAATCAACTTGCAAAACAAGCATATATGGTTCAATCCAAAAACCAGCAACAACTTTAACATTCAACATACTTAGGGAGTCTTAAACGCCTCCCAAACACATATACATATTAGTCCCCCATTGCCAAAACATACAAAAGCTAAAACACTTATAAAACCTTCATACATTGAGCTTTACTTGTACTTGTTTGCTTGCCTCCTCTTGCTGCCCTCAATGCACTCTAATGCTCTGCATTATTGAATCAAGAAAACGAGAGAGCGTAAGCCAAAGCTTAGTGAGGAGTGCTCTTTAAAAACCATTCAGTAATGCATTTAAGACCATTTGTAAATCATGCTTGTAAACAACCTTTACACATGCTCAAAGCATACTTTAAATCAAGCAATATCATGCTTCCACATTTCATTTAAACAAGCATCTCATGCTTCAACATAAACATTAAATCATGCATCTCATGCATCTCATGTACTATACATGTCATATTGGCTCAAGTGATACATTTCATTTATGAAATCAAGTTCAACAACTTTCCCCAAGGACTTTTAAACACCTTGGACCCCAAGGACTTTTAAACACCTTGGCCATGGACTTTTAAACACCATGAATGGACCACACAAGGACTTTTAACCACCTTTGTGTCCGTAGCTTGAATTACCCCAAGGACTTTTAAACACCTTGTCCCCAAGGACTTTTAAACACCTTGGCCCCATGGACTTTTAAACACCATGGAAAGGAGCACCTAAGGACTTTTAACCACCTTAGAGTCCGCAACAAGATTCATCCAAGGACTTTTAACCACCTTGATGATCTTAGGTAACAAGGCTCACTCAAGGACTTTTAACCACCTTAGTGACCTTCACTTTTACAAACCATCACTTGCCAATACACACTTTATACATCATATAACCCACTGTTTTAAAGCATTTAAACCAAGCCATTTCATCATGCATTTCAAATCATTAAATCATCATTTAACAATGCATAAAACAAGGTACTCTTACCTAGAGACACCTTCAACACATGGCTTAAAACATCAGCATAAATCATGTTAAATCATCAGCAATTAACATGCTAAAACATGCTTTCCAAAACAGTAGCAAAACATGCAAAATCATCATTTCACATTTCATCAAAACATGGCCACCACTTTAAGAGAGTAATCCGAAAACTTACACTTGAGCTTAGCAAAGTTGTTTAGACTTAAACTAAGCTCCCAAAGCCTTCAACCTTTGGTTTAAAAGCTGAAAATCCATTTTCACTCACCGATTACCACTTCGCTTCAAGCCAAAGCACCAAAACAAGCCTCCGGATCAACAAATCTTGGATCCTAGGATGCCTCCCCTGTTTCAACACATTAAAGCAGAGGATTAATGCATCATCATGCATTAATTGCTTCAATGAAAGCATCTAAACTCGCTGCTCTCACTAAACCTCCATTTTCGGCCACCAAACACAACCGAAAATGCATCCGAAACACTTCTAAACAAAGCCCAGCCTCAAACCAGCAAAACCTTACTTCCATTAACATCAAAACACATCTAAAAACAACCTATAAGCATCCTTATACCTCCAGCAACATCAGATCACCAAGATCACCACAAAAGCTACCTTAAAACACAAGCTAAACTTAGGAAATTCAACCTATCCGGGATTGCATCAATCAAGATTCATTTCCACATCAATTTAATGATCATTTAACATCAAAAACACTTCTCAAAACACTGATTTAACAGATCAAACGAAAATCAAGTGAAATCATCAAAATCTTGCATAATTAGCCAAGACCCATAAATCAACCTTAAAACCTTTAATCAATTACCAAATTAGGATTGAAAACTTTAGGAATTTCATTAAAGAACTTGAAGTTCAGAGGAGAAGGACGTTCTTACCTCCAAACTTGAGTTTCTCCTCTTTTTGGAATTGAAAAGCTTGATAAATCTTGAAGCAATTGAAGAGGATTTGAAGACACAATAATTTGCAATCAATTGAGAGTTTAAAGAATGATTTTAGGTGAGAAAAATCAGAACAAGATCTCTGGAAAATGAGTGTTTGGGTTGAGAGAAAAAGATAGAGAGAAAATAGGTGGTTAAATGAGAAAATAGCTAAAATTGGATTTTCCCTCCTTTTGATTCTTTTAAAATCAGAATTATGGACTAAAATATCTTAGAAAAATCTGGAGAAACTCCCTTTGGGTAAATAGCTCCTTAAAGATTCAAAGTTTCAACCCTTTATAAAATAGCCACCAAACTTTCAAAAATTACATTTTGGTCACTAGCCAAAATGTCACATTTCCTAAACTCATTTTCCAAAATTGATTTCACAGTTCACTTAATTATAATAAAAGATGATTTTAGAACATTTTTCCATAATTTTTATGCAACCCGAACTAGGCTTTCCTAATTTAACCTCTTACGATTCGAACAGCACTTTGACCAACCGGTCAACGCCCAAGACTTCCAAGCCCAAAACCGGGGCGTTACAACTCTCCCCCCCTTAAGAAATTTCGTCCTCGAAATTTACCTGAAGGAAAGAGATAAGGAAACTGCTTCAGCATATCTTCCTTCCGCTCCCACGTGGCTTCCTCAACACCGCGATGCTTCCACAGCACCTTCACCAACTCAATGGTCTTGCCACGAAGAACCTTGCTATCTGAATCCAGAACCTTCACCGGTTCCTCATCATAGGTCAAATCCGGATTCAATTCCACTTCCTCCACAGGCAACACATGCGAAGGATCAGATCGATACCTCCGGAGCATAGAAACATGGAACACATCATGAATCTTCTCCAGCTCCTGAGGTAACCTCAACCGATACGCAACAGGACCAACACGCTCAACAACCTCATACGGTCCAATGTATCTAGGGCTCAGCTTACCCTTCCGCCCAAACCTCATCACCTTCTTCCAAGGCGAAACCTTCAAAAACACGCGATCACCCACCGCAAACTCTATCTCCTTACGTTTCAAATCCGCGTAAGACTTCTGCCGATCAGAAGCAGCCTTCAACCGCTCACAAATGAGTTTCACTTTCTCGGTGGTACCTTTCAACAAAGCAGGCATCGAAACCAACTTTTGACCAGTTTCAGCCCAACACAGAGGAGTCCTACACTTCCTCCCATACAGAGCCTCATAAGGTGCCATCTGTATACTCGCCTGAAAACTGTTGTTATAAGCGAACTCAACCAAAGGCAGATGCTTCTCCCAAGAACCTTGAAACTCTATCACGCAGCATCTCAACATATCCTCCAAAATCTGAATAACCCGCTCAGACTGGCCATCCGACTGAGGATGATAGGATGTACTGAAATGCAACCTTGTACCCAAAGCTTGATGCAAACACTGCCAAAAACGCGACGTGAACCTCGGATCCCTATCCGACACGATCGACTTAGGCACACCATGCAACCTCACAACCTCAGCAATGTACAGCTCTGCCAGCTTATCCAAAGAGAACGTAGTATGCACAGGCAAGAAATGTGCACACTTTGTCAGGCGATCCACAATCACCCAAACAGAATTCTTCTTTGACGGAGACAAAGGCAAACCAGATACAAAATCCATGGTAACCCTCTCCCACTTCCATTCAGGGATCTTCAACGGTTGCAACAAACCAGAAGGAACCTGATGTTCAGCCTTAACTCGCTGACACACCAAACACTTGCTTACAAACTCTGCCACATCCTTCTTCAAACCTACCCAATAGTACTCATCACGAAGATCGCGATACATCTTTGTACTACCAGGATGCATAGCAAAAGGACTGCCATGACCTTCAGCCAGAATAGCATGCCTCAACTCAGCATCTGCAGGCACTACTATCCGATTACCAAAACACAACACCCCATCCTCATTAAAGCAGAAATCCGAAGGCCTACCCTCCGCGATATCCTGAACATGAGACACCAAGGAATCATCCAACAACTGCTTATCCTTGATCAACTGAACCAACGAAGGTTTCACTTGCAACTCAGCAACAAGACCACCATCCTGCGATATGCTCAAGCTAGCAAACATAGCTCTCAGCTCAACAGCTACCTTCCTACTCAAGGCATCCGCAACAACATTGGCCTTTCCAGGATGATACTCTATCGTCAGATCATAATCCTTGAGCAACACCAACCAACGTCGCTGCCTGAGATTCAACTCCTTCTGAGACATCAGATACCTCAAACTCTTGTGATCCGTGTACACAGTACACTTCTCACCATACAGATAATGCCTCCAGATCTTCAGAGCAAAAACTACTGCAGCCAGCTCAATATCATGCGTAGGATAATTGCGCTCATGCACCTTCAACTGCCGCGACGCATAAGCCACAACCTTACCCTCTTGCATCAGCACACACCCCATACCAACATAGGATGCATCACTGTAGACTACAAACTCTTTCCCTGATTCAGGCTGAATCAAGATAGGAGCTTGAGTCAAAGCCATCTTCAACTTCTCAAAAGCTTGCTGCCTCGCTTCTGTCCACTCATACTTAACATCCTTCTGCAGCAACTTCGTCAAAGGAGCAGCAATCTTGGAAAAACCATCCACAAACCTTCGGTAGTATCCTGCCAAACCAAGGAAACTACGAACCTCCTGAACAGACTTAGGAACTTTCCAGTTCATCACTGCTTCAATCTTCTGAGGATCAACACGAATCCCCTCAGCTGAGACCACATGACCAAGAAAAACAACCTCTCTAAGCCAGAACTCACACTTGCTCAACTTAGCATAAAGCTGATTCTCCAACAAAGCTTGCAACACAACTCTCAAATGCTCTTCGTGCTCTTCCTCAGTACGCGAGTACACAAGGATATCATCAATGAACACCACAACAAACTTGTCCAGGTATTCATGAAAAACACGATTCATCATATCCATGAAAGCAGCAGGAGCATTTGTCAAACCAAACGGCATCACAAGGAACTCATAATGCCCATACCTTGTCCTGAAAGCTGTCTTAGGCACATCCACATCCTTCACCTTCAACTGATAATACCCTGACCTCAAGTCAATCTTAGAGAACACAACAGCTCCCCGAAATTGATCAAAGAGATCATCAATCCTCGGCAAAGGATACCGATTCTTGATAGTCAACTTGTTCAGCTGACGGTAATCAATGCACATCCTCATCGTGCCATCTTTCTTCTTCACAAACAAGACAGGAGCACCCCAAGGCGAAACACTCGGCCGGATGAAACCACGATCAAGCAACTCTTGCAACTGCGTCTTCAGCTCCTTCAGCTCCTTAGGTGCCATTCTATAGGGAGTAATGGACACAGGAGTGGTATTCTCATACAGCTCAATACCAAACTCCACCTCACGATTAGGAGGTAAACCAGGCAACTCTTCAGGAAAAACATCAGGAAACTCCTTCACAACCCTGATATCCTGCACCCTTAGCTCCTTCGAACTAGGATTCATCACGAAAGCTAGAAAAGCTTCACAACCTTGCCTCAGCATCCTGCTCGCCTCCAAGGTAGAAACAACATTGGCAAGAAACTTCACATTCTCACCAACCACCACCACTTCATAATCATCCGCGAGCTTAAGCGAAACCCGCTTATTCTCACAATCCACAACAGCACGATGCTCAGCAAGCCAATCCATACCAAGGATCACATCAAAACCATAAAAGGGCAACTCCATAAGATCAACAAGAAAGACATGCTCTTGAACAACGAAAGGACACCTTCTATAAAGCTTACGAGTCACAACAGTTTCACCAAAAGAACTAGTGACTCTAACACCAACATCCAAAGACTCAACAGGCAAACCAAGCAACTCAGCATGCTCACGAAGAATGTATGAATGCGTAGATCCAGAATCAATCAAAGAAAGCAATGACAAGGATTGCAAAGTAAAGGTACCTGCAATCACATCAGCATCATTCCTTCCCTCGCGCTGAGCATACACCCTCGCTTGGCCACCACCCTCAGGTTGAATAGCCACAACATGAGCTACTCCACGCCCACCTTCCTCTCGCCTCTGAAAATTACCACGGCCGCGCCCACGACCTCTCTGCGGTGCTGCAACAACAGGAGCACGCTCTTGACCACCAGCCACCCTCGGACAATCACGTCTCAGATGATCAGCCGAACCACAGTTCTAGCACTCATAACCAGCTGCCATCACAGGAGCTTGCACCTCCCTCCCAGCACGAGGACAGTCACGCTTCAAGTGACCACGCGATCCGCAGATCCAACAAGCACTAGGGTCAGCTCTAGCATTGCCACCCCTAGCAGGTGCACCTCCACCTCTCTTAGATGAAGACTGAAACCTCTGATCACGCCCTCTCTTGTTCCGACCACCGGAACTATACTCAGCAACTCTCTTCCCAGAACTAGCTCCAGCACCCTTAGCAGACAAACTCAGGTTCATCTCAATGTCTTTGGACCGACTAACCAGCACATCGAAATCATTGTACACAGCTGCCAACATATAGGTCTTAACCTCTGTTACCAAACCATAACGGAACCTTTCGCACCTCTCGCGCTCATCAGGTATCAGCTCCGGTGCATACTGGCTAAGACGTACAAACTGTACCTCATACTCAGCCACACTCATGTTCCCTTGGGTAAGAGACATGAATTCACGCTTCTTCTCATCCAGATATCTAACTCCCAGATATCTCCTTTTGAACGCATGCTGAAAGAACGTCCATGTAACATCAGCATCAGCCATCCCAGAGATTGTGGTCGTCCACCACGTATAAGCATCACCTTGCAGCAGTGACACCACACATCCCAGCTTCTGCACATCAGTGCAACTCATCTGTCCCAAGACACGCTTGGTACTCTCCAACCATGCTTCAGACCTCTCAGCTGACATACCCCTAAACTCAGTCCCACCAAGACTGCGCAAACGTTCCAAGGGTAGTCTAGCACCAGCATCTCCTTGATGCCCAGCTCCTTGAGCTCCAGCTACTGCTGCTCGAAACGCACCCGCAATAGCTTGTACCAGCACAGACATGTCATGCATCGCTTGCCCCTGACCAACCTCAGGTCCTGCAGCTCCAGCACCAGCTGCCTCAGCTCCAGCTCTTTCCCTCTCCGCACCACCACCACCAGGTGGAGGAGGAGGTAACACAGCACTACCAGTGTGCTCATCATTCACATTCCCCTCCGGGGTCGTAGCTCTCGCGCTACTCCTTAACTCTCTACGTGGTGCCATACTTTACCATGCATAACAATACAAAATAAAACAAGTCAGGACCAGCAAGGTAAGCAAATTCCAAGTATTCAAGCTCAATTTCTTTCAAGAACAACATCATCCCTTTAGATTTTGTTTGGCAATGGGTACCCTCATCATGCATCATCACAACATGCATCACATACACATCATCATATCATATCACTGAACATGCTTTCACTCAACAAGCATACAAACCAAACCATGCTTCAATCATGCATACACACATTCCCAATTACTCGAGAACTCAGCTCTGATACCACCAAATGTAACCCCCGTAGCCCGGTCTAGACGGTTGACCCGAACTACGAAGATTACACGGGGAAAACCAAAGTCAACTCGAAAGTCAACCTTGATTAACGACCCTTTTTTTTCTTTTTAATCTTGTCTAGATGCTCATTAACCTTAATTGTGATCATACAAACAGCATATCAAAAGATCACAAACATCAGAGATCAAACAGGGACCCAATTGAACAAATTACAACTTTAGGGACCAAATTGTAATTTCTGATAAATTAAGGGACTTAGCCCAAATTAAAGTTACCATCTTGAAATTAGTCAGGTTTCATGCTTCTCTGTGAAATTTCAGCTCAAAAGGACATCCACAGCTCATGCAATTGATCATACAAGATTTAGGACCAAAACGCAAACATATCAAAACATATAACCACCATGTTAGCCCCCTAACGGTCGACCGTTCCGAAACAGGCTAGCCCTGTTCCGAAACACGGGCCGTTCCGAAACGGGTTCCGGAACATGGCCTCAGCAGAGGCTAAACCGTTTCGAAACGGTGCATACCGTTTCGGACGCCTGGGTTCATGCAAGGCACCCGTTCCGAAACGGTACACCCCTGTTCCGAAACGCCTGCACAAAAACCAGCAAACAAGCATACTAGATCATGCAATTGGACACTCAAACATGCTCCAAACTTCACCAAACTTTTCCAGCATGCAATTAAACATATTTAAGACATCCAAGCATTATCAATTCAACAAATTAACATCACATGCTAAAAGCCCCAATTCAAAGGTCATGCTTCCAACACAAGCTATCTACTCAAGCAATCAACTTGCAAAACAAGCATATATGGTTCAATCCAAAAACCAGCAACAACTTTAACATTCAACATACTTAGGGAGTCTTAAACGCCTCCCAAACACATATACATATTGGTCCCCCATTGCCAAAACATACAAAAGCTAAAACACTTATAAAACCTTCATACATTGAGCTTTACTTGTACTTGTTTGCTTGCCTCCTCTTGCTGCCCTCAATGCACTCTAATGCTCTGCATTATTGAATCAAGAAAACGAGAGAGCGTAAGCCAAAGCTTAGTGAGGAGTGCTCTTTAAAAACCATTCAATAATGCATTTAAGACCATTTGTAAATCATGCTTGTAAACAACCTTTACACATGCTCAAAGCATACTTTAAATCAAGCAATATCATGCTTCCACATTTCATTTAAACAAGCATCTCATGCTTCAACATAAACATTAAATCATGCATCTCATGCATCTCATGTACTATACATGTCATATTGGCTCAAGTGATACATTTCATTTATGAAATCAAGTTCAACAACTTTCCCCAAGGACTTTTAAACACCTTGGACCCCAAGGACTTTTAAACACCTTGGCCATGGACTTTTAAACACCATGAATGGACCACACAAGGACTTTTAACCACCTTTGTGTCCGTAGCTTGAATTACCCCAAGGACTTTTAAACACCTTGGCCCCAAGGACTTTTAAACACCTTGGCCCCATGGACTTTTAAACACCATGGAAAGGAGCACCTAAGGACTTTTAACCACCTTAGAGTCCGCAACAAGATTCATCCAAGGACTTTTAACCACCTTGATGATCTTAGGTAACAAGGCTCACTCAAGGACTTTTAACCACCTTAGTGACCTTCACTTTTACAAACCATCACTTGCCAATACACACTTTATACATCATATAACCCACTGTTTTAAAGCATTTAAACCAAGCCATTTCATCATGCATTTCAAATCATTAAATCATCATTTAACAATGCATAAAACAAGGTACTCTTACCTAGAGACACCTTCAACACATGGCTTAAAACATCAGAATAAATCATGTTAAATCATCAGCAATTAACATGCTAAAACATGCTTTCCAAAACAGTAGCAAAACATGCAAAATCATCATTTCACATTTCATCAAAACATGGCCACCACTTTAAGAGAGTAATCCGAAAACTTACACTTGAGCTTAGCAAAGTTGTTTAGACTTAAACTAAGCTCCCAAAGCCTTCAACCTTTGGTTTAAAAGCTGAAAATCCATTTTCACTCACCGATTACCACTTCGCTTCAAGCCAAAGCACCAAAACAAGCCTCCGGATCAACAAATCTTGGATCCTAGGATGCCTCCCCTGTTTCAACACATTAAAGCAGAGGATTAATGCATCATCATGCATTAATTGCTTCAATGAAAGCATCTAAACTCGCTGCTCTCACTAAACCTCCATTTTCGGCCACCAAACACAACCGAAAATGCATCCGAAACACTTCTAAACAAAGCCCAGCCTCAAACCAGCAAAACCTTACTTCCATTAACATCAAAACACATCTAAAAACAACCTATAAGCATCCTTATACCTCCAGCAACATCAGATCACCAAGATCACCACAAAAGCTACCTTAAAACACAAGCTAAACTTAGGAAATCCAACCTATCCGGGATTGCATCAATCAAGATTCATTTCCACATCAATTTAATGATCATTTAACATCAAAAACACTTCTCAAAACACTGATTTAACAGATCAAACGAAAATCAAGTGAAATCATCAAAATCTTGCATAATTAGCCAAGATCCATAAATCAACCTTAAACCCTTTAATCAATTACCAAATTAGGATTGAAAACTTTAGGAATTTCATTAAAGAACTTGAAGTTCAGAGGAGAAGGACGTTCTTACCTCCAAACTTGAGTTTCTCCTCTTTTTGGAATTGAAAAGCTTGATAAATCTTGAAGCAATTGAAGAGGATTTGAAGACACAATGATTTGCAATCAATTGAGAGTTTAAAGAATGATTTTAGGTGAGAAAAATCAGAACAAGATCTCTGGAAAATGAGTGTTTGGGTTGAGAGAAAAAGATAGAGAGAAAATAGGTGGTTAAATGAGAAAATAGCTAAAATTGGATTTTCCCTCCTTTTGATTCTTTTAAAATCAGAATTATGGACTAAAATATCTTAGAAAAATCTGGAGAAACTCCCTTTGGGTAAATAGCTCCTTAAAGATTCAAAGTTTCAACCCTTTTTAAAATAGCCACCAAACTTTCAAAAATTACATTTTGGTCACTAGCCAAAATGTCACATTTCCTAAACTCATTTTCCAAAATTGATTTCACAGTTCACTTAATTATAATAAAAGATGATTTTAGAACATTTTTCCATAATTTTTATGCAACCCGAACTAGGCTTTCCTAATTTAACCTCTTACGATTCGAACAGCACTTTGACCAACTGGTCAACGCCCAAGACTTCCAAGCCCAAAACCGGGGCGTTACATTCGTGTTCTTCCCAAGGACTTTTAAACACCTTGGCCCCAAGGACTTTTAAACACCTTGTCCCATGGACTTTTAAACACCATGGCAAGGACCACACAAGGAATTTTAAGCACCTTTGTGTCCTCAACAAGAATCATCCAAGGACTTTTAACCACCTTGATGTTCTTAAGTAACAAAGCTCACTCAAGGACTTTTAACCACCTTAGTGACTTTAGCAAGAATCATCATGGACTTTTAACCACCATGAAGTTCTTAGAATCCACAAGGCTCACTCAAGGACTTTTAACCACCTTAGTGACCTTAACCTTTTTAAAACATCACTTGCCAATATACATCAATATCATCACATGTTCCACTGTTTTAAAGCATTAAACCAAGCCATAAACATCATGCATTTATAAGCATCAAACCTCATTTTAACCATGCTCAAAAACAAGGAACTCTTACCTTGAGCTTCCTTCAACATATGGCTTACAAAATCAGCAATATCCATGCTAAATCATGCTTTCAAAACAGAATTTAAAATATGCAATAAACCACATTGCATCACAATCAAATCATGGCCACCACTAGAGAGTATTTCCGAAAACTTACACTTGAGCTTAGCAAAGTTGTTTAGACTTAAACTAAGCTCCCAAGACATTGGTCTCAAAGCCGAAAACCCAAATTCACTCACCGATTCCACTTCGCCCCTTGCCGAAGCACAAATCAAGCCACCGAATCACTTCCACTTGGATCCAAAGATGCCTCCCCTGTTTTAAACACATCAAAGCAGAGGATTAATGCATCATCATGCATTAATAGCTTCAATGAAAGCACCTAAACTCGCTGCTCTCATCCACACTCCATTTCCGGCCACCAAACACAACCGAAAATGCATCCAAACCACTTCTCAACAAAGCCCAGCCATAAACCATCAGAACCTAACATCCTTTAACATCATTTAACATCTAAAAAGAGCCTAACAACATCCTTATACCTCCAGCAACATCAGATCCACAAGATCACCTCAAAAACAACCAAGAATCACAAGCTAAACTTAGGAAATTCAACCTATCCGGGATTGCATTAATCAAAACTCAATTCCTTATCAAATTAATGTTCATTTATCATCAAAAACACATCTCAAATCACAACATTAACAGATCAAACGAAAATCCATCAAAAATCACCAAATCTTGCATTTTAAGCCAAGATCCAATTACACAACTTAAAAACCTTTAATAAAACATCAATTAAGGATTGAGAACTTAGGAATTTCAGTAAAGAACTGATAGTTTAGAGGAGAAGGACGTTCTTACCTCCAAACTTGAGTTTCTCCTCTTTTAGAGCCAAAAACCTTGGTGAATCAAGTAGCAAATGGTGAGGTTTTGTAGATATGATGATTAGGAATCAAAAGAGAGTTGAAAGGAGAGATTTAGGTGACAAAAATCAGAAGAAATCTCTGGAGAGAAAGTGTTTGGGTTGAGAGAAAATGAGAGAAAAGGAAAATTGAGAAATATGGAAAAGTTAGTTACAAAAGCCAAAATGATTTCCCTCCACTTTTCTTTAGCTTTAAAATCAGAATTAAACCTTAAAATATCTTAGGAAAATCTGGAGAAACTCCCTTTGGGTAAATAGCTCCTTAAAGATTCAAAGTTTCAATCCTTTCTAAAACAGTCACGCAACTTTCAAAAATTACATTTTGGTCACTAGCCAAAATGTCACCCTCCCAAAACTCATTTTGTAAAATTGATTTCACAGTTCACTTATATATATATTAAAATATGATTTTAGAACATTTTTCCATATTTTTAATGCAACCCGAACTAGGCTTTCCTAATTTCACCCTTTTAGATTCGAACAGCACTTTGACCAAACCGGTCAACGCTTAAACTTCTAAGCCCAAAACCGGGGCGTTACAACTCTCCCCCCTTAAGAAATTTCGTCCTCGAAATTTACCTGAAGGAAAGAGATAAGGAAACTGCTTCAACATGTCTTCCTTCCGCTCCCACGTGGCTTCCTCAACACCTCGATGCTTCCACAGCACCTTCACCAACTCAATGGTCTTGCCACGAAGAACCTTGTTGTCCGAATCCAGAACCTTCACTGGTTCCTCATCATAGGTCAAATCCGGATTCAATTCCACTTCCTCCACAGGCATCACATGCGAAGGATCAGATCTATACTTCCGGAGCATAGAAACATGGAACACATCATGAATCTTCTCCAACTCTTGAGGTAGCCTCAACCGATACGCAACAGGACCCACACGCTCAACCACCTCATATGGTCCAATGTACCTAGGGCTCAACTTACCCTTCCGGCCAAACCTCATCACCTTCTTCCAAGGCAAAACCTTCAAGAACACACGGTCACCCACCGCATACTCCATCTCCTTACGCTTCAAATCCGCATAAGACTTTTGCCGATCAGAGGCAGCCTTCAAACGCTCACAAATGAGCTTCACCTTCTCGATGGTTCCTTTCAACAAAGCCGGCATCGAAACCAACTTCTGACCCGTTTCAGCCCAACAAAGAGGAGTTCTACACTTCCTCCCGTACAAAGCCTCATAAGGTGCCATCTGTATACTCGCCTGATAACTATTGTTATAAGCGAACTCTACCAAAGGCAGATGCTTCTCCCAAGAACCTTGGAATTCAATAACGCAGCACCTCAACATATCCTCCAAAATCTGGATAACTCGTTCAGACTGACCATCCGACTGAGGATGATAGGATGTACTGAAATTCAACCTTGTACCCAAAGCTTGATGCAAACACTGCCAGAAACGCGATGTGAACCTCGGATCCCTATCCGAAACAATCGACTTGGGCACACCATGCAGACGCACAATCTCAGCAATATACAGCTCTGCCAGCTTATCCAAAGAAAACGTAGTATGCACGGGCAAGAAATGCGCACACTTCGTCAGGCGATCCACAATCACCCAAACCGAATTCTTCTTTGATGGTGACAAAGGTAAACCAGATACAAAATCCATGGTAACCCTTTCCCACTTCCATTCAGGGATTCTCAACGGTTGCAACAAACCTGAAGGAACATGATGCTCAGCCTTAACCCTCTGACACACCATACACTTGCTCACAAACTCCGCAACATCCTTTTTCAAACCCACCCAATAGTACTCATCACGAAGATCACGATACATCTTAGTACTACCAGGGTGCATAGCAAAAGGACTACTATGACCTTCAGTCAGAATAGCACGCCTCAACTCAGCATCATTGGGCACTACTATTCGACTACCAAAACACAACACCCCATCATCATTAAAGCAAAAATCCGAAGGCCTACCCTCCGCAATATCCTGAACATGAGGCACCAAGGAATCATCTAGCAGCTGCTTTTCCTTGATCAACTGAACCATAGATGGCTTCACTTGCAACTTAGCTACAAGACCACCATCACGCGATATACTCAAGCTAGCAAACATAGCCCTCAGCTCAACAGCTACCTTCCTACTCAAGGCATCCGCAACAACATTAGCTTTTCCAGGATGGTACTCAATCGTCAAATCATAATCCTTGAGCAACTCTAACCAACGCCGCTGCCTAAGATTCAACTCCTTCTGAGACATCAAATACCTCAAACTCTTGTGATCCGTGTACACAGTACACTTCTCACCATACAGATAATGCCTCTAGATCTTCAGAGCAAAAACCACTGCAGCCAGCTCAATATCATGCGTAGGATAATTGCGCTCATGCACCTTCAACTGCCGCGATGCATAAGCAACCACCTTACCCTCTTGCATCAGCACACATCCTAAACTAACATAGGACGCATCACTATAGACCACAAACTCTTTCCCTGATTCAGGCTGAACCAAGATAGGAGCTTGCGTCAAAGCCGCCTTAAGCTTCTCAAAAGACTGCTGACTCGCTTCAGTCCATTCATACTTAACATCCTTCTGCAACAGCTTCGTCAAAGGTGCAGCAATCTTAGAAAAACCATCCACAAACCTTCGATAGTATCCCGCCAAACCAAGGAAACTACGAACCTCATGAACGGACTTAGGATCCATCTAGTTCATCACCGCCTCAATCTTCTGAGGATCAACACGAATCCCCTCAGCTGAAACTACATGCCCAAGAAACACCACCTCCTTAAGCCAAAACTCACACTTGCTCAGCTTAACATAAAGCTGATTCTCCAACAAAGCCTGCAGCACAATCCTCAAATGCTCTTCATGCTCCTCCTCAGTACGCGAGTACACGAGGATATCATCAATGAAAACCACAACAAACTTGTCCAGGTATTCATGAAACACACGGTTCATCATGTCCATGAAAGCAGCGGGAGCATTTGTCAAACCAAACGACATCACCAGAAACTCATAATGCCCATACCTTGTCTTGAAAGCTGTCTTAGGCACATCCACATCCTTCACCTTCAACTGATAATACCCTGACCTCAAGTCAATCTTAGAGAACACAGCAGCTCCCCTAAATTGATCAAAGAGATCATCAATCCTCGGCAAAGGATACCGATTCTTGATAGTCAACTTATTCAGCTGACGGTAATCAATGCACATCCTCATAGTGCCATCCTTCTTCTTCACAAACAAGACCGGTGCTCCCCAAGGTGACACACTCGGCCGGATGAAACCACGATCAAGCAACTCTTGCAACTGCGTCTTCAGCTCCTTCAGCTCCTTAGGTGCCATTCTATAGGGAGTAATGGACACAGGAGTTGTATTCTCATACAGCTCAATTCCAAACTCCACCTCGCGATTAGGAGGTAAACCAGGCAACTCCTCAGGAAACACTCCAGGAAACTCCTTCACAACTCTGATATCTTGCACCCTCAGCTCCTTAGAGCTAGGATTCATCACAAAAGCTAGATAAGCTTCGCAACCTTGCCTCAGCATCCTGCTCGCCTCCAAGGTAGACACGACATTGGTAAGAAACTTCACATTCTCACCAACCACAACAACTTCATAATCATCCGCAAGCTTCAACGAAACTCGCTTATTCTCGCAATCCACAACAGCACGATGCTCAGCAAGCCAATCCATACCAAGGATTACATCAAAACCATAGAAGGGCAGCTCCATAAGGTCAACATGAAAAACATGTTCTTGAACAACTAAAGGACACCTGCTATAGAGCTTTCGAGTCACAACAGTCTCACCAAAAGAACTAGTGACACGAACACCAACATCCAAAGACTCAACAGGCAAACCAAGCAATTCAGCATGCTCACGCAAAATGTATGAATGCGTAGATCTGGAATCTATCAAGGAAAGTAATGACAAGGATTGCAAAGTAAAGGTACCTGCAATCACATCCGCGTCATTCCTCCCTTCCCGCTGAGCATACACCCTCGCTTGACCACCACCTTCAGGCTGAATAGCCACAACATGGGCCACTCCTCGACCACCTTCCTCTCTTCGCTGGAAGTTACCGCGGCCGCGCCCACGACCTCTCTGCGGTGCAGCTACAACAGGTGCACGCACTTGGCCACCAGCCAACATAGGACAATCTCGCCTCAAGTGGTCTGCAGATCCACAATTCCAGCATCCATTACCAGCTGCCACAACAGGAGCTTGCACCTCCCTCACAACACGAGGACAGTCACGCTTCATGTGACCACGTGAACCATAGATCCAACAAGCACTTGGATCAGCTCTAACATTGCCTCCTCTGGCAGGTGCACCACCACCTCTCTTAGCTGAGGACTGATACTTCTGATCACGTCCCCTCTTGTTTCGTCCACCACCGGAACTAAACTCAGCAGCTCTCTTACCAGAACTCGCTCCAGCACCTCTAGAAGATAAACCCAGATTCATCTCAATATCCTTAGCTCGGCCCACCAGCACATCAAAATCATCATACTCAGTGGCCAGCACATACATTTTCACATCCGTCACTAAGCCATAACGGAACCTTTCGCACCTCTTCCGCTCATCAGGTACCAGCTCAGGTGCATATTGACTGAGTCTAACAAACTGAACTTCATACTCAACCACCGTCATGCTCCCTCGGGTAAGAGACATGAACTCACGCTTCTTTTCATCAAGATATCTCACACCAAGATATCTCCTCTTGAACACATTCTGAAAGAATGTCCAGGTCACATCAGCTTCAGCCATTCCAGCTATAGTGGTCGTCCACCACGTATATGCATCATCCTGTAGTAAAGATACTACACAACCCAGCTTTTGCACATCCGTGCAACTCATCTGACCCAGAATCCTCTTGGTACTCTCTAACCAAGCTTCAGAACCCTCAGCAGACATACCCCTGAACTCAGTCCCACCAAGACTGCGCAAACGCTCCAAAGGTAGTCTAACACCAGCATCTCCCTGATGCCCAGCTCCTTGAGCTCCGGCTACTGCTGCTCGAAAAGCACCCGCAATAGCTTGTACCAACATTGTCATATCAGGCATAGCTTGCCCCTGTCCAACCTCAGGACCAGCAGCTCCAGCACCAGCTGCAGCTTCAGCTCTTTCTCCCTCAGCACCACCACCACCAGGTGGAGGAGGAGGTAACACCGCACTACCCGCGTTCTCTTCATTTTCATTCTCATTAGGAGCGTAGCTCGCACATTACTTCGCAACTCTTTACGTGGTGCCATACTATAACCATGCAATCACAATGCAAATAAAACATAGTCAGGCCCAGCAAGGTAAGCAATCCAAGTATTCAAGCTCAATTTCATTTAAAATCACATCATTACATTAGCTTTGATTTGGCAATGGGTACCCACAACATGCTACATCACAGCATACCACTCAATTGCATTAAAACCACAAGCCACTAAACATGCTTTCACTCAACAAGCATACAAGGCATACATACTTCAATCATGAACACATTCATTCCCAAATACTCGAGAACTCAGCTCTGATACCACCAAATGTAACCCCCTTAACTCGGCTCAGACGGTTGACCCGAATTAAGAAAGTCACACGGGGAAAACCAAAGTCAACCCGAAAGTCAACCTTGATTAACGACCCTTTTTTTTTCTTTTTACTCTTTTCTAGATGCACATTAACCCTAGATATGATCATACAAACAACGTACTCAAAGATCATAAACATCAGAGATCATACAGGGACCCAATTGAACAATTTACAACTTTAGGGACCAAACTGTAAATTATTCAAAATACAAGGACTTCATCCAAATTAAAGTTACCATCTTGAAATTAATCAGGTTTCATGCTTCTCTGTGAATTTTCAGCTCAAAAGGACTTACCAAACTCATACAATTGCGAAAACAATATTCGGGACCAAAATGCAAACTTTTTAAAACAAGTAACTGCCACTGTCAGCCCCCAACGGTCACGTGTTCCGAAACAGGTAGAGCCCGTTTCGAAACACGGGGCCGTTCCGGAACGTGTATCGGAACACGGGCTGGCAGTGGCCTTTCCGTTTCGGAACGATCTCTCCTACTTCGGACGCCTGGGTTGGTTTAAGGCACCCGTTCCGAAACGAGGGGTAGTGTTCCGAAACACCCTGCACGAAAATGTAACAAAGGCTTCCTAAAACATACAATTGATCATTCAAACATGCTCCAAAAGCTACCAAACTTTACCAGCATCAAATTCAACATATAAGAGACATAAATGCATCAACAATTCAACATATTACCATCACATATGAAAAGCCCCAATTTTAATGGCATGCTTCCTACACAAGCTAACCATTCATGCATAAGCCTTCAAAACCAAGCATATAAAAACCAATTACAAATCCAGCAATCTCAACAACATTCAACATACTTAGGGAGTTCCAAACATCTCCCGAAACATACACATAGGTCCCTCATTGCAAAATTACCAAAAGCTAAAGTGTACCATAAAACCTTTCCATACTTTGAGCTTTACTTCCACTTGATTGCTTGCCTTCCTTGCTGCCCTTGAAGTACCTTAACGATCTGCATTATTGGTTTAAGAAAAACGAAAGAGAGCGTAAGCAAAAGCTTAGTGAGGAATGCTCAGTAAAACCATTCAATAATGCGTTTATAAAACACTTTATAAATCATACTTCAGATCAACATTTACTCATGCTCAAAGCAACTTTAACAAGCAATCCATGCTTCCATATCATTACATGTCATATTGGCCACAAGTGATAAGTTTCATCTTTTAAAAACAAGTTCCACATAAGACTCACACATGGACTTTTAAACACCATTGTGATCTTATAATTCTCAAGAACCACGCAAGGACTTTTAACCAGCTTCGTGTTCTTCCCAAGGACTTTTAAACACCTTGGCCCCAAGGACTTTTAAACACCTTGGCCCATGGACTTTTAAACACCATGGCAAGGACCACACAAGGAATTTTAAGCACCTTTGTGTCCTCAACAAGAATCATCCAAGGACTTTTAACCACCTTGATGTTCTTAAGCAACAAAGCTCACTCAAGGACTTTTAACCACCTTAGTGACTTTAGTAAGAATCATCATGGACTTTTAACCACCATGAAGTTCTTAGAATCCACAAGGCTCACTCAAGGACTTTTAACCACCTTAGTGACCTTAACCTTTGTAAAACATCACTTGCCAATATACATCAATATCATCACATATTCCATTGTTTTAAAGCATTAAACCAAGCCATAAACATCATGCATTTATAAGCATCAAACCTCATTTTAACCATGCTCAAAAACAAGGAACTCTTACCTTGAGCTTCCTTCAACATATGGCTTACAAAATCAGCAATATCCATGCTAAATCATGCTTTCAAAACAGAATTTAAAACATGCAATAAACCACATTGCATCACAATCAAATCATGGCCACCACTAGAGAGTATTTCCGAAAACTTACACTTGAGCTTAGCAAAGTTGTTTAGACTTAAACTAAGCTCCCAAGACATTGGTCTCAAAGCCGAAAACCTAATTTCACTCACCGATTCCACTTCGCCCCTTGCCGAAGCACAAATCAAGCCACCGGATCACTTCCACTTGGATCCAAAGATGCCTCCCCTGTTTTAAACACATCAAAGCAGAGGATTAATGCATCATCATGCATTAATAGCTTCAATGAAAGCACCTAAACTCGCTGCTCTTATCCACACTCCATTTCCGGCCACCAAACACAACCGAAAATGCATCCAAACCACTTCTCAACAAAGCCCAGCCATAAACCATCAGAACCTAACATCGTTTAACATCATTTAACATCTAAAAAGAGCCTAACAACATCCTTATACCTCCAGCAACATCAGATCCACAAGATCACCTCAAAAACAACCAAGAATCACAAGCTAAACTTAGGAAATTCAACCTATCCGGGATTGCATTAATCAAAACTCAATTCCTTATCAAATTAATGTTCATTTATCATCAAAAACACATCTCAAATCATAGCATTAACAGATCAAACGAAAATCCATCAAAAATCACCAAATCTTGCATTTTAAGCCAAGATCCAATTACACAACTTAAAAACCTTTAATAAAACATCAATTAAGGATTGAGAACTTAGGAATTTCAGTAAAGAACTGATAGTTTAGAGGAGAAGGACGTTCTTACCTCCAAACTTGAGTTTCTCCTCTTTTAGAGCCAAAAACCTTGGTGAATCAAGTAGCAAATGGTGAGGTTTTGTAGATATGATGATTAGGAATCAAAAGAGAGTTGAAAGGAGAGATTTAGATGACAAAAATCAGAAGAAATCTCTGGAGAGAAAGTGTTTGGGTTGAGAGAAAATGAGAGAAAAGGAAAATTGAGAAATATGGAGAAGTTAGTTACAAAAGCCAAAATGATTTCCCTCCACTTTTCTTTAGCTTTAAAATCAGAATTAAACCTTAAAATATCTTAGGAAAATCTGGAGAAACTCCCTTTGGGTAAATAGCTCCTTAAAGATTCAAAGTTTCAATCCTTTCTAAAACAGTCACGCAACTTTCAAAAATTACATTTTGGTCACTAGCCAAAATGTCACCCTCCCAAAACTCATTTTGTAAAATTGATTTCACAGTTCACTTATATATATTAAAAGATAATTTTAGAACATTTTTCCATATTTTTAATGCAACCCGAACTAGGCTTTCCTAATTTCACCCTTTTAGATTCGAACAGCACTTTGACCAAACCGGTCAACGCTCAAACTTCTAAGCCCAAAACCGGGGCGTTACACAGTCACCACTGAACTTTTCAAAAATCGCATTTTAGTCACTATTCCAAAATGTAGTATTTCCAAACCTTATTTTGTAAAATTGATTTCACCACTCTCTTATATATATTAAAAGAGGAATTTTAGATATTTTTCCATTTTTTTAAAGCATCCCGAACTAGGCTTTCCCTAAAACCTCCTTTTATATTCGAACCGAAAATCAGACCGGTCCGGTTCAGACCCTAAACTTCTAAGTCCAAAATTGGGGTGTTACAACTCTCCCCCCTTAAGAAATTTCGTCCTCAAAATTTTACCTGGAGGAAAAAGGTACGAAAACTGCTTTATCATATCATCCTTTCTTTCCCACGTGGCTTCCTCAACACCACGATGCTTCCACAACACCTTAACCAATTCAATGGTTTTGCCTCGAAGAACTTTACTGTCCGAATCCAAAATTTCAACCGGTTCCTCATCATAGGTCAAGTCTGGATTCAACTCCACTTCCTCCACAGGCATAACATGCGAAGGATCCGATCTACACCTCCGAAGCATAGAGACATGAAACACATCATGAATCTTTTCCAACTCTTGCAGTAACCTCAGCTTGTACGCAACAGGACCCACACGTTCAATCACTTTGTATGGTCCAATGTACCTAGGGCTCAACTTACCCTTACGACCAAACCTCATCACCTTCTTCCAAGGCGAAACTTTCAAGAGCACACGGTCACCTACCGCAAACTCAATCTCCTTACGCTTCAAATCCGCGTAAGACTTCTGTCGATCAGAAGCTGCCTTCAATCGCTCACAAATGAGCTTCACCTTCTTGGTGGTTCCTTTCAACAAAGCCGACATTGAAACCAACTTCTGACCTGTTTCAGCCCAGCAAAAGGAGTTCTGCACTTCCTCCCGTACAAGGCTTCATAAGGTGCCATTTGAATACTTGCTTGGTAGCTATTGTTATAAGCAAACTCCACCAAAGGCAAATGCTTCTCCCAAGTGCCTTGAAACTCAATCACACAGCACCTCAACATATCCTCCAGCACTTGGATAACACGCTCAGACTGTCCATCCGACTGTGGATGATAAGAAGTACTGAAACCTGATGCAAACACTCCTAAAAATGCGACGTAAACCTCAGATCTCTATATGACACTCTAGACTTTGGCACACCATGCAGCCGCACAATCTCAGCAATGTACAGCTCTGCAAGCTTATCCAAGGTGTACGTAGTATGCACCGGTAAGAAATGCGCACACTTCGTAAGGCGATCCACAATCACCCACACCGAATTCTTTTTCGATGGCGACAAAGGCAAACCAGACACAAAGTCCATGGTAATCCTTTCCCACTTCCACTCAGGAATCCTCAATGGTTGCAACAACCTTGAAGGAAACTGATGCTCAGCCTTAACTCGCTGACAAACCATGCACTTACCAACGTACTCCGCAACATCTTTCTTTAATCCCACCCAATAGTACTCATCCTTAAGATCACGATACATCTTTGTATTACCAGGGTGCATAGTAAAAGGACTACTATGAGCTTCAGTCAGAATAGTACGCCTCAACTCAGCATCATTCGGCACTACTATCCGACTCCCAAAACATAAAACTCCATCATCATTAAAGCAAAAATCCGATGGTCTATCCTCAGCAATATCCTGAACATGTGGCACAAAGGAATCATCTAACAGTTGCTTATCCTTTTTCAACTGCACCAAAGATGGTTTCACTTGCAATTCAGCCACAAGACCCCCATCTCGCGAAATGCTCAAGCTGGCAAACATAGCCCTCAACTCCACTGCCACCTTTCTACTCCAGGCATCCGCTACAACATTAGCTTTTCCCGGATGGTACTCGATCGTCAGATTGTAATCTTTAAGCAAATCCACCCAACGTCATTGCCTAATATTCAACTCTTTCTGAGACATCAGATACTTCAAACTTTTATGATCCGTGTACACAATACACTTCTCACCATACAGGTAATGTCTCCAAATCATCAAAGCAAAAACCACCGCAGCTAACTCAATATCATGCGTAGGATAATTGCGCTCATGCACCTTCAACTGACGCGATGCATAAGCCACCACCTTACCCTCTTGCATCAACACGCACCCCAAACCAACAAAGGATACGTCGCTGTACACCACAAACTCTTTCCCTGATTCAGGTTGAACCAAGATAGAAGCTTGCGTCAAAGCTGCCTTAAGCTTCTCAAAAGCCTGCTTTCTCGCTTTTGTCCACTCATACTTGACATCTTTTTGCAACAACTTCGTCAAAGGTGCAACAATCTTTGAAAATCAATCCACAAACCTCCGATAATATCCTACCAACCCAAGGAAATTACGGACTTCATGAACTGACTTAGGAGGCTTCCAATTCATCACCACCTCAATCTTCTGAGGATCAACACGAATCCCCTCAGCAGAAACCACATGATTAAGGAAAACATCTTCCCTAAGCCAGAATTCACACTTGCTCAACTTAGCATATAGCTGATTCTCTAACAGCGCTTGCAACACAATCCGCAAATGCCCTTCATGCTCCTCCTCAATACGAGAGTACACAAGGATCATTAATGAACACCACAAAAAACTTGTCCAAGTATTCATGGAACACTCTATTCATCATGTCCATAAAAGCTGCAGGAGCATTCGTCAAGCCAAACGGCATCACAAGGAACTCATAATGACCATACCTCGTTCTAAAGGTTGTTTTTGGTACATCTACATCTTTCACCTTGAGCTGGTAATAACTTGACCTTAAGTCAATCTTAGAGAACACAGCCGCTCCCGGAAACTGATCAAAAAGATCATCAATCCTAGGCAAAGGATACCGATTCTTGATAGTCAACTTGTTCAGCTGACGATAATCGATGCACATTCTCATAGTGCCATCCTTCTTCTTCACAAACAAAACTGGTGCACCCCAAGGTGACACACTTGGCCGAATGAAACCACGATCAAGCAACTCCTGAAGTTGCGTCTTCAGCTCCTTCAACTCCTTAGGTGCCATTCGGTAGGGAGTAATGGACACTAGAGTTGTGTTTTCATACAACTCAATCCCAAACTCCACCTATCGACTTGGAGGCAATCCAGGCAACTCCTCCGGAAACACTCCAGGAAACTCCAGGAAACACTCCGAATGAAACACTTGAAGGGTGTTTCGAAATGGGTTCGAGTGTTTCGAAATGAAGAGCTGCAGAACTGCATTTATGGTGGGAATTAAAGTCCTCAACGGCTCCAATTCAATCCCAACGGCTAGTGACAACTACAAACTCATCAAGGAGTATAAAAGGGACATCCAAGAATCAAGTAAAGGCTAATGCTCATATTGTCAATCAACAATTGATCAAGAATTGTCTTAGAGCTTAAATTGTCATTTATTGTATAGACAAACATTAGTGAGCCAAAATTTTCAAATTTGCTCAAGTGTTTTAGGTTTTGGGTGAGTGCTAAATTGTGCAAACAAATACCTATTAGAGGGATTTAAGTTTGCTTATTGTTTCTCTTTGTAAAAGAGGCCTTCGATCAAGGCTTTGGGTAGAAAGCTTGATCGGTGTAAAGGGTTTCCTCCTAAGCCTAGAAAAGGGGACGAATCAATAGTGGGTTGATTAGAAACCCTTAGTGGGGAGCTAAGGTAGTGGATGTAGACATTGGTTAGAAGGTTGAACCACTATAAATCATTCTGTCAATTATCTTTTTAGCTTCCACAACCCTTCCACCTAAAAATCCACCTCTCCACCACTTGGTGAGCAACATCGGTTGAACGAATCGAGCTCCTCACAACTCAACATATTCACGTGTTCCTGTAATCGTCTTACATTGGTTGTGGATTATTCGGTCCAGAGGGTCTACGACATTCCAGGTGGGCAGATTTTTTCCGCTGTCCCCTTCGTTCTTTTGAGGTAGGGCAGCTTCGTGAATTGTGGTCTGTGGTGGGTGACTATCGATTGCAAGTTGGTTATCCCCACAAGCTAATTTGGACCCCGGATGCACAAGGATTATTTTCGGTTAAGGCTATCACTCAGACGTTGATGCTTGATCGAGTAGGAGAAAGTGACTTTGGAGCTTGTTTCACGTGGAAAATTCTAGTTTTGCCTAAGGTACAAGCTTTTTTATGGTTTGTTTGGTTGCGTCGTTTGCCCACGTTTGTGTTTTTGAGGCATCAAGGTATAGTGTTTGAGGGCCAAAGCACGTTGTGCATATGGTGTATGGAGCGAGAGGAGGATGTTGATCATTTATTGTATTCTTGTCCGTTGGTTCAAAGCATTTGGGACTGGTTTCGGAGTTGGTGGGGCGTGTGCATGCCTTTGCTAAAGAACTTGTCAAATTTTTTCTTACCGGATTTCCATTGTTCCTTTTCGGGTGTTCTTCGATGCTTGTGGGTCTCGTGCGTGGCAGCTTTGTTTGGGTCAGCCTGGCTCGCGCGAAATGAGATGGTTTTTAATAAGAAGTCAATACCGATAGCGGAGGTTTGTTTCTTAATTAAATTACGATCTTACTATTGGATGCGGACCTTACAGGATGACCTCTTCATTGGTGAGGCGTTGTGGTGGGATTGCCCAAGCCTATATTATGAACCTTCTGGTTCGCGGCCGATACGTAGCAGCATTTGTTGGGAACCACTGATGGCAAGGACGTTGAAATTCTCAGTAGACGGGTACGCGCGTGGTAAGCCGGGTCCTACAGGTTTCGGGGGTGTGCTGCTTGATGATCAAGACATGATAGTGGCTTTGCTTTCTGGCCCGCTTGGTTGTATCGAGTCTAATGAGGCTGAATTGCGGGTAGTTGACTTTGCGTTAACTTTCTTTCGGCAGTCGGCTTGGTCATCGTATCCATTGGTTGTGGAGTCGGATTCCATGGTCCCCGTTAGTTGGGTGGTACACGTGGACAAGCGGCCATGGCGTTATTGGGAGGTGTTTCATGAGATAGACATCGCTTGTAGTAGTTTGCATTTGGTGTGATTTTCGCATATTTTCCGGGAGGCGAATGGTCTAGTCGATGCATTGGCTAAAGATGGGGTGTCACGTGTTTCTTTATTTTGTGCTTGTTAATGCTATCAGGTGGGTGCTAGTTTTTTGTTCGTATGTTGTCTGGTTTTCTTTTGTTGTCACAAACAGGTTGTACTCTTTTCCTCCGTTAGGATTAGGGAGGTTTTTAACGAGGCGACCGTTGTGACGTATGGTTGTATATTTTCTTTTTAATGTACTACATCTTTGTAACCCCCTAAACCCGACCTAGAAGGAATGGGACGAATTTAGGAAGTAACAATTGGAAACTTGTCCCTCAAGAAACAATTTAGGTTAAAATATTTTGTAATTCAAAAGAATCGATTAAGTAAGTAAAACTCAAGAAATATTTCGATTAAAATAAAACACAACTTTTAAACGATGTTCCGATATTTAATTAAAATTTTGAAAGTAACTTTGTAGATGCATGCATTTAATAAAACCCAAATTAAAAATAGTTCCAATGTCCATATTACACAGATATTCCAAACAATATTAAAATAATAATTCTGAGGTAACAGAAAAGTTCGTACTGAATAATATTTTATCTGAATAAACAAGAGAAGCTCCAAGTACCGATCGCCTAAAAAGCCTGAGATATCTAAAAAATAAAAACTAGCGGGTGTAAGCTAAAGAGCTTAGTGTGTCTCTAAAGTGCAACCGAAAATAAAACAAAACAAAACCGAATCATGATGATATGATGTCTAATGCACATGAATCATAGTACCCATCTCTGATACACCGAAAAGTAAGGTTCCCCAGAACCTACTTTCTCCATCATCACCATCCGAAGTGGAACTCAGCCCGAAGGGTGGAACCACTGATCCGAAGCGGAATTCAACCCCAAAGGGTGAAACCACTAATCCGAAGCGGAATTCAGCCCGAAGGTTGAAACCACTGAACTTCCCCGAACAAATTCCAAACCATATACCCACAATCATATGATGCAGATTTTAAAATCCGAATCTGATCTGAAACTTGAATCATGAAAATTCAAGTTGCACAATACTATAAATCTGATGTTTTACAATTCCGAAAATCTGATATTTCATTTAAATCACAGTATGACATGTTATGCATGATGTCTGAAAACATTCACCCAATCACAACAGAGTATGCACACAAAATGTACAAAACATTTACTTATATTAATCTAGAAAAGCACATAAAATTTATAGCACAGATAGAAACACATAAGTTTATAAAATAGGAAGAGACACACCTTTAAGCAACATAAGCTCTAATACCGAGAAAAGCGCGTCTTACGCTCAGATCTAGCTGAATCAGGACCTACGAGGTATAAATACTATATTAGTATTTATTACTAACACTAAGCCACCGATAAAACATTAAGTACTAAACTGAAGATATACTCACGTGAAGATCTCGAAGAACGTGCATGATCGGTCTGAACAACTGGAGGTAACCCAACGGTCCCAAAGTCGGTACCTGAACACGAGAATATTTCGAATCAGATTCTGAAATCATCACTTACTATATTCCAATAATAATACTTAAAATGAGCAAAACTGAGCTTTCGGAAACTAATTAGGCAAAACGGGCAGCGGATACGAACTCAGGACGTCGAGAAAAGTTAAAAGGAAGGATGTCTGAAAAAGTCAACTCTTGGTCAACTCAGGTCAAAGTCAAAGTCAACTCTGACGGTCAATGGTCAAATCTGGTCAACTTCCAGTCAACTGTTCAAGAGTCAAAGGTCAAACGGTTCAAAACTGGTCAACTGAGTCGGTCAAAGATCGAAAGTCAACTGTAGAGTCGGTCCAATGGGTCAAGGTACGGTCCGGTTCAATTTATTCAGATCGGTTCGGTTCGGTTCACAAATTCAGATCCTGTTCAACCCACTGGTTCGGGTTATTCATGTCGGTTCAGATTTGGACTCACACCGAGCTGGGCTTGGTGATTCGGGCTTAACAGGAATACACACATATTTGGGCTCTCATATCACTTACTCACATGGGCCTCACCACCCAACTCAATTCAAACTCCACACAACCCTCAGCCTAGGAACCATTTCAGCAGACTTGGTACTAGGGTTTCTAGTACCCAAAACGGCGACGACGCAGATACACGAACAGCGGCGGTGTAAACTCGTTGGAAAAGATGCGACGTCGGCAGCAGCACAACCAAATGACGGCGACACCTCCACACTCAAACTTTCACACCAGCTTGCAAAAGCTTCTAGGGTTTTCAGAATCCAAAGGCGGCTAACTCCACGAACGGCGACGACCGATGAACGAACGACGGTGAAGGTGGAAGATGAATGGCGGCGACAGCAAAACATCGCGACAGCCGTGGCGAAGGAGATAATGGCAGAGGCAGCCTCTCAAGAAATAACAGCAAGGGTAGCGGCTCACCGGCGGCTACAAGTCAGAACCCAATCTTTAAAACAACACATCCGACTTACCCACACTTACAAACGGAAATCAAGGCGTCTGATGCATAACCAACGGCGGCGTAGAGCCAAACTCGAACTCTGACGACGGTGGCGCGAGGAAACCGAAGGGTTTCACACTGATTCCCGGCAAGGGATCGATAGCGAGCACAACCCGAGAGGAGGGTTTTGATCGGAACACGATGGGAAACAAAATGGTGGTAGCCAATAGCGGAAATGAGGACGACACGGTGTTGATCGGAGCTTCGCCGGAGAAGGGGTGATGGGTGATGCGTTTATTTTTTTTAAGAGAGAAAGAGGGGTGCGGCTACTGATTGAATAAGGGGACTGAAAAATGCGTAATTCTGAAAATGGGGTTTAAATACCCAAGGAAAAAGGGCAATTTGCATATATGGTCACCAAGCATTTTAGGGTTAGCAGAACGACACCTTAACTTTACCCATATTACAAAACGACACCCAAATTTCCAATTTACTCCATTTAAGCTGCACACTTAATTAGGGTTTTTGAATTAAAATTCCCCAAATTTTAGGGTTTCTGAATTAGGGTTTTCAAATTATTGATTTTCAAATTAGGGGAATTTTGGGGTGTTACAATCTTGTGAGCAAAAAAAAGTAATTGGTTCATTTATAGACTCATTTCATTATTGGCGAAACATAGGGTTTCTAAACCAGAGTAACAATGATTACACAACTTTCGGCATAAAAAACTTATTTTAAGAAGGTAGAGTTTTATTAAATGTGTTAAAGTGAGGTTGTTACTTGAAAGAATTGGTTGGTGTTGGTGTAGCTGTATATTAGTGTCAAATTGGATTGGTACTACGTGAACTATTCAAAGGATAAATGTAAACATGAACACCAGGATTTATTTACGTACAAAATTTATTAGGCTCTAATAAGCATGTTGGTAATCGAAGTCGATGCAGCTGCACCAGGTGGTACTAGACACATCCATCCAGCCGTTTTTGATCCTTACAAGTGGCCTGGAGGTCCACATCCGGGATGTCATCCCCACCCAAATAATCCTCCCAAACAAGAAAATCCCTACAATCTTGGCTGCTCAAGACACAACAGATGCCGACACTAAATAAACAATCTGGAAAATAATGAAAAATATATGACTAAAGGTTGTGATTGATAAAAACATAAAAATTGGTGCTCTTGTACTAGAATATATATATATATATATATATATATATATATATATATATATATGCTTGTCATGTTTAATAAAGCATGTCAAATTATTAATTTAAAACACTACTATACAAAATGTATTATTTGTGTAATGATAAAATATTTAATTGATAGAACTTAAAGTTTAAAAATTTTATTATTTTGACAAATCTATGCATATTATGGCATAAACTAAGATACATAAAAATGTTAAAAAAAACTAAAACATTACATTTTATGAAAAAAATCACCTTGACTCAAATGCATAAACATATAGGAATTTTAGAAAACCATAATGCCAAAAATGCCCCTAACATTTATATGAATAGTCATTTAGACCTCTATTCGTTTTTAAGCATTTTAACCGCTAATGTTTCATTTTGGGTCAAAATACCCCTCCATGGATTAAAACTGTTAGTCAACGAACATGGGATATCTTGAAATGATGTGGCAAATCTACATGGATGTACACATCGACATTCTACTTTCATATAGACAAATGTGTTGACTTTACAGAATAATATATGAGTAAAAAGTAATTGGTTCATTTATAGAAGCATTTCATTATTGGTGAAACATAGGATTTCTAAACGAGAGTAACAATGATTACACAACTTTCGAAATAAAAAACTTACTTTAAGAAGGTAGAGTTTTATTAAATGTGTTAAAGTGAGATTGTTAATATAAACAATTGGTTGGTGTTGGTGTAGTTGTATATTAGTGTCAAACTGAATTGGTACTACGTGAACTATTGAAAGTATAAATGTAAACATGAACACCAAGATTTATTTACGTACAATGGAAGTAACTGATCCTCAACCTAACTAACCTACTTTATTTGTAGGTAAAATTCTCGTACACTTTTTGAACTTTTAATCGCTTAAGTAACTGGTCCTCAACCTAACTAAGCTATTCACTTAATCTAATGCAATGATACAACAATTTTTCTAATCTGTAATTAAACGACAATGTTTTATTGGTAAACAACATGTGTTAAAATTAAAGTGGTTGATCTTCAAGCTATCTACCAACGGTTCAATATGTCCCCTAGATGATTTTAGGGAACCTCTTGTTGCTTTCAAACTAAGCAAACTCGAGGAACTACTATCGAAACTGTAGGTTAAGTTTTGAAACCAAGGTGATTGTTTTGATACTCCAAATTCATCAGTGAAACAACAAGTGTGGAAACTAACTTAGAAGTATTGAAACTATTTTAATGTTTTGATTATCCAAAATTAGTTTCGATCCTTAACTAAGAATATCAAAACCAAATCTAATATTTTTATACTTAACTAAGTATAATGAATAACTTCTAACGTTTCATTGAAATAAAAGATGAAATTTATAACTAAATATTTTTTATTTAGTATATTGTATAGAACAATAGATTTGAAAAAAAGCAAAATGCAAAGTAGACAAAAAATTATTAATGGAACTTTCATTCGAGCTAGAGGTTTTGGAAACCCCTACATTATGTTCTATATTGTTGTACATTCTTATCTTGTTTGCGAAGACGCAATTATCTTCTACATCTATTGTAGTACAAATTACTTTTGTTGTAAAAGATCTATTATTAGTACAAAATATTCAAAAAGTTTCTATAAGAAAAATATATACCACATATGCTAATCTTGAATTGAAAACCATGAAACAACCTAAAAACAAAAGAATTAAATAATTAAAAAACAATATGATCAAAATTTAAGTTATTTCTTTCTAAAACTTGGTATCATACAATCGCTAAAAATATATGTGAAGTTCAATATAGCTATTTAGATAGTCCAATCATAGGGTTTTCTAGTACGAATACATTTTTAAGTTGCTTGGCTCTAATAAGCATGTTTGTAATCGAAGTCGATGAAGCTGCACCAAGTGGTGTTAGACACATCCATCCAGCAGTCCTTGATCCTTGCAATTGGCCTGGCGGTCCACACCCGGGATGTCATCCTGACCCAAACAGTCCTTCCAAACTAGCAAATCTCTACAATCATGGCTGCTCAAGACACCGCAGATGCCGCCACTAAATAAACAATCGAGAGAATAATTGAAAATATATGACGGAAGGATGTGATTGATAAAAAATAAAATAATTGTTTTCTTCTACTAGAATATATATATATATATATATATATATGCTTGTCATGTTTAATAAAGCATGTCAAATTATTAATTTAAAACACTACTATACAAAATGTATTATTTGTGTAATGATAAAATATTTAATTGATAGAACTTAAAGTTTAAAAATTTTATTATTCTGACAAATCTATGCATATTATGGCATAAACTAAGATACATAAAAATGTTAAAAAAAAACTAAAACATTACATTTTATGAAAAAAATCACCTTGACTCAAATGCATAAACATATAGGAATTTTAGAAAACCATAGTGCCAAAAATGCCCCTAACATTTATTTGTATAGTCATTTAGACCTCTATTATTTTTTAAGCATTTTAAACGCTAATGTTTCATTTTGGGTCAAAATACCCCTCCATGGATTAAAACTGTTAGTCAACGAACATGAAATATCTTGAAATGATGTGGCAAATCTACATGGATGTACACATCGACATTCTACTTTCATATAGACAAATGTGTTGACTTTACAGAATAACATATGAGTAAAAAGTAATTGGTTCATTTATAGAAGCATTTCATTATTGGCGAAACATAGGATTTCTAAACGAGAGTAACAATGATTACACAACTTTCGAAATAAAAAACTTACTTTAAGAAGGTAGAGTTTTATTAAATGTGTTAAAGTGAGATTGTTAATGTAAACAATTGGTTGGTGTTGGTGTAGTTGTATATTAGTGTCAAACTGAATTGATACTACGTGAACTATTGAAAGTATAAATGTAAACATGAACACCAAGATTTATTTACGTACAATGGAAGTAGCTGATCCTCAACCTAACTAACCTACTCCTTTTGTAGGTAAAATTCTCGTACATTTTTTGAACTTTTAATCGCTTAAGTAACTGGTCCTCAACCTAACTAAGCTATTCACTTAATCTAATGCAATGATACAACAATTCTTCTAATCTATAATTGAACGACAATGTTTTATTGGTAAACAACATGTGTTAAAATTAAAGTGGTTGATCTTCAACCTATCTAACAACGGTTCAATATGTCCCCTAGATGATTTTAGGGAACCTCTTGTTGTTTTCAAACTAAGCAAACTCGAGGAACTACTATCGAAACTATAGGTTAAGTTTTGAAACCAAGGTGATTGTTTTGATACTCCAAATTCATCTGTGACACAACAAGTGTGGAAACTAACTTGGAAGTATTGAAACTATTTTAATGTTTTGATTCTCCAAAATTAGTTTCGATCCTTAACTAAGAATATCAAAACCAAATCTAATATTTTTATACTTAACTAAGTATAATGAATAACTTCCAACGTTTCATTGAAATAAAAGATGAAATTTATAACTAAATATTTTTTATTTAGTATATTGTATAGAACAATAGATTTGAAAAAAAAAGCAAAATTCAAAGTAGACAAAAAATTATTAATGGAACTTTCATTCGAATTAGAGGTTTTGGAAACCCCTACATTATGTCTATATTGTTGTACATTCTTATCTTTTTTTGCGAAGACGCAATTATCTTCTACATCTATTGTAGTACAAATTATTTTTGTTGTAAAAGATCTATTATTAGTACAAAATATTCCAAAAGTTTCTATAAGAAAAATATATACCACATATGCTAATCTTGAATTGAAAACCATGAAACAACCTAAAAACAAAAGAATTAAATAATTAAAAAACAATATGATCCAAATTTAAGTTATTTCTTTCTAAAACTTGGTATCATACAATCGCTAAAAATATATGTGAAGTTCAATATAGCTATTTAGATAGTCCAATCATAGGGTTTTCTAGTACGAATACTTTTTTAAGTTGCTTGGCTCTAATAAGCATGTTTGTAATCGAAGTCGATGATGCTGCACCAAGTGGTGTTAGACACATCCATCCAGCAGTCTTTGATCCTTGCAATTGGCCTGGCGGTCCACACCCGGGATGTCATCCCGACCCAAACAGTCCTCCCAAACAAGCAAATCCCTACAATCATGGCTGCTCAAGACACCGCAGATGCCGCCACTAAATAAACAATCGAGAGAATAATTGAAAATATACGACGAAAGGATGTGATTGATAAAAAATAAAAAATTTGTTTTCATCTACTAGAATATGTATATATATATATATATATATATATATATGCTTGTCATGTTTAAGAAAGCATGTTAAATTATTAATTTAAAACACTACTATACAAAATGTATTATTTGTGTAATGATAAAATATTTAATTGATAGAGTTTAAAGTTTAAAATATTTTATTATTGTGACAAATCTATGCATGTTATGGCACAAACTAAGATACCTAAAAATGTTAAAAAAATTAAAACATTACATTTTATGAAAAAAATCACCTTGACTCAAAATCATAAACATATAGGAATTTTAGAAAGCCATAATGATAAAAATGCCCATACCGTTTATCTGAATAGTCATTTAGACCTCTATTCTATTTTAAGCAACTTAACCGTCAATTATTCATTTTGGGTCAAAATTGTTAATCAACGAACAAGAAATATCTTGAAATGATGTGGATAATCTACATGGATGTGCACACTAGCATTCTACTTTCATATAGACAAATGTGTTGACTTTACAGAATAATATACGAGTAAAAAGTAATTGGTTCATTTATAGAAGCATTTCATTATTGGCGAAACATAGGATTTCTAAACCGGAGTAACAATAATTACACAACTTTCGGCATAAAAAACTTATTTTAAGAAGGTAGAGTTTTATTAATTGTGTTAAAGTGAGGTTGTTACATTAAAGAATTGGTTGGTGTTGGTGTAGTGGTATATTAGTGTCAAATTGAATTGGTACTACGCGAACTATTGAAAGTATAAATGTAAACATGAACACCAAGATTTATTTCCGTACAATGGAAGTAACTGATCCTTAACCTAACTAAGCTACTCCATTTGTAGGTAAACATTCTCGTACAATTTTTGAACTTTTAATCGCTTAAGTTATCCTTGGACCACTAAATCTAATGCAACGATACACCAATTATTCTAATATATGTTTAAACGACAATGTTTCATTGGTAAACAACATGTGTTCAAATTGAAGTGGTTGATTGTAACACCCCAAAATCAAACCTAGTCGGAATTGGATCCGGTGATCGGAAATTTAACACTGATGAAGTCTAAGTATTGTGTCGGCTAGTTCATTATCGATATTGGACTCTAATTGAGTTAGATTATTGCTATGAGATCCTATTGAATACTATCTGATAATAATAGTGGCTAAAAAGTGGAAATTGGGGATTTTGGGGCCAAAACCATAGAGAATATAGAATTAAGGGGCTAATCTTGTGATTAGGCCCTCATTTAATATTTGTATACGTGGGATAGTCTGGTGAGAAAGCTTCACCTAAAGGAAAGCCAATTTAAGTAAATACATATATGTTATACAAAACAAAAGAGAGTAGATATTTGAAAGCTTTCCCGAAAAATTGAAGCAAACACATCTACCTTCATCTTCTTCTTCCTTCAAGCACACACCTCCATTGGAGGAAGTTTGGAGCTTCACTTTTCTTTGTTTTATCGATATCAAATCGTTGCTATCAATCAGGTAAGCTATATTCCTCAATCGATTATTGGATTCCATGGACATATCGAGCTTAATCTTGAGCTAGGGTTTGACTATCCATGGATATTTCATCGTTGTTGTTCATATAGAAATCAGATATCGATTTTGATATCGTTGTATTGATTTTGATATTGAAATATCCTAATAGCTTCCTATTGATTTTCTAGCTCAAGAAGTGGAGAGAGAGGTTTCATCGTCTCCATCCAAAGCTAGAAGCAATGGTATTGGCATCCAAAAGCCTTTAAAGCTTCGGAGTGTCAAGGTGAGTGTAGTCGGAGTCTCGGGATTTGGCGAAAAGCCTTCCCGAATCTTTTTTGATGTTTTAGATTACATCGCTAATATTGTCACTGAAGAAATTGGATTGTGTGGTTAATCAGACATCTTGGTAAGTGTCAGTATGTTTGTTATTGAACATCGGACAAAGTCATTGATATAGTCATTGTTCATTGTTATTGATATAGTCATTGTCATTGAATTATTGTATAGAAATCACTCGACATTGACATTCTTATCGAACCATGAAATATTGATAAGGAGATATATTAGTAATTGAAAATGTTGAAACCATTAGTCATTGTAATACTCATTGATTATTGAAATGGATATGAATATTGAAACCTTGGATTTCAATGGACATATGATACAATTGGCATGCCATAGAATTCATGAGCTCAGTGTACGTGTAGACAACAATCCTAAAGCTACGACCTATGTTTATTTGTCGAGGCAGAGGGATGTGTATTGATATTGGTCATATTGGTGAGGCGGATGGATTAGACCATTCATTGATTTGGCGAGGAGTAGGAATTCACGTATCCATTATCTTGATTCAATCCAAGGATTTATGATGAAATGAATATGCTAAACATTGTATATTGATGCATAGCTTAACATTGATAAACATGAGATTATGTACATAGATATTTGATATATGTTATTCATGTTTTCTATGACTACCTCACTAGGCAATGTGTGCCTAACGTGTCTCCTCTCATGCATTTTCAGGTTGAAAGATCGAGTGTCAGAAGATCAGATGTAGCAAGGCAAGACAAGTCACTAAAACAATAAAGTAATGTATTTTGACTTTAGAACTCCTAAGAATGCGGCAAAGTAGTTGAACTAGTTATTTATGCCCATTTTGTTGTGTTGGTGTGGTGCATGAGTTGTAATATGGTAAATGGCCCTAAATGGCCCTTTTGGTTGGCTTAAAATGGTATAAAAATGCATACTTAGCTCAAAAAGGTAAAAACATAGTAAATGCATTCATATGTTTATGAAATTTGGCATGCTAGTATTTTATACTATTGAAATATTGCGCATAAAGTTTCATTGCATTTGGATATCATTCGATAGGTAAATTTGAATAAAAACCAGCAAAAAATTGTCATTACAGGTCAGGCCGTCTCAAAATGGGTGATGGCGTTTTGATACGGGTAAGCATAATTTAGCCTGGATAATAAGGTGTATCGAAACGATTCATGTCCGTTTCGGAAAATTTTTCCACCGGAATCCCTTGTTTCGATACGGTTTACAGCGTATCGAAATAGGTAAAAGTGAAAAGTCAAAGGGGGTCGACCCGTTTCGATACAGGGCATGCCCGTACGATACGGTTTAAAGGAGGAAGTCAACAAGATTTGACCAACGTTCACCCGTTTCGAAACAGTCTTAGGGTGTTTCGATAAGGGGTTAGTTAAGTTAGTTAAAGTCCAAATAAACAGATTGCATGTTTTAGAGTTTAATCACTGAATATTGTGAAGTTAAATTGAATGGGTTAATGATCTCCAAATTGTATGGAAATTTGCAGGCTAGTTAATATTGCACTGAAATTTACAGGCTAGTTTTACATATTAGTCCTTAAAACTTGTAAAAGTTATAAATTGGTCCTAAATGGTTGAATGTGGCCTTCTTATGAATGAATTGGTCCTAAATGGTTGAATGTGACCTTCTTTTGAATGAATTGGACTAAATGCATATTGGTAAAGTTTTTCTTGTGTAATGTTGATCAAGTGTTGAGAATAAGATGAAATTTATCGCACCGATCACCGTATCGCTCATTGGTAACACGCTCCGACCCGGGACATGACCAGGCCGATAAGGGGGTGTTACCTTTGTTGTATCAACGCTAGAGTTTAGTCGATTCTATGACTAAATTGAAGCTTGTTGCATTGTTATCATGTTACTTTGCCACTTAGGAGTTATATATTGTTTATATTGTGACTTGTTGACTAATCAGATCTTTCATAAAGATATGTCTGAGACTAACGAAGCTCATATAGACGAGCTTGCTACCGGCTCCTAGACACATTGCGAGGAGATTAGAGAAGGAAATCCTCAGAACCCACCGCAACCACAAGACCCTTCTATTTAGGGTACTGAGCTTGCAGCACCTACCGCTCAGGCTGAGTGTTACAAGAACATGGCTGACATGTTCAGGTAGTTTATGACTGCCATGAGGGCTGAGCAAATCGCACAACCTATCGCTCCTATTGTTCAATACACTCGGGCACCCATTCATAAGCTCTAACAGTATCGAGCTTATACCTTCACTGGACAAGATGATGACAACCCTGAAATTGTTGAGTATTGGCTGGACAACACCTCGTGAATTCTGAATAAACAAATCCAGTGCTTGGATGAGCATAAGCTTAAGTGTGCCATCACATTGCTGGCTGATGAGGCACTTCATTGGTGGGAGACTACAATTTTAACGGTTCTCGAAGATACGGTGTCTTGGGAGTTCTTCCTTAATGAAATCCACATGAAGTATGTCAGTGAATTTTATCTTACTGAAAGACGAAGCATCTTCCTTCACCTCAAACAAGGTGGACAACCGATCGAACACTACATACATGATTTCTGCAAGTACTGTCGATATGGTGCAGAATACATAAAGAAAGAGGAAGAAAAGTGCCGAATGTTCATAGCAGGTCTTAATGATGAGATATGCCCAATGTTCACTGCGTTAGGCATTTCTGATTTCTTAGACTTGGTAAATCGAGTTAAAGCCGCCGAAGCTGCACCGAGAGTCCAACGAGCTGGTGGGTCTGGGAAGTCTGAGAAGAGGTTCAGAGATGATTCCTGACCTCTGAGATGGAGCAAGAAGGGAAGATATCAAGGCCCCAAACAGAGTATCTATCATCAGCCCTCCCGATCTGAAAACATTGAGAGACCTCAGTTCGTGACACAATATTCAGCTAAATTCGCGTCCGTTGACAACACTGGAGGTTCAAACCGAAGCAACCAACATCCACTTTGCAATTATTTTCAGAATAGGCATCCAACGGGACAATGTCATAAGCAGACTGGAGCCTGTTACTACTATGGCGAGCAAGGTCACCTTATTCGTGATTTCCCTTTGAATGCAACAAAATATGTTGTCACTCCGACTATTGCTGCTTTTCCTGCTCAATCCTTTCGAGGTAAAGGATCGAAACAAGGATCATCAGGAACTTTTAGGCGATCAGGTGGTCTGGGGAAACCATTTAATAAGCAAGATTCAAAGGCTCATGCCCAAATATATCATGTAAGGAGCTGGGAAGAAGAGGATGAACTTGATTTTATTGCAGGTACCATTGAGTTATATTCACATCTTTTATAAGCACCATTGTAGTTAAAAAGTATAATATGTCTTCTGAACCAATAGCATCGAGAATTTATGTAACCAATCCCCTAGGAGATTGTGTCACCGTAAGGGTAGTGTGCAAGAACTGTCCCTTATTAATCCAAGGGATTCCTTTTCCGGCCAATTTGTTGGCTTTACCAATCCACGAATATGACGTCATCTTAGGCTTAGATTGGCTTAGTTAGCGTCAAGCCTGGATACATTTTTGTAAAAGCAAATTGTATCTTCGAGGTTTAGGTACAAAAAGTGTCGTATTGATGAATGTGAGAAATCTATCATTGTACGCTTTGACATTGCAAACCAAAGGTGAATCCCAACTGCAAGACATTGGCACTATATGTGAGTTTCCTAATGTCTTTCCTGATGAACTTTCATGATTGCCCCCAACCTGTGAAGCGGAGTTTGGCATCGAGCTGCAACCTGGGACTGCTCTAGTTGCTATTGCACCATATCGAATGGCAGTTGTGGTTCTCTTTGTTAAGAAGAAGGATGGTTCTATGCGACTATGCATCGACTACAGACAATTGAATAAAGTAGCCATCAAGAACAAATATCCATTGCCTAGAATAGACGATATGTTCGATCAACTAAAAGTTGCCTTTGTGTTTTCCAAGATCGACTTAAGGTCGGGCTACTATCAAATGAGTGTTAAGGAGTGTGATATACCAAAGACTGCCTTCCGTACAAGGTATGGACACTATGAATTCTTGGTGATGCCCTTTGGGTTAACCAATGCACTGACAACTTTTATGTATTTGAGGAATTAGGTCTTTCAGCCTTATCTTGTCAAGTTTGTAGTGGTGTTTATGGACAATATATTGATCTATTCCAAGAATGAAGTGGAGCATCGAGATCATCTTCGTATTGTACTTCAGACTCTAAGAGAGAAACAGTTTTACGCGAAGTTCTCTAAGTGTGAGTTTTGGCTCACCGATGTTGCCTTTCTAGGGCATATCATGTCGGCTTTGGGTATTCAAGTGGACCAGAAGAAAATCCAAGCCATTGTAGATTGGCATCCACCAAAGAACATTGGTGAATTCAGAAGGTTCCTTGGGCTTGCTAGCTATTATCATAGATTCGTAAAATGATTTTCTATGATAGCCGCTCCTTTAACCAAATTATTGAGGAAAGAATCTCTTTTTGTTTGGACCGAGGTTTAACAATGAATTTTTGATCAGTTCAAACAAGTGCTGACTCATTCACTAGTCTTGACCCAACCCGAGTCCAGAAAGGACTACACAATTTATAGTGATGCATCGCATCTCGGGTTAGGATATGTACTAATGCAAGAAGGCAAAGTCATCGCTTATGCTTCAAGGCAACTTAAGCCACATGAAATGAATTATCCCACCCACGACCTTGAATTGGCTACAATTTTTTCGCATTGAAAATCTAGAGACATTATCTCTACGGAGAAAAATGTTATCTTTTCACCGACCATAAAAGCCTCAAGTATTTATTGACTCAAAAGGAGTTAAACCTTTGGCAACGGAGGTGGATGAAACTCCTTAAAGATTATGATCTGGTCATTGATTACCATATGGGAAAGGCCAATGTTGTAGCTGATGCACTCAGCTGCAAACCTTTCCCTGGTAAGCATTGACAATGAACTTGAAGTTATATGTATTATGAAGAACATTGACTCATCGTAATATTGCTATATTGTAGCCCCTCAAGCAGTTAACGCTCACTTACGACTTCGAAACAATCGTTGTCTTGTAGCTGAACTTCAAGTTTAGTGTACAATCATTTCGCGAATCAAAGATTTGCAAGGGCAAGACCCTGAGCTTCAATTCATTGTCTCTAAACTATCGGACAACCTTAACTTCAGAATTAATTCTGAAGGACTCTTGTGTTTCCACGACCGAGTTAGCATTCCCATTGATGAAGCTCTTCGCACCGAGATTCTCTTTGAAGCTCATTTGAGTTCTTTTTCTGTTTACCCCAAGTCTGTGAAGATGTATAAAGACCTACGCGAACTCTATTGGTGGATGGGCATGAAACAGGCCACAGTTGATTTCATTTCCAAATGCCTAACGTGCAAACGTGTTAAGGCAGAACATTGTGCTCCTACTGGACTATTACAGCCTATCGATCCACCAAAATGGAAATAGGAAAAGATTACTATGGATTTTGTTAGTGGTTTATCGTTGACTCCCGCAAAACACGATGTTATATGGGTCATTATAGATAGATTCGCAAAGTCCACTCATTTAATACTGGTTAAAATGGACTACGGTCTCCCTAAACTAGCTGACTTATATATCAAGGAAGTAATCCGACTTTGTATCCTTCTAAATCGGCCCAGAAGAAATGGGCCGAATTTAACAAGTCACGTTTAAAAATTTTTCTCTCAAAGAATAGATTTTGGGTTAAAATGATTATGAAACATAATTATCAAGAAATAGCAATATTTATGTTAAAATATCACAACTATCAATAAAGCTCAAATGTTAAAACAGATTCTAATTGTTTTTTATCAAAAACATCTAAATTAAAATCCAAAGATGCATGTAGAAACATAATCCCAAAATTTAATGTCCAAAAGTCTGATTGCATAAATGACCCAAATCATAAAATGATAATCTGAAAGTTTAAAAAATAGTTCATACTGATAAAATATCTAAGTAAACTGCGAGATGCTCCATGTACCGGGTCGTCTAAGAGAGTCTGAATATCTGGAAGAAGAAACTATGGTGTGCAAGCTAAAGAGCTTAGTGTGTCTCTAAAGTGCAACAACCACAAAACAAAACAACATTTTTATTTTCTGATAAAATATTTTCTGAAACACAACAAAACAAAATAATGATGATATGATGCTTAATGCACATGAAACACAATACCCTATCTCCGATACACCGAAAAGTAAGGTTTCCCAAAACCTACTCTCTCCATCGTCACCATCCGGAGTGGAACAGAGCCCGAAGGTTGGAACTACTGATCCGAAGCAAAATTCAACCCGAAGGGTGAAACTACTTAACGTCCCGGAACAAATCCCAATCCATGTACACACAATGATCTTATGTTGATTTTAAAAATCTGAATCCCATCTGAAACTTAAAAATTCAAGTTGCGTAAATCCTTAAATATGATGTTTTACGATTCTGAAAATGTGAAATTTCACAATTTGATAAATCTGATTTTTAGTTAAAACACAATCTGATGTGCTATGCATGATATCCGAAAACTTTCACTATTCACAACACATAATAAACCACACAATATGTAAAAATCTCATTTCACACAAGTATATTCACACAAGTATATAGCACAAAAAGAAACATGCAAGATTATAGCACAGAAAGAGACACACCTTAGCAAGAAATAGCTCTAACATCGTGGAGGACATATCCCACGCACAAATTTATCATCGAGTCTAACCGAATCTAAACCTACGAGATAAGAACTGCACATTATTACAACCTTTACTATGCCACAAAAGATAATACAATAAAACCTAGTTCAAAAATTAAAAACCTACAAATAACCCCCAAAACTCGAATAAGTATAGTCTGGACAGATGTGGGCGGAGGATCCAATCATAATGGGAGAGGTTCAGAGATCTAGAATTCAAAACTTTAATTGGGACAATAAAAAATGGGGATTATTGGCTTGAATGGGTTAGATTGAGTATGTATTTTTTAAAATATATATTATATGCGTTAAAAAGGATATGATTTAAAAAAAGTGTATTTACGTATAGGAAAGCAATTTAAAACAATAATTCTTAATAACATTAAAACTTATAACTCTTATAATATTATTATATAAATAATAATGAAAACATGAATCAATGACGCTAGTATTCAATCTTGACAATTGTGAACATCTCACGCAATTAAATGTGAGCACTAGAGATATATGGAAAAGATGAAGGGTGCCACTGATTGCATTGATCTACCAAATAGATAAAGTATATGGCTTAGTGCCAAATATTCCAACAAAACAACAAAATGAGGGATTGCATAAAGTTTCAAATTGAGGAGAATGATTATACATGTCGATGTACTCAAGTCTAGGTTGAAGGATTTCTTATGCGGTCGCGTAATGAAGCTCTGGTGCATAATTTTTACAATTAGCCTGGGTATCAGCTAATGGTCAGATATGCAAGGCGACAACCGTGGCTCCACCATGGACGGTGCATGTGATGCACAAAATACGTGTCACAAACACAAAAACCACATGCTTTAAATGACGGTCAAAGGCTTTATGGCTTACCATAGCCATATTCGAAGGAGGTTGATGGCGGAACACGACGACACAAGGCAAATTTGAAGGGTTTGATGGGCTTTCCGAACAACTAACTATCAAATGGGGCATAGATGGTTGAGGGTAACTTCGCGATGGGGCGACGGACACGAAGATGTTGGCGGTGCACGACACAAACGATGGAAAGGTGGTCACCGGTGCTTTGGTGGGGAACGAGGGAGGTTGATGGCGGAACACGATGACACAAGGGAAAATTGAAGGGTTTGATGGGCTTTCCGAACAACTAACTATCAAAGGGGGTAGAGATGGTTGAGGTTAACTTCACGATGGGGCGACGGACACGAAGATGTTGGCAGTGCACGACACAGAAAATGGAAAGGTGGTCACCGGAGCTTCGCTGGGGAACAAGGGAGGGAGAAGGTGAGGGAGAGATATCGTGAGAGAAAAAAAATGAAGGGTGCGGCTGTAGATATATGATATCAGATCTCTCAGGGTTTCTTTTACTCATAACGTGTTAAAATGCCCATATGAAAGGGTAAACTACACACGGGGTCACTATAATTGTTAAGAGTTCACTTAAAGGCCTCTAACCTTGACCCACAACACACAATAATCGCTAATATTTGATTTATGTCTAATTCCTCTTTAAATTGAAATTAGGATTTCACTTCAAAAATTCCCAAATTTTAAGGTTTCCAATTAGGAATTTTAAGTATTTTAGGTTTTCGATTTAGGGAAAATTTTAGGGTGTTACGTATTTCACGGAGTACCTAAGTGTATAATCTCCGATCGAGATCCACGATTTGCATCTCGGTTTTTGAGAACCTTGCAAGGAGCTCTGGGCACCAGAGTTAATCTTAGCACAACCTTCCACCCTCAGGCTGATGGCCAGTCAGAAAAGGTAATCCAAGTAGAGTATCGAGAAACTTGTCCATTGGAACCTTAGAAATTTGCATAATTATTGAATCTCCCTAAATAGACCTTGGAAGACATGCTTCGAGCATGCATTATCAACTTAGGTGGAACTTGGGAGAAATCTCTACCCCTTGTCGAATTCTCTTACAATAATAGTTACCAAGCATCTATCAAAATGGACCCGTATGAGGCATTGTATGGTAGGCGATGTAGAACTCCATTGTGTTGGTCGGAGCTTTGCGAGGGCAAAATGTTAGGCCCTGACTTGCTTCGAGAGACTGAATAGCGAGTCTCTATAATTCATCATCTATTAAGGGCTGCATTTGACCGACAAAAGGCTTATGCTGACCTCAAAAGAAGAGAAATTGAGTACAAAGTTGGTGAGAAAGACTTCCTCAAAGTATCACCGTGGAAGAAAGTCTTAAGATTTGGCAAAAAGGGAAAATTGAGTCCCCGATTCATTGGACCCTTTGAAATTATTGAAAGAGTTAGTCTCGTGGAATATCTTCTAATGTTGCCCTCATAACTGAGTAAAATCCACGATGTTTTTCACGTATCGATGCTCCGAAAGTATCATTCTGATCCCTCACACATTGTAGAACCTGAATCTGTAGAACTTCGACCAAATCTATACTACGAGGAAGAATCGATTTAGATTCTAAGTATTCGGTCCGGTCTAGTCGGAATTGGGTCCGGTGATCGAAAATTTAACATTGATGAAGTCTAAGTATTGTGTCGGCAAGTTAATTATCGATATTGGACTCTAATTGAGGTAGATTATTTCTATGATATCCTATTGAATTGTATCAAAAAATAATAGTGGCTAAAAAGTAGAAATTGGGAGTTTCAAGGCCAAAAACTTAGAGATGGAGAATAGAGGGACTAATCTTACGATTAGCCCCTCCTCATTAAATATTTGTATACGTGGGATAGTCTGGTGAGAAAGCTTCACCTAAAGGAAAGCCAATTTAAGTAAATACATATATGTTATACAAAACAAAAGAGAATAGATATTGGAAAGCTTACCCAAAAATTGGAAGCAAACACCTCTACCTTCATCTTCTTCTTCGTTCAAGCACACACATCCATTGGAGGAAGTTTGGAGCTTCACTTTTCTTTGTTTTATCGACATCGAATCATTGCTATCAATCGAGTAAGCTATATTCCTAAATCGATCATTGGATTCCATGGATATATCAAGCTTAATCTTGAGCTAGGATTTGACTATCAATGGATATTTCATCGTTGTTGTTTATATAGAAATCGAATATCGATTTTGATTTCGAAATATCGATCATAATAGCTTCCTATTTATTTTCTAGCTCAAGAAGTGGAGAAAGAGATTTCACCGTCTCCATCAAAAGCTAGAAGCAAGGGTATTGGCTTCCGAGAGCCTTGAATGCTTCGGAGTGTCAAGGTGAGTGTAGTAGGAATCTCGGGATTTGGTGAAAAGCCTTCCCGAATCTTTATTTGATGTTTTAGATTACATCACTAATATTGTCACTAAAGAAATTGCATTGGTGGTTAATCGGACATCTTGGTAAGTGCCGGTAAGTTTGTTATTGAACATTGGACATAGTCATTGATATAGTCATTGTGCATTGTTATTGATATAGTCTGTAACCCCTTTAGCCCGGTTTAGACGGTTGACCCGAACTGAGGCGATTACACGGGGAAAAACAAAGCCAACTCGTTAGAGCTGACTCCGATTGATGACACTTTTTTTATCTTTTCTTGATGCAACATTATACCTATGTGATCACTAAAGAACATACGAAGAAATGACACATCGGTCGGATTTCGAGTAGGAGTTTAATTGCACAAACTAGACATTTAGGGACCAAAATGTAATTTCTGGAAATTACGAGGACTTCTCTGATTTTATGTTTACCAAAACTCAATTAGTCATGTTTCATGCTTCTCTGTATATTTTAATCACAAACCGATTAACCAAACACGTCAAATTGCATGTTTGAAAACCAGGGACTAAAATGGATCAATTTCAAGCTTATAAAGATGCCATTAACTGAATTAACGGCCGCGTATCGGTATGTCTGGGACCATATCGATACGCGGGATGGTAGTGACCAAAGTCACAGAAAGTGTATCGATATGCTTCCCCACGTATCGATACACCCTTCATGCCCGTACTGAAACACCCCCCATTCGTACCGAAAAGCCTGTGCAGAAAAGCACAAATTTGGCTTACGCGTATCGATACGCATACTAGAACTGTCCAAATTTCAGCCTTGAAATCATTTCAAACCTCAACTAATTACCCTCAAATCATAACTACATTCTTATGGCATCAACTCAAACATGTAGACATGTTATTCCAAACCACATAGCAGCATTTAGTTGATTAACTCAAGCATAGCAAGGCAATTCATGAAGCATGCTTAAAACACAAACCATAATCACACCATATAGCAAGAATAAGTACCAAAACCAAAATAAAGGCCTCTTACAAACCATATAAACCATACAAAACTTGCATCAACCACAGGGATTCCAAAATACATCTCCCAAAGCAAACCACTAGTTCCCATTGCCAAATATCATTACTAAAGTACATGCAAAACATCACCATACTTGAGCTTTACTATTCCTTGGATCTTCTTAAGCCTCATTGTTTCCCAAAGTATCTCAATTATCTGCATTGTTGGTAAAGGAGAGCGTAAGCGCGATAGCTTAGTGAGGCATGCTCGAAAAACACCAACACAACAATGTAGGCTTTTAAATATCTTTCTTGAAAACATTTTCTACAACATGCTCTTTCTATATCATGCTTGAAAACCATTCAAAGCAAATCTCCATTTGAAAATCACATGTACCATCTATCTCATGCATTCAACCAATACAAATCTCATGGCAAAGCCATACATGCTTGACATTCAAAAGCATTTCATAAATCTCAAAATATCATATGCATTTATCATAGCATAAAATCATTTCAACATTGGTACATGTGAATCAAATACAAGATCATATATTGGCATTTCATATTATATCTTTACTCGGATATGCAGATTAGCTTGGCGTAAAGCCAAGTCCTACCCAGTGGAATCTCACATCACCAGACTCTCATGGCGGTATCTTTCTTCGCCACAAAGCTTGGGTGTTTCACCAAGACCTACCTCGATGGTATCTCTCATCAGTGGATTATCATTTGGATCGGGATGGCACTACCCCCATTGCCCGACTCTAAAGAGCACGTACGAATTTTTAGTTTATAGTGCACTTTTATCCTATTGGTCGACCAATTATATCCGGTAATCATCTCATCATTTCTGCCAATATATTACATTAAAATCATCATCTCACCTACTGTTTTGATGCAACATTTCTCAAATCTATCTCATCCCATTTCAAAACCACAATTCATGTATAGCATTTAATCAAATCTCAAAACTCTTTAGAAAGTCATGTCATCTCATGAGATCAACACATAACATCATTTCATGTTATAAATCATGCATAAAATAGTAGGGATTTGTCTATCTGAAATCAAGAGCATGTTAAAAGCATTTAGGGGCATCAACAACTTTTTTGAGAGCAAATTCTAAACATACTTACTTCTGAACTAAGGATGGTGTTTCAAACCAATCCTAAATCCCCAAACCTCATTTCCTTGTCCCTCAAGGACTTCTAAAACCATTTGCACTCACCAATTACGTTTCGCTTGCTCACTGAAACGATTTCTAGGCATCCGACACTTTCGGATCAACACCAAACGTGTCCGAAGATGTCTACCATGTTCATTACACATAAGAGCAGAAGATAAATGCATCATCATGTAACAGAGGATTAATGCATAATCACCAGCCACTCATTCTAACTCGCTGCTCTACTCAAAACTAGTCTTTCGGCTATCCGAAATAATCGAAATCACCTCTAAACTTTGTCAAATCAAAGCCCAGCCAAGATCTATCAATTCTAACCTTTTCTAAACTTCAATCAACAACAAAAATCACCATAAACACAACCTTATACCTCCAACAATAGCATATCACCAAAAACACCTCAAAACTACAAATCTAGAATCATAATCTTAGGAACCCAAACGTATTCGGGATTTATTTGTTAAAAACTCATTCCCAACATCAAATATCATCCAAAATATATTAGAAATCAACCTCAAAACAGAGATTAACATAGAAATTCGAAAAACACCAAGATCTCATCAAGAATCTTGAATTTAGCAACTATTTCATGTTTATAACATTAAAACAACTAAAAAACTATTAACAAAGGATTCATAACTTGGGAATTTCAGTAATGAACTAATTATTAGAGGGGAAGGACAAAGCTTACCTGTAATGGTTGATCATAAACGGATGAGAAAATTAGCCCACATCACTACCACTACAAAACAAATCGAAAATTTGCTGGAACACGCTAGATCTTACTCGAAATGAGCAAAATGGTCGAAAAAGTGTGATTACTCCGATGAACCCAATGCCGGTGTTGGATGGGCAAACGGTCGGAGGGGTTTGTTCGTCGTGGCATGAGGAACCTTCTGGTGGTGGTAGGCAGCGAACGGAAGGCGAACGACGACATAATCGCCGGAAAATAGAAGGGTCGAACTTGGGTTTCTACCGAATCCTCGAACCAAGCTTCACGATGGAAAAGGGTGATAACACGCGAGTGGCGGCTAGGGTTGGAATCGCGGCATGCCGCGGTTCACAACGACACCGGCAATGGTAACCACGACGACGCGGTGGCTGAAATAACAGAAAACAATAAGGCATGCCTTGGGTTTTCTGCCGAGCACTTATGTCGCTCTCCATGGCGAGCGGTGGAGAGTCAAGGCGTGTGGCCAATGGGTCAAAAACGGTGAACGACGACGCTTACACCGGTACCGGCGATGACGAGCACGACGCGACAGAGAGGGAAGATCGGATGGTGATCGCGGGGTTTGGTAGGAGAATTATTCAATTTCAAAGAAACTGAGCAATTTATAGACTCGAAAGTGAAGCCTCGTTACGATAACTTTCTGAGCAATTTCAAGATTTTCAGAAGAATCAATTGTTTTACCGGATCTATTGTATATTTCCAGACCCCTTTCATAGACATGGGTATTTTAGTCATTTACATAAATCAAAGGCATTTTTGTGATTCATTAGCCAACATACTCATATTTGGATATCGACCGTTTTTATTAATTGCTTACTGAAATCGGAATTCCTTTCGATTTATCAAACCCCTTATTCGAATATATGGCTTGGCCACCAATATGCATATTTCTTAATTGATCGAAATTAGCAGAATTAATCATATGCTCAATCATGATCGTGCAAGCATTAACCGAATACCAACAAGTTTTGAAAGAATGTAGAAGTGTATTACCTTAACTCCCAGCTACATCGGTCAATTCATGATACCCCATTTGATTGCACTCGAACCCGAATTCGACGTCCATCAACAATTCGTATTCAAAGAACTATGAGTACCTTCAAAAACACAAATTCCCATTTCAGTCTTTATTCATAGTACCCTTAACTAAATAATCAAATACATAAACAAGTTCGGGTCCAAGGTCAGATTCAGAGGCTTTCTAAGCAGAATTTTGTGAAATGGGCTTAAAAAATGGGAGTTTTAAAAAAAGTTGACTTTTTAGTCAACGGTCAAAGTCAATGCTAACGTCATGAGGACATCAGCGGTCAAAGTCAATACTGACATCACGCTAATGTCACGGGTCAACTGGGTTGACTCGACTAAGTCAACTCGGGCGAGTTGACTCACTGGTTGACTCAGATCGTGTCAACGGGTCAGGTTAGACTCAGGCATATAGGTCGGGCAGATAGGGCGGGTTGGACTCGGGCATACGGGTCGGTTGGGCTGACCGATTCAACCGGTCTAGTCGGTTCAGACCGACTCAGGCCGGTTCGGACGATTTGGACTCGGTTTACTTACTCTAAGGCATTTTGATCGCCAGAAAAACGCTAGAGAGGTCGCCGAAGATGTCGAGATGTACAATCTAACCGTAAACGGATGAGAAAATTAGCCCACAACACTACCACTACAAAACAAATCAGAAAATTTGCTGGAACACGCTAGGTCTTACTCAAAATGAGCAAAATGGTCGGAAAAGTGAGATTGCTCCGATGAACACACTTCCGGTGTCGGACGTGCAAACGGCCGGAGAGGTTTGTTCGTCGTGGCATGAGGAACCTTCTAGTGGTGGTAGCACGGCGAACGGAAGGGGAACGACGACATAATCGCCGAAAAACAGAAGGGTCAAACTTGGGTTTCTACCGAATCCTCAAACCAAGCTTCACGACGGACAAGAGCGCTAACGTGCGAGTGGCAGCCAGGAAATGAGTCGCGGCGTGCCACCGGTCACAACGACCCTGGTGATGGTAACTACGACGACGCGGTGGTCGAAATGACGGAAAACAAAAAGTCATGGCTTGGGTTTTCCGCCGAGCACTTAAGTTGCTCTCCACGGCGAACGGTGGAGAATCAAGGCGCGTGGCCGATGGGTCAAAACCGGTGAACGATGGCGCTTACACCGGTACCGGCGGTGACGAGCACGATGCAACGGAGAGGGCAGATCGGAAGGTGATTGCAAGGTTTGGTAGGAGAAGATTGATGGTCTTTGGGATTGGGGTCAAAAGCTTTTAATTAGGTAGATGGGGAGTCTCACTTTAATTTATTATTAGACTAGACAATTAAGCCATAACTTAAATAAAAACTGGACTAAACTAAAGCCATGGATTGCCTTAGCTCAGACGGTCAAAGCTTTGGTTTACCAAGCATAGGTTATATGTTCAAGTTCCCTTGGTTGCAAATCCCCTTTTCTTTTCTTTTTTTTAACCACTACTTAGGGTGTTACAAGACCTCAATTCAAATTCATTCCTAAGCTCATAAACATTACATGCATGCATAAATCAAGAATTTCCAGCCATGAAACAAAATAAAAATCAATTCAAGTCATCCTAGCATCAATCCGCTATATAGCATAATTAAGATTTAGTTTACTTACATGTGATAGCTTTAATCCCTCTTGAATATTAGCTTAAATAAAGCTTCTAAACACACAATAATGGCTGAAGGAGCAGCAAAGTTTCCCTCTCTATGCTCTCTAATTTTCACGGTAAGAAGAAGAAAGGAAGAAGGAGAAGAGAAAGTTTTGTTTGATATTGAGATATGTCCAATCCCACACTCTCTCTCAAGTGACCGGCCAAGGTGATGATTGGGGCTGGAAAAACCCAATTCTAACCCTCAACTCTCTTCTAAAATAAACTATTTACAAGGGGTAGGCTTGGTCTACTTGATACTTTTGCATGCAATCTTTTTATTTAAGCTTAATTCTAGTTAAGTCATCTTAATTTAGCTCTCATATTTTCAATTTCATCAAATTAGCCACTAAATCATATAATTATATTTAATTTGTGATCAATTAATTCAATTAATTAATCAACTTAATTTATTTTCTTCTAAGGTACATCGAGGATATTACAATAACAATGGTTACACAACTTATTTTAAGGTGTTAAAGTGAGGTTGTTACTTTAAACAATTAGTTGGTGTTGAAGTAGTTGTATATTATCGTCAAACAGAATTGGTACTATGTGAACTTTTGAAAGTATAAATATAAACTTGAACACCAAGATTTATTTACTTATAATGGAAGTAAGTGATCCTCAACCTAACTAAGCTACTCCATTTGTAGGTAAAATTCTCGTACATTTTTTGAACTTTTAATTGCTTAAGTTATCCTTGGATCACTTAATCTAATGCAATGATACAACAATTCTTTTAAACTATAATTAAACGACAATATTTCATTGGTAAACAACATGTGTTAAAATTGAAGTGGTTTGTCTTCAACCTAGCTAACAACGGTTCATTATGTCCCCTAGATGATTTTAGGGAACCTCTGGTTGTTTTCAAACTAAGAAAAGCCGGGGAACTACTATCGAAACTATAGGTTGAGTTTTGAAACCAATGTGATTGTTTTGATACTCCAAATTCACTGGTGACACAACAAGTGTGGAAACTAACTTATAAGTATTGAAACTGCTTTAATGTTTTGATACTCCAAAATTGGTTTCGATACTTAACTAGGAATATTGAAACCCCGACCAATGTTTTTATACATAACTAAGTATAATACATAACTTCTAACTTTTCATTGAACTAAAATATGAAATTTATAAGTAAATATTTTTGTTTTAGTATATTGTATGGAACGATAGATTTGAAGAAAAAAAACAAAATGCAAAGTGGACAAAAAATTATTAATGCAACTTTCATTCGAATTAGTGGTTTTGGAGACCTCTACATTATGTTCTATATTGTTTTACATTCTAATCTTGTTTACGATGACGCAATTATCTTCCACATCTGTTGCAGTACATAGTATTTTTGTTGTAAATGATCTATTATTAGTACAAAATATTCCAAAAGTTTCTATAAGAAAACTAAATACCGAATATGCTAATCTTGAATTTAAAACCCTGAAACAACTTGAAAACAAAAGAATTAAATCATTAAAAAATATGATTCAAATTTAAGTTATTTCTTTCTAAAACTAAGTATCATCATACAATCGCTATAAATGTATGTGAATTTCAACATACCTATTAAGATAGTCCAATCATGGTGTTTTCCTGTACGAATACATTTTTAATTTACTTGGCTCTAATAAGCATGTTGGTAACCGAAGCTGATGCAGCTGCACCAGGTGGTGCTAGACATATACATCCAGCAGTCCTTGATCCTTGCAAGTGGCCTAGCGATCCACATCCAATATGTCAATCCCACCCAAAAAGTCCTCCCAAAAAGAAAATCCCTACAACCGTGGCTGCTCAAGACACCACAGATGCCACCACTAAATAAACAATCGAGAGAATAGTGGCATATTATGGCATATTATGGTAGAAACTAAGATACATAAAAATGTTAAAAAATTAAAACATTACATGTAACCCCCTTAACCCGGCCTAGACGGTTGACCCGAATTAAGAAAGTCACACGGGGAAAACCAAAGTCAACCCGAAGGTCAACCTTGATTAACGACCCTTTTTTTATCTTGTCTTGATGCACATTAGCCCTAATTGTGATCACACAAACATCATACTCAAAGATCACAAACATCAGAGATCAAACAGGGACCCAATTGAACAAATTACAACTTTAGGGACCAAATTGTAATTTCTGATAAATATGAGGACTTAACCCAAATTAAAGTTACCAGCTTGTAATTAGTCAGGTTTCATGCTTCACTGTCAAATTTCAGCTCAAAAGGACTTCCCAAACTCATACAATTGCACAAACAAGATTCAGGACCAAAATGCAAACAATTCAAAACATATAACTGCCAATGTCAGCCCCCAACGGTCACCCGTTCCGAAATAGGCAGAGCCCGTTTCGAAACGCGGGGCCGTTCCGCAACGCGTACCGGAACACGGGCTGGCAGTAGCCAAACCGTTTCGGAACGGTCTCTCCCGTTTCGGACGGCTGGGCTTGATTAAGGCACATGTTCCGAAACGGGTGGCACTGTTCCGAAACGTCCTGCACAGATTGCCCCAAAATGCATACTTAAACATGCAATTAAACATCCAATCATGCTCCAAATGCTACCAAACCTTACCAGCATGCAATTCAACATATATAAGACATACTTGCATCAACAATTCATCAAAAAACCATCACATATGAAAAGCCCCAAATCTATAGGCATGCTTCCTACACAAGCAAGCCATTCAAGCATAAACTTCCAATTCAAGCATATAAAGGCCAAACACTAAAACCAGCATTCTCATCAACATTCAACATACTTAGGGAGTTCAAAACCTCTCCCAAAACATACACATAGGTCCCCCATTGCCAAATTACCAAAAGCTAAAAATGTACTTAAGAAACCTTCCATACATTGAGCTTTACTTTCACTTGATTGCTTGCCCTTCTTGCTGCCCTCAAGGTACTCTAATGTTCTGCATTATTGAATTAAGAAAACGAAAGAGAGCGTAAGCAAAAGCTTAGTGAGGAATGCTCATAAAACCATTCAATAATGCATTTATAAAACATTTATAAATCATGCTTCAAATCATCAATTGCACATGCTCAAAAGCATACTTAAAACAAGCATCTCATGCTTCACATCATAACATGTCATATTGGCCACAAGTGATAAGTTCCATTTCTTTAAAAACAAGTTCATCAACTTTCACCCCAAGGACTTTTAAACACCTTGGCCCCAAGGACTTTTAAACACCTTGGCCCATGGACTTTTAACCACCATGGAAAGGACCACACAAGGACTTTTAACCACCTTTGTGTCCGTATCAAGTTTCACCCCAAGGACTTTTAAACACCTTGGCCCCGAGGACTTTTAAACACCTTGGCCCCATGGACTTTTAAACACCATGGCCCCATGGACTTTTAAACACCATGGAAAGGATCACACAAGGACTTTTAACCACCTTTGTGTCCATAACAAGAACCATCCAAGGACTTTTAACCACCTTGATGTTCTTAAGTAAACAAGGCTCACTCAAGGACTTTTAACCACCTTAGTGACCTTAACCTTTTCAAAACATCACTTGCCAATATACATCATTATCATCAATTTATCCACTATTTTAAAGCATTAGACCAAGCCATATTCATTATGCATTTAAAAGCATCAAACCACATTTTATCAATGTACAAAAACAAGGAACTCTTACCTTGAGCTTCCTTTAACATATGGCTTACAAAAATAGCAAATACCATGCTAAATCATGCTTTCAAAACAGTATTTAAATCATGCAATAAACCACATTGCATCACAACAAAATCATGGCCACCACTAGAGAGTACTTTCCGAAAACTTACACTTGAGCTTAGCAAAGTTGTTTAGACTTAAACTAAGCTCCCAAGACATTGGTTTCAAAGCCGAAAACCATTTTCACTCACCGATTCCACTTCGCCTCTTGCCGAAGCACCAAATCAAGCTTCCGGATCAACAACTCTTGGATCCAAAGATGCCTCCCCTGTTTTAACACATCAAAGCAGAGGATTAATGCATCATCATGCATTAATTGCTTCAATGAAAGCACCTAAACTCGCTGCTCTCATCCACACTCCATTTTCGGCTACCAAACACAACCGAAAATGCATCCAAACCACTTCTCAACAAAGCCCAGATATAAACCATCAAAACCTAACATCCTTTAACATCATTTAACATCTAAAAAGAACCTACAAACATCCTTATACCTCCAGCAACATCAGATCCACAAGATCACCTCAAAAACAACGAAGAAACACAAGCTAAACTTAGGAAAATCAACCTATCCGGGATTGCATTAATCAAAACTCAATTCCTTATCAATTTAATGTTCAATTAACATCAAAAACACATCTCAAATCACAGATTTATCAGATCAAACGAAAATCACCAAAAATCACCAAATCTTGCATTATAAGCCAAGATCCAATTCACAACTCAAAAGCCTTTAATAAAACATCAATTAAGGATTGAAAACTTAGGAATTTCAGTAAAGAACTGATAGTTTAGAGGAGAAGGACGTTCTTACCTTTAAACTTGAGTTTCTCCTCTTTTTGGAATCAAAAACCTTGATGAATCAAGTAGCAAATGATGAGGTTTTGTAGATATGTTGATTAGGAATCAAAAGAGAGTTGAAAGGAGAGATTTAGGTGAGAAAATCAGAAACAAATCTCTAGAGATAAGGTGTTTGGGTTGAGAGAAAATGAGAGAAAGAAAATTGGAAAGTTAGTTAACAAAATAGCCAAATGGCTTTTCCCTCCTCTTTTGACATGTTTTAAAATCAGAATATATCACTAAAATATCTTAGAAAAATCTGGAGAAACTACTTTTGGAATAATAGCTCCTTAAAGATTCAAAGTTTCAACCCTTTCGAAAACAGTCACCAAACTTTCAAAAATTACATTTTGGTCACTAGCCAAAATGTCACCCTTCCAAAACTCATTTTCCAAAATTGATTTCACAGTTCACTTAATTATATTAAAAGATGATTTTAGAACATTTTTCCATATTTTTAATGCAACCCGAACTAGGCTTTCCTAATTTCACCTCTTTAGATTCGAACAGCACTTTGACCAAACCGGTCAACGCCCAAAACTCCTAAGCCCAAAACCGGGGCGTTACAACTCTCCCCCCCTTAATAAATTTCGTCCTCGAAATTTACCTGAAGGAAAGAGATAAGGAAACTGCTTCAGCATGTCTTCCTTCCGCTCCCACGTGGCTTCCTCAACACCTCGATGCTTCCACAGCACCTTCACCAACTCAATGGTCTTGCCACGAAGAACCTTGCTATCCGAATCCAGAACCTTCACCGGTTCCTCATCATAGGTCAAATCCGGATTCAATTCCACTTCCTCCACAGACATCACATGCGAAGGATCAGATCTATACTTCCGGAGCATAGAAACATGGAACACATCATGAATCTTCTCCAACTCTTGAGGTAACCTCAACCGATACGCAACAGGACCCACACGCTCAACAACCTCATATGGTCCAATGTACCTAGGGCTCAACTTACCCTTTCGGCCAAACCTCATCACCTTCTTCCAAGGCGAAACCTTCAAGAACACACGGTCACCCACCGCATACTCTATCTCCTTACGCTTCAAATCCGCGTAAGACTTTTGCCGATCAGAGGCAGCCTTCAACCGCTCACAGATGAGCTTCACCTTCTCAGTGGTCCCTTTCAACAAAGCCGGCATCGAAACCAACTTTTGACCAGTTTCAGCCCAACAAAGAGGAGTCCTACACTTCCTCCCATACAGAGCCTCATAAGGTGCCATCTGTATACTCGCCTGATAACTATTGTTATAAGCGAACTCAACCAAAGGCAGATGCTTCTCCCAAGAACCTTGGAACTCAATCACGCAGCACCTCAACATATCCTCCAAGATCTGAATAACTCGCTCAGACTGACCATCCGACTGAGGATGATAGGATGTACTGAAATGCAACCTTGTACCCAAAGCTTGATGCAAACACTGCCAGAAACGCGATGTGAACCTCGGATCCCTATCCGACACAATCGACTTAGGCACACCATGCAACCTCACAACCTCAGCAATGTACAGCTCTGCCAGCTTATCCAAAGAGAACATAGTATGCACAGGCAAGAAATGTGCACACTTTGTCAGGCGATCCACAATCACCCAAACAGAATTCTTCTTTGACGGAGACAAAGGCAAACCAGATACAAAATCCATGGTAACCCTCTCCCACTTCCATTCAGGGATCTTCAACGGTTGCAACAAACCAGAAGGAACCTGATGTTCAGCCTTAACTCGCTGACACACCAAACACTTGCTTACAAACTCTGCCACATCCTTCTTCAAACCTACCCAATAGTACTCATCACGAAGATCGCGATACATCTTTGTACTACCAGGATGCATAGCAAAAGGACTGCCATGACCTTCAGCCAGAATAGCATGCCTCAACTCAGCATCTGCAGGCACTACTATCCGATTACCAAAACACAACACCCCATCCTCATTAAAGCAGAAATCCGAAGGCCTACCCTCCGCGATATCCTGAACATGAGACACCAAGGAATCATCCAACAACTGCTTATCCTTGATCAACTGAACCAACGAAGGTTTCACTTGCAACTCAGCAACAAGACCACCATCCTGCGATATGCTCAAGCTAGCAAACATAGCTCTCAGCTCAACAGCTACCTTCCTACTCAAGGCATCCGCAACAACATTGGCCTTTCCAGGATGATACTCTATCGTCAGATCATAATCCTTGAGCAACTCCAACCAACGCCGCTGCCTGAGATTCAACTCCTTCTGAGACATCAGATACCTCAAACTCTTGTGATCCGTGTACACAGTACACTTCTCACCATACAGATAATGCCTCCAGATCTTCAGAGCAAAAACTACTGCAGCCAGCTCAATATCATGCGTAGGATAATTGCTCTCATGCACCTTCAACTGCCGCGACGCATAAGCCACAACCTTACCCTCTTGCATCAGCACACACCCCATACCAACATAGGATGCATCACTGTAGACTACAAACTCTTTCCCTGATTCAGGCTGAATCAAGATAGGAGCTTGAGTCAAAGCCATCTTCAACTTCTCAAAAGCTTGCTGCCTCGCTTCTGTCCACTCATACTTAACATCCTTCTGCAGCAACTTCGTCAAAGGAGCAGCAATCTTGGAAAAACCATCCACAAACCTTCGGTAGTATCCTGCCAAACCAAGGAAACTACGAACCTCCTGAACAGACTTAGGAACTTTCCAGTTCATCACTGCTTCAATCTTCTGAGGATCAACACGAATCCCCTCAGCTGAGACCACATGACCAAGAAAAACAACCTCTCTAAGCCAGAACTCACACTTGCTCAACTTAGCATAAAGCTGATTCTCCAACAAAGCTTGCAACACAACTCTCAAATGCTCTTCGTGCTCTTCCTCAGTACGCGAGTACACAAGGATATCATCAATGAACACCACAACAAACTTGTCCAGGTATTCATGAAACACACGGTTCATCATGTCCATGAAAGCAGCAGGAGCATTTGTCAAACCAAACGGCATCACAAGGAACTCATAATGCCCATACCTTGTCCTGAAAGCTGTCTTAGGCACATCCACATCCTTCACCTTCAACTGGTAATACCCTGACCTCAAGTCAATCTTAGAGAACACAGCAGCTCCCCGAAATTGATCAAAGAGATCATCAATCCTCGGCAAAGGATACCGATTCTTGATAGTCAACTTATTCAGCTGACGGTAATCAATGCACATTCTCATAGTGCCATCTTTCTTCTTCACAAACAAGACCGGTGCTCCCCAAGGTGACACACTCGGCCGGATGAAACCACGATCAAGCAGCTCTTGCAACTGCGTCTTCAGCTCCTTCAGCTCCTTAGGTGCCATTCTATAGGGAGTAATGGACACAGGAGTTGTATTCTCATACAGCTCAATTCCAAACTCCACCTCGCGATTAGGAGGTAAACCAGGCAACTCCTCAGGAAAAACACCAGGAAACTCCTTCACAACTCTGATATCTTGCACCCTCAACTCCTTAGAGCTAGGATTCATCACAAAAGCTAGATAAGCTTCGCAACCTTGCCTCAGCGTCCTGCTCGCCTCCAAGGTAGACACCACATTGGCAAGAAACTTCACATTCTCACCAACCACAACCACTTCTTAAACATCCGCAAGCTTAAGCGAAACACGCTTATTTTCACAATCCACAACAGCACGATGCTCAGCAAGCCAATCCATACCAAGGATCACATCAAAACCATAAAAGGGCAACTCCATAAGATCAACATGAAAAACATGTTCTTGAACAACCAAGGGACACCTTCTATAAAGCTTCCGAGTCACAACAGTTTCACCAAAAGAACTAGTGACACGAACACCAACATCCAAAGACTCAACAGGCAAACCAAGCAATTCAGCATGCTCACGCAAAATGTATGAATGCGTAGATCCAGAATCAATCAAAGAAAGCAATGACAAGGATTGCAAAGTAAAGGTACCTGCAATCACATCTGCATCATTCCTTCCCTTACGCTGAGCATACACTCTCGCTTGGCCTCCACCTTCAGGCTGAATAGCCACAACATGAGCTACTCCACGACCACCTTCCTCACGCCTCTGGAAATTACCACGGCCGCGCCCACGACCTCTCTGCGGTGCAGCAACAACAGGAGCACGCATCTGATCACCAGCCAACCTCGGACAATCTCGCCTCAAGTGGTCTGCAGAACCACAATTCCAGCACCCATAACCAGCTGCCGCAACAGGAGCTTGCACCTCCCTCACAGCACGAGGACAGTCACGCTTCATGTGACCACGTGAACCACAGATCCAACAAGCACTAGGGTCAGCTCTAGCATTACCTCCTCTAGCAGGTGCACCACCACCTCTCTTAGCTGAGGACTGATACCTCTGATCACGTCCCCTCTTGTTCCGTCCACCTCAGGAACTATACTCAGCAGCTCTCTTGCTACAACTTGCTCCAGCACCTTTCGCAGATAAACCCAAGTTCATCTCTATGTCCTTGGCTCGGCCCACCAACACATCAAAATCATCATATTCGGTGGCCAGCACATACATCTTCACCTCCGTTACAAGACCATAACGAAACCTTTCGCACCTCTCCCGTTCATCAGGAATAAGCTCAGGTGCATACTGACTGAGTCGCACAAACTGCACCTCATACTCAGCCACTGTCATACTCCCCTGGGTAAGAGTCATGAACTCACGTTTCTTCTCATCAAGATATCTCACACTAAGATATCTCCGCTTGAACACATTCTGAAAGAATGTCCAAGTCACATCAGCTTCAGTCATCCCAGCTATGGTGGTCGTCCACCACGTATACGCATCGTCCTGCAGCAAGGACACAACACAACCCAGCTTTTGCACATCCGTGCAACTCATTTGTCCCAAGATTCGCTTGGTACTCTCTAGCCAAGCTTCCAAACTCTCAGCAGACATACCCCTGAACTCAGTCCCACCAAGACTGCGCAGACGCTCCAAAGGTAGTCTAACTCCAGCATCTCCCTGATGCCCAGCTCCTTGAGCTCCAGCTACTGCTGCTCGAAAAGCACCCGCAATAGCTTGTACTAACATCGACATATCAGGCATAGCTTGCCCCTGACCAACCTCTGGTCCAGCAGCTCCAGCACCAGCTGCAGCTTCAGCTCTCCCTCCCTCAGCACCACCACCACCAGGTGGAGGAGGAGGTAACACCGCACTACCCGTGTTTTCCTCGTTCTCATTCTCATTAGGAGCCGTAGCTCGCACACTACCTCGTAACTCTCTACGTGGTGCCATACTTTTACCATGCAACATCAATGCAAATAAAACAAAGTCAGGCCCAGTAAGGTAAGCAATCCAAGTATTCAAGCTCAATTTCATTCAAAATCAACATCATTTCATTAGCTTTTATTTGGAAATGGGTACCCACAACATGCTACATCACAGCATACATCTCAATTGCATCCAAATCACAAGCCACTAAACATGCTTTCAAACAACAAGCATACAAGGCATACATACTTCAATCATGCACACATTCATTCCCAATTACTCGAGAACCTGGCTCTGATACCACCAAATGTAACCCCCTTAACCCGGCCTAGACGGTTGACCCGAATTAAGAAAGTCACACGGGGAAAACCAAAGTCAACCCGAAGGTCAACCTTGATTAACGACCCTTTTTTTATCTTGTCTAGATGCACATTAGCCCTAATTGTGATCACACAAACATCATACTCAAAGATCACAAACATCAGAGATCAAACAGGGACCCAATTGAACAAATTACAACTTTAGGGACCAAATTGTAATTTCTGATAAATATGAGGACTTAACCCAAATTAAAGTTACCAGCTTGTAATTAGGCAGGTTTCATGCTTCACTGTGAAATTTCAGCTCAAAAGGACTTCCCAAACTCATACAATTGCACAAACAAGATTCAGGACCAAAATGCAAACAATTCAAAACATATAACTGCCAATGTCAGCCCCCAACGGTCACCCGTTCCGAAACAGGCAGAGCCCGTTTCGAAACGCGGGGCCGTTCCGCAACGTGTACCGCAACACGGGCTGGTAGTAGCCAAACCGTTTCGGAACGGTCTCTCCCGTTTCGGACGCCTGGGCTTGTTTAAGGCACCTGTTCCGAAACGGGTGGCACTGTTCCGAAACACCCTGCACAGATTGCCCCAAAATGCATACTTAAACATGCAATTAAACATCCAATCATGCTCCAAATGCTACCAAATCTTACCAGCATGCAATTCAACATATATAAGACATACTTGCATCAACAATTCATCAAAACAACATCACATATGAAAAGCCCCAAATCTATAGGCATGCTTCCTACACAAGCAAGCCATTCAAGCATAAACTTCCAATTCAAGCATATAAAGGCCAAACACTAAAACCAGCATTCTCATCAACATTCAACATACTTAGGGAGTTCAAAACCTCTCCCAAAACATACACATAGGTCCCCCATTGCCAAATTACCAAAAGCTAAAAATGTACTTAAGAAACCTTCCATACATTGAGCTTTACTTTCACTTGATTGCTTGCCCTTCTTGCTGCCCTCAAGGTACTCTAATGTTCTGCATTATTGAATTAAGAAAACGAAAGAGAGCGTAAGCAAAAGCTTAGTGAGGAATGCTCATAAAACCATTCAATAATGCATTTATAAAACATTTATAAATCATGCTTCAAATCATCAATTGCACATGCTCAAAAGCATACTTAAAACAAGCATCTCATGCTTCACATCATAACATGTCATATTGGCCACAAGTGATAAGTTCCATTTCTTTAAAAACAAGTTCATCAACTTTCACCCCAAGGACTTTTAAACACCTTGGCCCCAAGGACTTTTAAACACCTTGGCCCATAGACTTTTAACCACCATGGAAAGGACCACACAAGGACTTTTAACCACCTTTGTGTCCGTATCAAGTTTCACCCCAAGGACTTTTAAACACCTTGACCCCAAGGACTTTTAAACACCTTGGCCCCATGGACTTTTAAACACCATGGCCCCATGGACTTTTAAACACCATGGAAAGGATCACACAAGGACTTTTAACCACCTTTGTGTCCATAACAAGAACCATCCAAGGACTTTTAACCACCTTGATGTTCTTAAGTAAACAAGGCTCACTCAAGGACTTTTAACCACCTTAGTGACCTTAACCTTTTCAAAACATCACTTGCCAATATACATCATTATCAACAATTTATCCACTATTTTAAAGCATTAGACCAAGCCATATTCATCATGCATTTAAAAGCATCAAACCACATTTTATCAATGTACAAAAACAAGGAACTCTTACCTTGAGCTTCCTTTAACATATGGCTTACAAAAACAGCAAATACCATGCTAAATCATGCTTTAAAAACAATATTTAAATCATGCAATAAACCACATTGCATCACAACAAAATCATGGCCACCACTAGAGAGTACTTTCCGAAAACTTACACTTAAGCTTAGCAAAGTTGTTTAGACTTAAACTAAGCTCCCAAGACATTGGTTTCAAAGCCGAAAACCATTTTCACTCACCGATTCCACTTCGCCTCTTGCCGAAGCACCAAATCAAGCTTCCGTGTAACCCCCGTAGCCCGGTCTAGACGGTTGACCCGAACTACGAAGATTACACGGGGAAAACCAAAGTCAACCCGAAAGTCAACCTTGATTAACGACCCTTTTTTTTCTTTTTAATCTTATCTAGATGCACATTAACCTTAAGTGTGACCATACAGACAACGTATCAAAAGATCACAAACATCAGAGATCAAACTGGGACCCAATTGAACAAATTACAACTTTAGGGACCAAATTGTAAATTCTGATAAATTAAGGGACTTAGCCCAAATTAAAGTTACCATCTTGAAATTAGTCAGGTTTCATGCACCTCTGTGAAATTTCAGCTTAAAAGGACATCCACCGCTCATGCAATTGATCACGCAAGATTTAGGACCAAAACGCAAACATTTCAAAACATGTAACTACCGTGTCAGCTCCCTAACGGTCGACCGTTCCGAAACAGGCTAGCCCTGTTCCGAAACACGGGCCGTTCCGAAACGGGTTCCGGAACATGGCCTCGGCAGAGGCTAAACCGTTTCGAAACGGTGCATACCGTTTCGGACGCCTGGGTTCATGCAAGGCACCCGTTCCGAAACGGTACACCCCTGTTCCGAAACGCCTGCACAAAAACCAGCAAACAAACATACTAGATCATGCAATTGGACACTCAAACATGCTCCAAACATCACCAAACTTTACCAGCATACAATTAAACATATTTAACACATATAAGCATCATCAATTCAGCAAGATAACATCTCATGCAAAAAGGCCCAAATTTAAGGTCATGCTTCCTACACAAGCTATCCACTCAAGCTTCAACTTGCAAAACAAGCATATAAGGTTCAATCCAAAAATCAGCAACATCAACCACATTCAACATACTTAGGGAGTCGTAAACACCTCCCAAAACCAATACATTGGTCCCCCATTGCCAAAAACACACAAAAGCTAAAACACTTATAAAACCTTCATACATTGAGCTTTACTTGTACTTGTTTGCTTGCCTCCTCTTGCTGCCCTCAATGCACTCTAATGCTCTGCATTATTGAATCAAGAAAAACGAGAGAGCGTAAGCCAAAGCTTAGTGAGGAGTGCTCTTTAAAAACCATTCAATAATGCATTAAAATTCATTTGTAAATCATGCTTGAAAACAACCTTTACACATGCTCAAAGCATACTTTAAATCAAGCAATAACATGCTTCCACATTTCATTTAAACTAGCATCTCATGCTTCAACATAAACATTAAATCATGCATCTCATGCATCTCATGTACAATACATGTCATATTGGCTCAAGTGATACATTTCATTTAGAAATCAAGTTCAACAACTTTCCCCAAGGACTTTTAAACACCTTGGACCCCAAGGACTTTTAAACACCTTGGCCATGGACTTTTAAACACCATGAATGGACCACACAAGGACTTTTAACCACCTTTGTGTCCGTAGCTTGAAATACCCCAAGGACTTTTAAACACCTTGGCCCCAAGGACTTTTAAACACCTTGGCCCCATGGACTTTTAACCACCATGGAAAGGAGCACCTAAGGACTTTTAACCACCTTAGTGTCCGCAACAAGATTCATCCAAGGACTTTTAACCACCTTGATGATCTTAGATAACAAGGCTCACTCAAGGACTTTTAACCACCTTAGTGACCTTCACTTTTACAAACCATCACTTGCCAATACACACTTTATACATCATGTAATCCACTGTTTAAAAGCATTTAAACCAAGCCATTTCATCATGCATTTCAAAGCATTAAATCATCATTTAACAATGCATAAAAACAAGGCACTCTTACCTAGAGACACCTTCAACACATGGCTTAAATCATCAGCATAAATCATGCTAAAACATCAGCAATTAACATGCTAAAACATGCTTTCCAAACCAGTAGCAAATCATGCAAAATCATCATTTCACATTTCATCAAAACATGGCACCCACTCTAAGAGAGTAATCCGAAAACTTACACTTGAGCTTAGCAAAGTTGTTTAGACTTATACTAAGCTCCCAAAACCTTCAACCTTTGGTTTAAAAGCTGAAAATCCATTTTCACTCACCGATTACCAAACAAGCCTAGCCAACAAGCTTTCCAAGCTTCCGAAACCTTCCGAAAACACCTCCAAAGCTCAGGGATCAACCTCCCCTGTTTCAAGCACATAAAAACAGAACATTAATGCATCCTTATGCATTAAAACACCAGCAACAACAACACAACTCGCTGCTCACCACAAATCTAACAATTTTGGCTACCAAACACAACCGAAATCATCTCCAAACACTTCCAAAACTTAACCCAGCCAAGATCCATCACTTCTAACCATTTTTATACATCACATAACATGCAAAAAGATCACAACCACGTCCTTATACCTCCAGGTATAACAGATCACCAAAACACTCCAAAAACAACCAAAAACTCAAGCCAACCTTAGGAAATTCAACCTATCCGGGATTGCATTGATTAAACCTCAACTTCTAATCATTTTAGCATTCATTTAACATCATTTTAACACCTCAAAACCCTGCTTAAACAGATCACACGAAATTTTCACCAAAATCACCAAATCTTGCATTTTTGCCAAAAATCAAGATCTCAATTGAAAAGCCTTTAATAAAACATGAATCAAGGATTGAGAACTTAGGAATTTCAGTAAAGAACTGATAGTTTAGAGGAGAAGGACGTTCTTACCTCCAAACTTGAATTTCTCCCTTTTAGAGCCAAAATGCTTGATGAATCAACTTGTAAATTGTGAGGTTTTGATGATGAGATGATTAGAAATCAAATGAGAGTTGAAATGAGAGATTAAGAAGTCAAAATCAGAGAAAGAAATCTGAGGAAATCTTGTTTGGGTAGAGAGAAAATGAGAGAAAAGAGAATTTGAGAGAAAATAGAAAAAATAGTTAAGAATTGGTTAAAATGATTTCCCTCTCTTTTCTTAATCTTTAAAATCATATTTTAGACTTAAAATATCTTAGAAAAATCTGGAGAAATCCTTTTTGGAATAATAGCTCCTTAAAGATTCAAAGTTTCAATCCTTTATAAAACTGTCCCGCAACTTTCAAAAATTACATTTTGGTCACTAGCCAAAATGTCAACCTTCCGAACCTCATTTTCCAAAATTGATTTCACAGTTCACTTTTATATATTAAAAGATGATTTTAGAACATTTTTCCATATTTTTAATGCAACCCGAACTAGGTTTTCCTAAATTCCCTCTTATATATATTCGATCAGCACTTTGACCGAATCGGTCAACGCCAAAACTTCTGAGCCCAAAACCGGGGCGTTACATTCCGGATCAACAACTCTTGGATCCAAAGATGCCTCCCCTGTTTTAACACATCAAAGCAGAGGATTAATGCATCATCATGCATTAATTGCTTCAATGAAAGCACCTAAACTCACTGCTCTCATCCACACTCCATTTTCAACTACCAAACACAACCGAAAATGCATCCAAACCACTTCTCAACAAAGCCCAGCCATAAACCATCAAAACCTAACATCCTTTAACATCATTTAACATCTAAAAAGAACCTACAAACATCCTTATACCTCCAGCAACATCAGATCCACAAGATCACCTCAAAAACAACCAAGAAACACAAGCTAAACTTAGGAAACTCAACCTATCCGGGATTGCATTATTCAAAACTCAATTCCTTATCAATTTAATGTTCAATTAACATTAAAAACACATCTCAAATCATAGATTTATCAAATCAAACGAAAATCACCAAAAATTACCAAATCTTGCATTATAAGCCAAGATCCAATTCACAACTCAAAAGCCTTTAATAAAACATCAATTAAGGATTGAAAACTTAAGAATTTCAGTAAAGAACTGATAGTTTAGAGGAGAAGGACGTTCTTACCTCCAAACTTGAGTTTCTCCTCTTTTTGGAATCAAAAATCTTGATGAATCAAGTAGCAAATGATGAGATTTTGTAGATATGTTGATTAGGAATCAAAAGAGAGTTGAAAAGAGAGATTTAGGTGAGAAAATCAGAAACAAATCTCTGGAGATAAGGTGTTTGGGTTGAGAGAAAATGAGAGAAAGAAAATTGGAAAGTTAGTTAACAAAATAGCCAAATGGCATTTCCCTCCTCTTTTGACATGTTTTAAAATCAGAATATATCACTAAAATATCTTAGAAAAATCTGGAGAAACTACTTTTGGAATAATAGCTCCTTAAAGATTCAAAGTTTCAACCCTTTCGAAAACAGTCACCAAACTTTCAAAAATTACATTTTGGTCACTAGCCAAAATGTCACCCTTCCAAAACTCATTTTCCAAAATTGATTTCACAGTTCACTTAATTATATTAAAAGATGATTTTAGAACATTTTTCCATATTTTTAATGCAACCCGAACTAGGCTTTCCTAATTTCACCTCTTTAGATTCGAACAACACTTTGACCAAACCGGTCAACGCCCAAAGCTCCTAAGCCCAAAACCGGGGCGTTACATTACATTTTATGAAAAAAATAACCTTGACTTAAATGCATAAACATATATGAGTTTTAGAAAGCCATAATGCCAAAAATGCCCCTAACGTTTATCTGAATATTCATTTAGACCTCTATTTTTTGAAGCATTTTAACCATCAATATTTTATTTTGGGTCAAAATACCCCACCATGGATTAAAACTGTTAGTCAACGAACATGAAATATCTTGAAATCATGTGGCAAATATACATGGATGTGCACACATACATTCTATTGTCATATAGACAAAGGTGTTGACCTTAAAGAATAACATATGAGTAAAAAGTAATTGGCTCATTTATAGAAGCATTTCATTATTGGAGAATCATATGATTTCTAAACCAGAGTAACAATGATTACACAACTTTCGGCATAAAAAACTTATTTTAAGGAGGTAGAGTTTTATTAAATGTGTTAAAGTGAGGTTGTTACTTTAAAGAATTGGTTGGTGTTGGTGGAGTTGTATATTAGTGTCAAACTGAATCGCTACTGCGTGAACTATTGAAAGTATAAATGTAAACATGAACACCAAGATTTATTTACGTTCAATGGAAGTAACTGATCCTCAACCTAACTAAGCTACTCAATTTGTAGGTAAACATTCTCGTACATTTTTTGAACTTATAATCGCTTAAGTAATCTTTGGATCACCTAATCTACTGCACTGATACAACAATTCTTCTAATCTATAATTAAACGAAAATGTTTCATTGGTAAAAAACTTGTATTAAAATTGAAGTGGTTGATCTTCAACCTAGCTAACAACGGTTCAATATGTCCCCTAGATGATTTTAGGGAACCTCTGGTTGTTTTCAAACTAAACAAACTCGAGGAACTACTATAAAAACTATAGGTTGAGTTTTGAAACCAAGGTGATTTTTCTGTTACTTCAAATTCATCAGTGACAAAACAAAAGTAGAAACTAATTTAGAAGTATTGAAACTGCTTTAATGTTTTGATACTCCAAAATTAGTTTCGATCCTTAACTAAGAATATCAAAACCACGTCAAATGTTTTTATATGTAACTAAGTATAATGAATAACTTCTAATTTTTCATTGAAATAAAAGATGAAATTTATAACTAAATATTTTTATTTTTAGTATATTGTATGGAAAATATATTTGAGAAATAGCAAAATGCAAACTAGACAAAAAATTATTAATGCAACTTTCATTTGAATGGGTGATTTTGGAAACCCCTACATTATGTTCTATATTGTTCTACATTCTTATCTTGTTTGCAATGACGCAATTATCTTCTACGTCTGTTGTAGTACAAATTATTTTTGTTGTAAAAGATCTATTATTAGTACAAAATATTCTAAAAGGTTCTATAATAAAACTAAATACCGAATATGCTAATCTTGAATTGAAAACTGTGAAACAACGTAAAAACAAATGAATTAAATCATTAAAAAACAATATGATCCAAATTTAAGTTATTTCTTTCTAAAACTAGGTATCATACAATCTCTATAAATATATCTAAAGTTTAATATACCTATTAAGATAGAACAATCATGGGGTTTTCCAGTACGAATACATTTTTTATTTACTTGGCTCTAATAAGCATTTTGGTAATCGAAGTCGATGCAGCTGCACGAGGTGGTGCTAGACACATCAATCCAACAGTCCTTGATCCTTGCAAGTGGCCTGGCGGTCCACATCCCGGATGTCATCCCGACCCAAACAGTCCTCCCAAACAAGCAAATCCCTACAATCGTGGCTACTCAAGACACCGAAGATGCCGACACTAAATATACAATATAGAGACTAATGGAAAATATATGGCTGAAGGATGTGATTGATAAAAACATAAAAATTTGTTTTCTTGTACTAGAAGATATATATATATATATATATGTGTGTTTGTCATGTTTAAGAAAACATATTAAATTTATAATTTAAAACAGTACTATACAAATGTATTATTTGTGTAATGATAATATATATAATTGAAATAATTTAAAGTTTAAAATATTTTATTATTGTGATAAATCTATGCATATTATGGCATAAACTAAGATACATAAAAATTTTAAAAATAATTAAAACATTACATTTTATGAAAAAATCACCTTGACTCAAACACATAAACATATAGTAATTTTAGAAAAGCCATAATGCCAAAAATGCCCCTAACATTTATCTAAATAGTCATTTAGACCTTTATTCTTTTTTAAGCATTTTAATCGTCAATGTTTCATTTTGGGTCAAAATACCCCTCCATGGATTAAAACTGTTAGTCAACGAACATGAAATATCTTGATATGATGTGGCAAATCTACATGGATGTGCACACTGACATTCTACTTTCATATAGACAAATGTGTTGACTTTAAAGAATAAAATATGAGTAAAAAGTAATTGGTTCATTTATAGAAGCATTTCATTATTGGTGAAACATATGATTTCTAAACCAGAGTAACAATGATTACACAACTTTCGGCACAATTATCTTCTACATCTGTTGTAGTACAAATTATTTTTGTTGTAAAATATCTATTATTAGTACAAAATATTCTAAAAGTTTCTATAATAAAACTAAATACCGAATATGATAATCTTGAATTGAAAACCGTGAAACAACGTAAAAACAAAAGAATTAAATCATTTGAAGTCATTAAAACTGTACAAAAAATGGGAGGTCTGTGGGAGTGACTCGCTAGGGAACAAGCCGCCAAACCCAAAGGTAATCAAGGAACGAGCGATCCGACTGTGCAGCGGGTGTGGACGCTGTATGTAGGGGGTTTGTCGAAGACAATTCACTGGAAGGGCTTGTGGCAGGTGTTCGATAGACATGGAGTCGTCAAGGACGCGTTCATCCCTAATCGGTTGGCACGAGATGGAAACAGATTTGGTTTTGTTCGTATGGCATCGAAAGAAGATGATGATCGTGTGATCGAGAGATTGGATGGGAAATGGATCTACGGAGCTCGAATGCGAGTCTCGTTGGCGTGGAAGGGTAGAACAACAATGTCTCAAAGAAAAGGAGAGGGTGGGACGTGTGGGGGATCAAGAGAGGAGCCGATGACGAGTAGGAACAATGAGCGTTTATCGACGGCACCAATCGGGGAGGGGGGAAAAAGCAAATATAGGGAAGTAAAAGGCATCGTTGATGATGATAAATGGGCTGTGCTACAGTGGTGTACGGTGGGATGGTACTTGACTCCATGTAGCAAAAAAACCCTAGCCGAGCGGCTGGAGGTAGCAAAACAGGAAGGCTTTTCCATCATGTGATTATCCAGCCACATGGTGCTGTTGATGTGCACGTTGGCAATCGTACACGATAGAGTTTTGCAGATGGATCGGGTTAGGGAATGCTTTGATCGGATAGAGGTTTGGTCGCCATCGATTAAGGTCGAATCAAGGAGGGTATGGTTGTCGATAGTAGGGCTGCCGATACACCTTTGGCATAAACAAACATTCACAAACATCGCCAATCTATGGGGATCATTGATTTGTTTAGATGACGATACGGAAACGCCTACATCTTTCGATTACGGCAGAATTATGGTATAAACCACAACATACAACCGGATTGAGGAAAGAATTCGTGTAACGGTGGACAAGGTTGAATATTGGGTACGTGTGTTAGAGATGGACGACAAGGGTCCGGAAGTTGAGTGTGATTGTTGTGAATGGAGGACAACGGAGGAAAATTCGGAACAATGTTCGGACATGGGCGGTGAAGAGCAAATAGAGAATGTGAATGTAGCCATCAATGGAATGAATGATATGCAACCAACGTCAAAAAATTTCCAAGGGAATGATCGTGTAGTTTGGGTGATGAATGAGGCTTGGCTGGATCCGCAAGGGCCGGAAATTCAGAGAACGGCAAGGATACAATCAGATGATGCGAGTGGAGAGTTGTAAGTTGAAGACCGATCACCGGTGCAACATGTTTCTCCGACGGAGACACGATCGTCGGAGGGACAATCGGCAGATTCGCTGCATGTGGATAACCCCATAATAGAGAAGGAGTGCAGTGGTAGGACTCTAGCGGTTGTTGAGGAGTTTCAACAATGTGAAAGTCTATCCATAGTAGGGATAGAAAATTCAAAAATGGATGAGGAAGTGGGGTCGGGTAATTGGGTAAATTCTAAATTACATGAGGTGATTTCCCCTCCAATTGTTCACTCGAGTAACTCCAAGGCTGGGCTAGGAGCGACAGAAATTATTAAGATTGGTCAGGCTTTTTGCAAAATTAGGAGAATAAACGACAATGCGAATCAACAAGAGGCTGGCCGTGAGGTAAAAGTGCAGAAACGGCAAAGTTTGGGCGAGCGGCGGTCACGTTGTACTTCCAAATCAGTGGGGGTTGAGGGGCAGGATAGTGGTTCACAGCGTGCTCATGATATCGCAAGCGAGGCAGCGGCGACGGTAAAATTGGGGTCCTTAATTGGTGTGAAATCGAGTGGGAGAGAAGCCGACATTATCAAGGATATTTCTCGGATAATAGCCGGGGAAAATCGAGGTTTGTGACTAATGCGTTTATTATCGTGGAATGTATGGGGTTTGGGCGGTGGCGCGAAACGTCGTGGTGTTGGTGAAGTCATACGGAAAAATCAGGTTGATATGGTGGTTTTGCAAGAGACAAAATTAGAGGAAGTGTCGTCGATGTGGGTGTCTTCTTTGTGTTACTCGAACAGTTTCGAGATGGCCGCATCGCCTTCGATGGGAGCATCCAGGGGCATTTTGATTATATGGGAAGGTAACAAGTTCAATTTGATTAATATTGTTGTTTATCAAAATTATATTATGCTTCAAGGCCGTTGGCAGCAAGAAGATATGGTGTGCTGCATTGTAGGGATATATGCTCCTACGGACGTCGCCAGGCAAAAATTGGTATGGGATTCTATATTAACCCAGCTAAATGATTTTGAGGGGACATGTTGTGTAGCGGGCGATTTCAACGCCATACTATATGAGTCAGATCGTATAGGGGTTTTGGACAGGTATGTGGAGATGGAAGCTTTTGGGGAGTTCGTACATGTCGCGGGATTGATTGATTTACCGTTAGTAGGTAAAAGATTTACTTGGTTTGGCTATGGCAACCGATGTAGCCGAATTGATCGTTATTTAATCTCTTCTAGTTGGCTTGATGCTTTTAAATCTATACAACAAGAAGCGTTGAAAAGGGGAGTTTCGGACCACACTCCGTTGTTGTTGAAGTGCGATGACAATGATTGGGGACCACGTCCTTTCAAATTTTTCAACTGTTGGATGGATGGGCGATCGAACATTAGACAAATTTTAGAGGAATGGTGTCGGTTAACCAATGTGGGTGTGGGAAATGAAAATATTGTTGTTAAATTGAGACATTTGAAGAAGTTTTTGAAAAGTTGGAATAAGGACAGTTTCGGTGATGTGAATAAACTGGTTGCGGATATGCAACAACAATTGGATAATGCGGATGAGGCCATGGTTGAGGGGGGTGCGAGTGAAGAAATAGAGGCTGCGAGGCGTAGGTGGATGTGCGCATTATGGCGTGCAATGAGAAATAAAGAATCGATGTGGCGGCAAAAATCAAGAGCAACATGGTTACGATTGGGCGATCATAATATGGCGTATTTTCATAGGACAACAAATTTAAGAACGACTAGAAATTACATACCGGGGCTGGTGATTGAGGGTGTGTGGACTACTGAGCCTTCGGTGATCCGAAATTTTGTGGTGGCGGCATTTACCAAACATTTTGCTGGTGACAAGTGGGCGGGCGAGTGGCACTTTGAGGGAGTTTTTCGCATAATAAATGACATGATAGACAACAATTGGTCCAGCCTTTCACGGTGGAGGAGATTAAAAAAATATTATGGGAATGTGATGGTTCAAAGGCGCCGGGTCCGGACGGTTTCACGCTTGAATTTTATAAAAAAGGATGGGAGGTGGTGCAATTTGATGTGTTGAATTTTTTTGTGCAATTTCACGCAAAAGGGGTGTTACCGAAGGGTGCAAATTGTGCTTTCATAGTGTTGTTGCCGAAAGTGGAATCGCCTCAATGTTTAGGCGAGTATCGTCCCATATGTCTAGTGAATTCCATGTATAAAATATTGGCTAAGTGCTTAGCGAATAGGCTCCAATGTGTGCTGGGAGGTTTAATCAGTGACTCGCAATCCGCGTTTGTAAAAGGCCGTCAATTGGTAGATGGGGTGTTATTGGAAACAGAAGTAATTCATTCGCTGCGGAAGAGAGGTGGTGGGGGTTTTATTTTGAAGCTTGATTTCGCCAAAGCTTACGATTGTGTAAGCTGGATTTTTCTTGATTCGGTATTGGATCGTATGGGATTTTGTAGTAGATGGTGGGAATAGGTTAAGGAGTGCATCAGCTCATCTCGCCTATCAGTTTTGGTAAATGGCAGCGCGACGAAAGAGTTTCGGATGGGGCGTGGATTACGCCAAGGCTTGCCGCTCTCGCCTCTCTTATTCATCATATTTGCTGAAGCATTGCACTTGATGTTGGGTAATGCCGAGTCGGCTGGTTTGGTGCGTGGGGTGGAGGTAGTGCCGGGGGTATCTTTAACTCATTTACAGTTTGCTGACGACACCATTTTATTTTTTGAGGCATCGGTTGAAGTGGCACGGAACATCAAGAGAATTTTGCATTACTTTCAGGTGTGTTCGGGATTGCAAATTAATTTCGCAAAAAGCTCGTTGTATGCAATTGATGTGGAAGAGGGATTGGTTACTTTGGTGGCCGAAATGTTGGGATGCAAGCAGGGGGCTGCCGTTTACTTATCTAGGCTTTCCTTTAGGTGCTAATCCGCAGAATTTGTCGGTGTGGGAGCCTATTATAGCTAACTTTCGGTGCAAGCTAGCCAGATGGAATCGCACATCACTCTCATTTGCTGCACGCGTAACTTTGGTAAATTCCGTACTTTCAGCACTTTCTATTTTTTATATGGGGTTATTCATGGTTCCTAAAGGGGTTATAGCACAATTGGATAAAATTAGACGTGCATTTTTGTGGGGGGGGTGTTGGACTCGAACGAAGATGAATAGGGTGGGATGGGATGTTGTGTGTCGGCCTAGACATTTTGGTGGTTTTGGGGTGGCGGATTTGCGGATAAAAAATAAGGCATTGCTATCCAAGTGGATGTGGCGTTATGCACAGGATTGTGACTCGTTGTGGCGAAGATTTATCATAGCCAAGTATGGGGTAAATATTCAATGGTGGCGTTTCAATACGGAAAATTTGTCGGCAATGTCGGGGGTGTGGAAACAGATTGTGTTAAACTCTTGTGACACTAGCATTGATCGACATCTGGGAATGACAGGTTTTTAGTGGAAAATTGGGAATGGGAGGATGGTCTTATTTTGGTTCGATCCATGGATTACGCAGCAACCGCTAAAAGACCTATTTCCGCGATTATTCATGTTGTCTATTAATAAGCTGGCATGGATACATGATTATGCTGTGGGGGGACGTTGGAACATGGGCAGTGGGCATCATTTTTTAGACGACAGTTGCGTGGTTTTGAGTTGGATCGGCTGCATGGGTTACAAGAGTTGGTGCGGGTGGTACCATTATGGGAGGCTCGACAGGATACGTTAATTTGGCAACCGGATGAGCATGGCATTTTCTCGGTGAAGGCCTTATCCAAATTGCTGCTGATGGATAAGTTTGGCGATGATGATTTGGGGGACTGTTTCGCTTGGCATGTATTGGTACCACCAAAGGTGCAGGCGTTCCTTTGGTTCATATGGTTAAGGAGTTTACCAACTGCGGATTTTTTACGACATCGCGGGCTGTCATTGAGTGCCGAACAAAGTAGATGCTCGTGGTGCGAGTCATCGGAAGAATCGATTGCACATCTCTTTTATGAATGTCCGAATGTGCTGCAATATTGGGTGTGGTTGCGCAATTGGTGGAATATATCGACGCCTTTCTCGGTTAGTTTTACTGATTTTTTTGTCGAACACTTGCATTGTCCTTTTTCGGGTAGCATGAAACGATTGTGGGTGGCCTATGTTAGTGCTTTGTTATGGTCACTATGGTTGGCTAGAAATGAACGGATATTTCGCGGCAAATGCTTGACGATGGAAAAAATATGTTTTTTGGTGAAGTTGAGATCCTTTTATTGGATTAAAGTGGGCGTGGAAGGGGAGTTAATGTCCGAGGCAGTTTGGTGGACATGCCCGTCTACTCATGTGTTTAGCGTGGCGGAAAAGAAGGTGAGGCGTGGGGTGTTTTGGCAGCCACCGGTCATGGGAGTCTTGAAATTTAACGTTGACGGTGCGGCGAGGGGTAAACCGGGGACAGGGGGATTTGGGGGTGTGATGAGGGACGGGGAGAGTCGGATAATGGGGCTGTTTTCGGGGCCTTTGGGGGGGATGGACTCAAACGAAGCCGAAATTTGGGCTATTGCATTCGCATTGAGTTTGGTGGTGGAGGGGAGTTGGCGATATCAGTGTGTGATAATCGAGTCCGATTCACAGGTGGCTTTGAGTTGGGTTACAAGATCGGCAAAGAGGCCATGGCGGTTGTGGGATATGTTCACGGCGATTGATCAAGCGCGGCAGGTTACATATGAGTTACAATTTTGTTATGTGCCTAGGGAGGCTAATGGTTTCGCTGATGTTTTGGCCAAGGAGGGCGTCGATCGTGTGTCATTATTCGTGGCGTGCTTGTGATAAGAGTCGAGAGATATTGTATTATGTTTTGACAAGTCATATCGTACTCTTTTCCTCCACTAGGGAGGTTTTTAATGAGGCGTATGGCTTGTCGCGCTGTATGCTTTTTCTTTATATTGAATAAAAATCATACAGTTTGCTGATAAAAAAAGAAACAATATGATCCAAATTTAAGTTATTTCTTTCTAAAACAAGGTATCATACAATCTCTATAAATATATCCAAAGTTTAGTATACCTACTAAGATAGTCCAATCATGGGGTTTTCCAGTACGAATACATTTTTAATTTACTTGGCTCTAATAAGCATTTTGGTAATCGAAGTCGATGCAGCTGCACGAGGTGGTGCTAGATACATCAATCCAGCAGTCTTTGATCCTTGCAAGTGGCCTGGCGGTCCACATCCGGGCTATCATCCCGACCCAAACAGTCCTCCCAAACAAGCAAATCCCTACAATCGTGGCTGCTCAAGACACCCAAGATGCCGACACTAAATATACAATATAGAGAATAATGGAAAATATATGGCTGAAAGATGTGATTGATAAAAACTTAAAAATTTGTTTTCTTGTACTAGAATATATATATATATATATATATATATATATATATATATATATATGTTTGTCATGTTTAAGAAAACGTATTAAATTTATAATTTAAAACAGTACTATACAAATGTATTATTTGTGTAATGATAATATATTTAATTGAAATAATTTAAAGTTTAAAATATTTTATTATTGTGATAAATCTATGCATATTATGGCAAAAACTAAGATACATAAAAATGTTAAAAATAATTAAAACATTACATTTTATGAAAAAAATCACCTTGACTCAAATGCATAAACATATAGTAATTTTAGAAAGCCATAATGCCAAAAATGCCCCTAACATTTATCTGAATAGTCATTTAAACCTCTATTCTTTTTTAAGCATTTTAACCGACAATGTTTCATTTTGGGTCAAAATACCCCTCCATGGATTAAAACTGTTAGTCAACGAACATGAAATATCTTGAAATGATGTGGCAAATCTACATGGAAGTGCACACTGGCATTCTGATGTCATATAGACAAATGTGCTGACTTTAAAGAATAACATATGAGTAAAAAGTAAATGGTTCATTTAAAGAAGCATTTCATTATTGGTGAAACAGATGATTTCTAAACCAGAGTAGCAATGATTACACAACTTTCGGCATAAAAAACTTATTTTAAGGAGGTAGAGTTTTATTAAATGTGTTAAAGTGAGGTTGTTACTTTAAAGAATTGGTTGGCGTTGGTGTAGTTGTATTTTAGTGTCAAACTGAATTGGTATTGCGTGAACTATTGAAAGTATAAATGTAAACATGAAAACCAAGATTTATTTACGTACAATAGAAGTAATTGATCCACAACCTAACTAAGCTATTCAATTTGTAGGTAAACATTCTCGTACATTTTTGAACGTATAATCGCTTAAGTAATCTTTAAATCAATTAATCTAATGCACTGATGCAACAAATCTTCTAATCTATAATTAAACGAAAATGTTTCATTGGTAAACAACTTGTATTAAAATTGAAGTGGTTGATCTTCAACCTAGCTAACAACAGTTCAATATGTCCCCTAGATGATTTTAGGGAACCTCTGGTTGTTTTCAAACTAAACAAACTCGAGGAACTACTATAAAAACTGTAGGTTGAGTTTTGAAACCAAGGTGATTGTTCTGTTACTCCAAATTCATCAGTGACAAAACAAAAGTAGAAACTAACTTAGAAGTATTGAAACTGCTTTAATGTTTTGATACTCCAAAATTAGTTTCGATCCTTAACTAAGAATATCTAAACCGCGTCCAATGTTTTTATACATAACTAAGTATAATGAATAACTTATAACTTTTCATTGAAATAAAAGATGAAATTTATAACTAAATATTTTTATTTTTAGTATATTGTATGGAAAATTTGATTTGAAAAAAAGCAAAATGCAAAGTAGACAAAAAATTATTAATGCAACTTTCATTCGAATTGGTGGTTTTAAAAACCCCTACATTATGTTCTATATTGTTGTACATTCTTATCTTGTTTGCGATGACCCAATTATCTTCTACATCTGTTGTAGTACAAATTATTTTTGTTGTAAAAGATCTATTATTTGTACAAAATATTCTAAAAGTTTCTATAATTAAACTAAATACCGAATATGATAATCTTGAATTGAAAACCGTGAAACAACGTAAAAACAAAAGAATTAAATCATTAAAAAACAATATGATCGGTTAAGAATGAAGAAAATGTTCGACCAGGGGAAAGGGGGAAGGCAGGGAGAAGCTTTTGTGAATCGAGGATGGACCTTATATGTTGCGAACTTGCCAAATCAACTACACTGTGAAGGAGTTTGGCAGGTGTTTGATCGCCATTGAGTTGTTGTCGACGTGTTCGTGGCCCGAAAGAGAGCGAGAGATGGCACACGATTTGGATTTGTAAGAATGGGATCGGCGATCGATGCGAATCAGGTAATTGAAAGGTTGAATGGATTTTGGCTATATGGATCAAAAATCTGAGTGAACATGGCATTTAATGGAGATCGGGGTTTCACACGACAAAGGAATTTGATGTCATAATCAGCTGGTTCCCAACCTAATAAAGAATTGTGATCACAGAGCAAGGCTGCGGGATTTCAACGGAAAGGGGAACAATCATAATTGATAGGGGGTCAACGGAGGAAGGGAATTGCAACAGCAAGTCCAGAAGAATACCAGAAGGAGGAGAGGAAATCGGACATGGCGATGCGAAAGCAAGCAATAGGGATCATAGATGCGGAAAAACTGAAATTTTAAAGACTTGTGTTGTAGGTTTCTGTCGCAAGCCATATCAAATAGCAGAATTAGCAAAAGAATTCTACAAGGCTGGTTTGATTGGATTCTCAGTGATGCGTATAGCGGGATCGGTTGTCCTTTTGATGTTTGACAACATGGAACAACGGCGGGAGGTGATGCAATCTGGAAAACTGGATCAACGGTTAGAAAGTGTGTCGCCATGGTCATCGTCAACGACAATCCCAAGTAGGAGAGTTTGGCTATCATTTAGTAATATGCCACTACACATTTGGTCGGAGGAGACATTTTGTAACATTGCGACATTGTGGGGTGTATTTGTCCGTATCGACATAGAAACATTAGCCCCATCATCGTTTGAGAGGACAAGAATACAAATTGAAACGGATTGGGCATTCCACATTGATGAGGTAATCGAGTTGGAAGTAGAGGGAGATACATTCCATGTAAGAGTGATGGAGTTTGAGGAGGCGATAGGGCCTAAATGTGATTGTAGCTATGAAGTGGAATCGAGTGAAGAAAGGGACAATGCGGAGGTTCGGGAAATAGCCTGGAAAACAAACTCTGCCTACAACGATAAGGGGTCATCAATGGATGGTACAGTGGTGCAGATTTCAGTCTCAATAGGGGACACAAAGGTGAGAGAGGAAATCGTGGTGGATAGGAGTTACTTAGATCGTATTTGGAAAGAAAACCAACTAGCGGATTGGAGAGTGGTAGAGACTTCGAGCTGGATGGATGACGAACAAGTGGGTATGTTGAATAGAGAGGTGGGCGAGCGGATAAGTGGTGAGGTGCTGGGTGCTATGGAGGATGTTGATAGATTGTGTGAGGTGCAGTCGAATGAAAAGCAGACTAAGATAAGCCCGACGGGGGATGGGCCACGGGTTGAACTGCCAAGGGTGAATAAAGCTACATTAATAGATGTGAATGGGGAACAAAAGAGAGTTCCAAAAATAGCGGAGATTGAGCCGAGCTTGGTGCAGGTAGGGGATAAACCCACTGCGGAACAATTCACGAAACGTGGGCGTGGGCGTCCACGAAAAAAGAAGGACTCGGACACAGTACTAAAGGCAATTGTGAATGGCTCATTGTCGGACTCCGATTTTGTGTGCCGTAAACAAGGGATATTGCGAGAGGCTCGCGAGACAGTGGGTTTGGGAAAATTAATAGGGGCAGTAACGGAGGGACGAGAGGAAGCGATAGTCAAAGATATAGTGTGTTTAATCGAAGCGCGTGATCACAAAGCCTAGCAAAACATGAAGATGTTGTCGTGGAATGTCCGAGGGATTGGCGCGACGTCAAAACGACGATCTATTCAGCGCATTCTACGTCAACACAAAAGCGTTTTGGCTCTACTTCAAGAGACCAAAACGGAGATGATCACAGAAAGGATGGTTCGACAATTATGGTATGAGGATACGTTTGAGTTTTGCTTTGCTCCGTCGGAGGGGAGAGCGGGCGGTGTTGTTGCGGTTTTGGACCCCAAAGGATTTAAAGTAGAGATGCAGGAATGGCGTAAGAATATGAATATTTTGGTTGGTCGATGGGTGCGTGAAGATTGGTCGGCTGGGTTTGTTGGGGTGTATGCGCCTTGTGTGATTGCTGAACAAGGGTCTTTTGGGAGGAAATAATGCAAGTGGTTCAATCAAGACATATCGAGTGGTGCGTGAGTGGCGATTTCAACATGGTGACGAAGGCGACGAAGAGAACGGGAAGTGTACATCTTGCTAGAGGTATGAGCCAATTTTGTGCATTTATTGAAAAAATTGCTTTGATAGATGTTTCGATGCAGGGAAAATGATTCACATGGTTTGGTTCGGGGGGGGGGGGGGGGTAAAGGGAGCCGGCTGGATCGTTTCCTAGTAACGCAAGGTTGGGTGAATCAATTCGAGGCTCTCACAGTGCTGAATTTGCCGAATGAATTATCGGACCACTCCCCCATTGTTCTTGTTGGTGACACTTTTGATAGTGGTCCGAAGCCGTTCCGATTCTTTAACTTTTGGTTAAAGGATATTCATGTAATGGAAAATGAATGGAAAAGGTTGTCGTTGATTGATGGGGAGGCTGCGATTTCGACAAAATTAAAAGGGTTGAAAGGGATGCTAAAAGGATGGAAGAGACATGGTGTAAATGTGATCGAAGAACAATATAATAGTGTAGTAGGCAAATTGGAGCAGCTTGATGCTAAAGTCAGGTCTGAGGGGCAATCGGCGGATGCCAATTTACGGGCGAGGGAGCTTTATGCGAGGTTGTAGAAGTTGGAAAATTTGAGAGAATCAATTTGGAAACAAAAATCAAGGGTGTTATGGTTGGCGGAGGGGGATCGTAACACAAGCTTCTTTCACAAAGCGGTGAAAATTCGTCAATTGCAAAATCATATATCAGGTATTCAGGTAGATGGCTGTTGGGAGACTAATCCGGAGAGAATGAAATTTCTGTTTAGGAGGGAATTTCAGAAGCATTTCGATAAGCCGTATGCAGTCGGTTTCTTCTTGCCAAATGTGGACTTTGTTATGTTGTCAAATGAACAACGGAGGGGGCTTGAAGTTGTGTTCACGGAAGAAGAGGTGAAGGGTGCGATTTGGAGCTGTGAGGGGGCAAAGGCACCGGGCCCGGATGGATTTCCCTTTGAGTTCTTCAAACAAGGTTGGGATATTTTGAAGTCAGATATCATGAGCTTTATGGCTGATTTTTTCGACTCAACCAGGTTACCGAGGGGGGTGAATTCAACCTTTATGGTTTTGATAGCAAATAAGGATTGTCCGAGAGTAATTGGGGACTATCGCCCAATTTGTTTGCTGAATTCTGTGTATAAGATACTAGCGAAATGTTTGGCGCAAAGGTTGCAAGGGGTATTGCCTTCGCTGATCAGTGATGTGCAAGCTGCATTTATCAGGGGTCGTCAGATATTAGACGGTATTCTGCTAGCTAACGAGGTTATTCACACAATGAAGAAATGTAAGTTTGCGAATGGGGGTGATTCTTAAATTAGATTTCGCCAAAGCATATGATTGTATCAGTTGGACTTGTTTAGATCGTATTATGTCCCGTATGGGATTTGGTGAGAGGTGGAGAGGTTGGGTAATGACGTGTGTGAGCTCAGCTCGTTTGTCGATACTGATAAATGGTAGTCCGACGTGAGAATTCCCGATTCGGAGAGGCATTCGCCAAGGTGATCCGTTATCGCCTCTATTGTTTGTGATAGTGGCAGAACTTTTACACCAATTCATGGTTAGCGCGGAAAATTTGGGGTTGATCAAGGGAGAGCGAGTGGTTGTTGACATAGTTCTGTCCCATTTACAGTTCGCGGATGACTATTATTTTTTTAACGGGAGGGGTTGAGGTAGCGCGGAACCTGAAAAGAGTGCTAACTTGCTTCGAGTATGCATCTGAACTGCAGATTAATTACGACAAATCATGTCTTTTTGGAATTGGTGTGGACAATGAGATGCTTATCGATTTTGCGTCGGTCCTGGGCTGTCCGATTGGTGACTTAACGATACAGTATTTAGGGATTCCTTTGGGTGTACATCCGCGTGGATCTGAAGTATGGGAGCCGCTTATCAGAAGATTTCGCAAGCGACTTTCAGGGTGAAAACGCCAGTCCCTATCGTTTGCGAGTCGGTTGCTTTTAATTAACACGGTGTTGTCCACACTGTCGGTATTTTACATGGGTGTATTCTTGGTGCCCAAACGTGTTGTGATGCGCATTGATAGTATTAGGAGAAATTTTCTTTGGGGTGGCAAAGAGGAGAGGTCGAAGATGAGCCGGATAAGCTGGGATGTGGTATGTAAACCGAAGCGAGTGGGAGGACTTGGGTGGTGAATTTACGCTCAAGAAATTTAGCGTTGCTCGCGAAGTGGGCATGGAGATTTTCACAATCGGAGGACTCGTTGTGGAAGTCGATAATTGTGGCGAAATATGGTACGGCTTTGAGAAAATGGCAAATTCAGCAAAAGGGAAAGATACACATGTCAGCGATGTGGAAACAAATCATCGATGTGCAAAATGCCGAGTACGTTGATAAATTTTTAAATGAGAATCAATTTATGTGGATTGTGGGAGATGGAGGTAGGGTGCTGTTTTGGTGGGATTGCTGGGCAATCGAGGAACCATTGAAGAATGTATTCCCGCGTTTGTTTGGGTTGGCTTCGAATAAATTGGCTTTTGTCTAGGAGGTATTGAGTTTTCCGAGTGTGGATTTGGCGAGTCATTTCTGACATGAGTTGTGATCATTTTACGTAAGACAATTAGATGAATTAAAAGCTTGTTTGGCAGGGTTGCATTTGCGAGATCGAGTGGCAGATAGGCTGGTTTGGAAACATTCGAATTCGGGACTGTTTTCGGTGGGTAAGTTGCACAGTTTAATGTCATCCTTTGGCTTGTCCGATCCTATGCATGTGGGTATGGTGTGGAACATGCCACTACTGCCGAAAATCCAATGTTTTTTGTGGTTATTCTTGGTGGATCGTTTGCCGACGCTTCGTATGTTATTTGATTGTGGCATCCCCCTCTCGAATTCCACTTTAAGTTGTCGGTGGTGTATTGTTGGTGAGGATAATTGTGATCACATTCTTTGGTCGTGTGAATTAGCCTATGATGTGTGGACTGATTTCTAGTTATGGTGGGATGTTACTATGGTTCGGCCTCGTCGCATTGGTGAGTTTCTTACTCAATGTTGGATGGGATACTTTAGTGGTGATGTCCGAGCATGGTGGATGATTGGTTGGGCAAGTGTTGTTTAGTCGCTATAGGTAGCGAGGAACGAGCTCATGTTTCAGGGGCGTCGCGCAACGAGACAATCGGTGTTTTTTCTTGTTCAGCTCCGGGCTTTATATTGGACCCGAGCGTACATGGAGGCAGCGTGTTTGAATGAGGCAGTGTGGTTGTCTTGCCCCAAACAATGCTGGCCGGTGCAAAACACAACAAATATGGCTCTGTTGCACGTGGTATGGGTGCCTCCCTTGGAGGGTGTGTGGAAATTCAACGTTGATGGGGCGGCACGGGGGAAGCCGGGATTGGCGGGATGTGGGGGTGTCCTACGGGATTGGAATAGTCGTATTATGGCGATTTTTTATGGATCGATTGGGATAGCTGATTCCAATGTTGCGGAAATACAGGCGATTGCTTACGCCTTGCGGATGTTACGTGAGATGCGGTTGGGGTTGGTTTCATCGATTGTGGTGGAATCGAATTCGATGGTGGCATTATCGTGGCTGCATTGTATTGATCGCCGTCCTTGGCAGATCTAGCGATGCCTCCAGCAGATTGACGATGATTGTGTCGTGTTGCCCTGCGTGTGTTTCAATCATATTTTCAGAGAAGCAAATGGTGTTGCGGATACATTGGTGAAAAGTGGTGTTGATAGAGTCAATTCGGTGTGGTTGTATACGCAGTGAGCTGATGTTTGTTCTTGGCACACACACATTGGTTCACTTTTCCTCTAATTAGGCTTAGAGAGGTTTTTAATGAGCCCGATGTGGGGTGTGGATTTTGTATGATTTTTCTTATAAATAAAATCATACTTCGCTGTGAAAAAAAACAATAGGATCCAAATTTAAGTTATTTCTTTCTAAAACTAGGTATCATACAATCTCTATAAATATATCTAAAGTTTAATATACCTATTAAGATAGTCCAATCATGGGGTTTTCCAGTACGAATACATTTTTAATTTACTTGGCTCTAATAAGCATTTTGGTAATCGAAGTCGATGCAGCTGCACGAGGTGGTGCTAGACACATCAATACAGCAGTCCTTGATCCTTGCAAGTGGTCTGGCGGTCCACATCCGGGATGTCATCCCGACCCAAACAGTCCTCCCAAACAAGCAAATCCCTACAATCGTGGCTGCTCAAGACACCGAAGATGCCGACACTAAATATACAATATAGAGAATAATGGAAAATATATGGCTGAAGGATGTGATTGATAAAAACTTAAAATTTTTTTTCTTGTATATGTTTGTCAAGTTTAAGAAAACATATTAAATTTATAATTTAAAACAGTACTATACAAATGTATTATTTGTGTAATGATAATATATTTAATTGAAATAATTTAAAGTTTAAAATAGTTTATTGTTGTGATAAATCTATGCATATTATGGCATAAACTAAGATACATAAAAATGTTAAAAATAATTAAAACATTACATTTTATGAAAAATCACCTTGACTCAAATGCATAAACATATAGTAATTTTAGAAAGCCATAATGCCAAAAATGCCCTTAACATTTATCTGAATAGTCATTTAGACCTCTTTTCTTTTTTAAGCATTTTAGCCGTCAATGTTTCATTTTGGGTCAAAGTACCCCTCCATGTATTAAAACTGTTAGTCAACGAACATGAAATATCTTGAAATGATGTGGCAAATCTACATAGATGTGCACACTGACATTCTGCTGTCATTAAAACAAATGTGTTAACTTTAAAGAATAACATATGAGTAAAAAGTAATTGGTTCATCTATAGAAGCATTTCATTATTGGCGAAACATATGATTTCTAAACCAGAGTAACAATGATTACACAACTTTCGGCATAAAAAACTTATTTTAAGGAGGTAGAGTTTTATTAAATGTGCTAAAGTGAGGTTGTTACTTTAAAGAATTGGTTGTTGTTAGTGCAGTTGTATATTAGTGTCAAACTGAATTGGTACTGGGTGAACTATTGAAAGTATAAATGTAAACATGAACACCAAGATTTATTTACGTACAATGGAAGTAACTGATCCTCAACCTAACTAAGCTACTCAATTTGTAGGTAAACATTCAAGTACATTTTTGAACTTATAATCGCTTAAGTAATCTTTGGATCACATAATCTAATGCACTAATACAACAATTCTTCTAATCTATAATTAAACGAAAATGTTTCATTGGTAAACAACTTGTATTAAAATTGAAGTGGTTGATCTTCAACCTAGCTAACAACGGTTCAATATGTCCCCTAGATGATTTTAGGGAACCTCTCGTTGTTTTCAAACTAAACAAACTCGAGGAACTACTATAAAATCTATAGGTTGAGTTTTGAAACCAAGGTGATTGTTCTGTTACTCCAAATTCATCAGTGACAAAACAAATGTAGAAACTAACTTAGAACTATTGAAACTGCTTTAATGTTTTGATACTCCAAAATTAGTTTCGATCCTTAACTAAGAATATCAAAACCACGTCCAATGTTTTTATACATAACTAAGTATAATGAATAACTTCTAACTTTCCATTGAAATAAAAGATGAAATTTATAACTAAATATTTTTATTTTTAGTATATTGTATGGAAAAATAGATTTGAAAAAAAGCAAAATGCAAAGTAGACAAAAAATTATTAATGCAAGTTTCATTCGAATTGGTGGTTTTGGAAACCCCTACATTATGTTCTATATTGTTGTACATTCTTATCTTGTTTGCGATGACGCAATTATCTTCTACATCTGTTGTAGTAAGAATTATTTTTGGTGTAAAAGATCTATTATTAGTACAAAATATTATATAAGTTTCTATAATAAAACTAAGGGAAAACTACACCGATGGTCCCCAAACTATTACCGTTTTCCTATTTTGGTCCATAAACTATGTTTTTCGGCAAAATCGTCCCTTCTGTTACATAGTTCTCTGTTTTGGTCCCCCGACGTTAAATAGCTAACAGTTTTGCTGACGTGACATTTTTTAAGTATTTTTTAATCATTTCTCTCTCCTTTTAAAAAATGCCACGTCAGCAAAACCGTTAGCTATTTAACGCCCGAGACTAAAACAGGAGAACTATGTAACAGAAGGGATGATTTTGCCGATAAACATAGTTTGGGGACCAAAATAGGAAAATAGTAATAGTTTGGGGACCACCAGTGTAGTTTTCCCTAAAACTAAATATTGAATATGCTAATCTTGAATTGAAAATGGTGAAACAACGTAAAAACAAAAGAAATAAATCATTAAAAAACAATATGATCCAAATTTAAGTTATTTCTTTCTAAAACTAGGTATCATAAAATCTCTATAAATATATCTAAAGTTTAATATACCTATTAAGATAGTCCAATCATGGGGTTTTCCAGTACGAATACATTTTTAATTTACTTGGCTCTAATAAGCATTTTGTTAATCGAAGTCGATGCAGCTGCATGAGGTGGTGCTAGACACATCAATCCAGCAGTCCTTGATCCGTGCAAGTGGCCTGGCGGTCCACATCCGGGATGTCATCTCGACCCAAACAATCCTCCCAAACAAGCAAATCTCTACAATCATGGCTGCTAAAGACACCGAAGATGCCAGCACTAAATATACAATATAGAGAATAATGGAAAATATATTGCTGAAGGATGTGATTGATAAAAACTTAAAAATTTGTTTTCTTGTACTAGAATATATATATATATATATTTGTGTGTTTGTCATGTTTAAGAAAACGTATTAAATTTATAATTTAAAACAGTACTATACAAATGTATTATTTGTGTAATGATAATATATTTAACTGAAATAATTTAATGCTTAAAATATTTTATTATTGTGATAAATCTATGCATATTATGGCATAACTAAGCTACTCAATTTGTAGGTAAACATTCTTGTACATTTTTTAACTTATAATCCCTTAAGTAATCTTTGGATCAATTAATCTAATGCCCTGATACAACAATTCTTCTAATCTATAATTAAACGAAAATGTTTCATTGGTAAACAACTTGTATTAAAATTGAAGTGGTTAATCTTTAACCTAGATAACAACGGTTCAATATGTCCCCTAGATGATTTTAGGGAACCTCTGGTTGTTTTCAAACTAAACAAACTCGAGGAACTACTATAAAAACTATAGGTTGAGTTTTGAAACCAAGGTGATTGTTCTGTTACTCCAAATTCATTAGTAACAAAACAAAAGTAGAAACTTCTTAAAAGTATTGAAACTGCTTTAATGTTTTGATACTCCAAAATTATTTTCGATCCTTAACTAAGAATATCAAAATCACGTCCAATGTTTTTATACATAACTAAGTATAATGAATAACTTCTTACTTTTCATTGAAATAAAAGATGAAATTTATAACTAAATATTTTTATTTTTAGTATATAGATTTGAAAAAAAGCAAAATGCAAAGTAGACAAAAAATTGTTAATGCAACTTTCATTCGAATTGGTGGTTTTGGAAACCCCTGCATTATGTTCTATATTGTTGTACATTCTTATCTTGTTTGCGATGACGCAATTATCTTCTACATCTGTTGTAGTATAAATTATTTTTGTTGTAAAAGATCTATTATTAGTACAAAATATTCTAAAAATTTCTATAATAAAACTAAATACCGAATATGCTAATCTTGAATTGAAAACCGTGAAACAACGTAAAAACAAAAGAATTAAATCATTAAAAAACAATATGATCCAAATTTAAGTTATTTCTTTCTAAATAGGTATCATACAATCTCTATAAATATATCTAAAGTTTAATATACCTATTAAGATTGTCCAATCATGGGGTTTTCCAGTACGAATACATTTTTAATTTACTTGGCTCTAATAAGCATTTTGGTAATCGAAGTCGATGCAGCTGCACGAGGTGGTGCTAGACACATCAATCCAGCAGTCCTTGATCCTTGCAGGTGGCCTGGCGGTCCACATCCGGGATGTCATCCCGACCCAAACAGTCCTCCCAAACAAGCAAATCACTACAATCGTGGCTGCTCAAGACACCAAAGATGCCGACACTAAATATACAATATAGAGAATAATGGAAAATATATGGCTCAAGGATGTGATTGATAAAAACTTAAAAATTTGTTTTCTTGTACTAGAATATATATATATATATATATGTCATGTTTAAGAAAACGTATTAAATTTGTAATTTAAAACAGTACTATACAAATGTATTATTTGTGTAATGATAATATATTTAATTGAAATAATTTAATGTTAAAATATTTTATTATTGTGATAAATCTATGCGTATAATGGCATAAACTAAGATACATAAAAACTCTTAAAAATAATTAAAACATTACATTTTATGAAAAAAATCACCTTGACTCAAATGCATAAACATATAGTAATTTTAGAAAGCCATAATGCCAAAAATGCCCCTAACCTTTATCTGAATAGTCATTTAGACCTCTATTCTTTTTTAAGCATTTTAACCGTCAATGTTTCATTTTGGGTCAAAATACCCCTCCATGGATTAAAACTGTTAGTCAACGAACATGAAATATCTTGAAATGATGTGGCAAATATACATGGATCTACACACTGACATTCTGTTGTCATATAGATGATTGTGTTGACTTTAAAGAATAACATATGAGTAAAAAGTAATTGGTTCATTTATAGAAGCATTTCATTATTGGCGAAACATATGATTTCTAAACCAGAGTAACAATGATTACACAACTTTCGGCATAAAAAACTTATTTTAAGGAGGTAGAGTTTTATTAAATGTGTTAAAGTGAGGTTGTTACTTTAAAGAATTGCTTGGCGTTGGTGTAGTTGTATATTAGTGTCAAACTGAATTGGTGTTGCGTGAACTATTGAAAGTGTAAATGTAAACATGAACACCAAGATTTATTTACGTACAATGGAAGTAACTGATCCTCAACCTAACTAAGCTACTCAATTTGTAGGTAAACATTCCCGTACATTTTTGAACTTATAATCGCTTAAGTAATCTTTGGATCACTTAATCTAATGCACTGATACAACAATTCTTCTAATCTATAATTAAACGAAAATGTTTCATTGGTAAACAACTTGTATTAAAATTGAAGTGGTTGATCTTCAACCTAGCTAACAACGGTTCAATATGTCCCCTAGATGATTTTAGGGAACCTCTCGTTGTTTTCAAACCAAACAAACTCGAGGAACTACTATAAAAACTATAGGTTTAGTTTTGAAACCAAGGTGATTGTTCTGTTACTGTAAATTCATGAGTGACAAAACAAAAGTAGAAACTAACTTAGAAGTATTGAAACTGCTTTAATGTTTTGATACTCCAAAATTAGTTTCGATCCTTAACTAAGAATATCAAAACCACGTCCAATGTTTTTATACATAACTAAGTATAATGAATAACTTCTAACTTTTCATTGAAATAAAAGATGAAAATTATAACTAAATATTTTTATTTTTAGTATATTGTATAGAAAAATATATTTGAAAAAAGCAAAATGCAAAGTAGACAAAAAATTATTAATGCAACTTTTATTCGAATTGGTGGTTTTGGAAACCCCTACATTATGTTCTATATTATTGTACATTCTTATCTTGTTTGCGATGACGCAATTATCTTCTACATCGGTTGTAGTACAAATTATTTTTGTTGTAAAAGATCTATTATTAGTACAAAATATTCTAAAAGTTTCTATAATAAAACTAAATATCGAATATGCTAATCTTGAATTGAAAACCGTGAAACAACGTAAAAACAAAAGAATTAAATCATTAAAAAAACAATATGATCCAAATTTAAGTTATTTATTTCTAAAACTAGGTATCATACAATCTCTATAAGTATATCTAAAGTTTAATATACCTATTAAGATAGTCCAATCATGGGGTTTTCCAGTACGAATACATTTTTAATTTACTTGGCTCTAATAAACATTTTGGTAATCGAAGTCGATGCAGCTGCACGAGGTGGTGCTAGACACATCAATCCAGTAGTCCTTGATCCTTGTATGTGGCCTGGTGGTCCATATCTGGGATGTCATCCCGACCCAAACAGTCCTCCCAAACAAGCAAATCCCTACAATCGTGGCTGCTCAAGACACCGAAGATGCCGACACTAAATTTACAATATAGAGAATAATGGAAAATATATGGCTGAAGGATGTGATTGATAAAAATTAAAAATTTGTTTTCTTGTACTAGAATATATATATATATATATATGTTTGTCATGTTTAAGAAAACGTATTAAATGTACAATTTAAAACAGTACTACACAAATGTATTATTTGTGTAATGATAATATATTTAATTGAAATAATTTAATGTTTAAAATATTTTATTATTGTGATAAATCTGTGCATATTATGGCATAAACTAAGATACATAAAAATGTTAAAAATAATTAAAACATTACATTTTATGAAAAAAATCACCTTGACTCAAATGCATAAACATATAGTAATTTTAGAAAGCCATAATGCCAAAAATGCCCCTAACATTTATCTGAATAGTCATTTAGACCTCTATTCTTTTTTAAGCATTTTAACCGTCAATGTTTCATTTTAGGTCAAAATACCCCTCCATGGATTAAAACTGTTAGTCAACGAACATGAAATATCTTGAAATGATGTGGCAAATCTACAGTGATGTGCATACTGACATTCTGCTATCATATAGACAAATGTGTTGACTTTAAAGAATAACATATGAGTAAGAAGTAATTGGTTCATTTATAGAAGCATTTCATTATTGGCGAAACATATGATTTCTAAATCAGAGTAACAATGATTACACAACTTTCGGCGTAAAAACTTATTTTAAGGAGGTAGAGTTTTATTAAATGTGTTAAAGTGAGGTTGTTACTTTAAAGAATTGGTTGGTGTTGGTGTAGTTGTATATTAGTGTCAAACTTAATTGGTACTGCGTGAACTATTGAAAGTATAAATGTAAACATGAACACCAAGATTTATTTACGTACAATGGAAGTAACTGATCCTCAACCTAACTAAGCTACTCAATTTGTAGGTAAACATTCTCGTACATTTTTGAACTTATAATCGCTTAAGTAGTCTTTGGATAACTTAATCTAATGCACTGATACAACAATTCTTCTAATCTATAATTAAATGAAAATGTTTCATTGGTAAACAACTTGTATTAAAATTGAAGTGGTTGATCTTCAACCTAGCTAACAACGGTTCAATGTGTCCCCTAGATGATTTTAGGGAACCTCTAGTTGTTTTCAAACAAAACAAACTCGAGGAACTACTATAAAAACTATAGGTTGAGTTTTGAAACCAAGGTTATTGTTCTGTTACTCCAAATTCATCAGTGACAAAACAAAAGTAGAAGCTAACTTAGAAGTATTGAAACTGCTTTAATGTTTTGATACTCCAAAATTAGTTTCGATCCTTAACTAAGAATATCAAAACCACATCCAATGTTTTTATACATAACTAAGTATAATGAATAACTTCTAACTTTTCATTGAAATAAAAGATGAAATTTATAACTAAATATTTTTATTTTATACCATCTCATCCTCAACACATCATAAAATATAAGAATTTGCTGGTCAGAAAAATATAAGAATTAATAATTTAATCTTGTTAAGGACAAAATGCATATGAAATGTCATCAAAGAACCTTCTCTTATCTTGAATGATTGAAAAATGAGTTTTGAGACTCTTCCCTCCAATCCAACGTGATGCTCAAGAAAAAGATGAGAAAAACAAAGCTCTTGGAAAATTATTGTTTAGGAATCCATTTAGAATAAAAAAGAAATAGAACAAGATGGTGGGGAGTTTATGGAATCGCGTAAATCGTGAACAAGGCGATGGAGGGGAGATTCGTTCACAACAGCACCCAGCCACCGGCGATATACAGGAATCACAACGGGTGTGGACCGTGTACATAGGCGGGATTTCAGAGTCGCTTCACTAGAAGGGTTTATGGCAAGTATTTGATCGTCATGGGATTGTCAGAGATGTGTTTATACCGAAGAAGAGGGCTAGAGATGGGACACGATTCGGGTTCGTTCGAATGGAATCGAAGACGGACGCTGATAGGGTGATCGAACGGATCCATGGGAAATGGATATATGGTGCACGGATGCGTGTGGCTTTGGACTGGAATGGCATTACCAATTTAAAGAAGGCGAGTAAGGGAAGGGAAACACATCCGACGAAGGGTATTACGACGGATTCAGCAGAAGACTCACATAAACCTTCAAAGCAGGGTGGAATTATTAGTGGAGCAAATCGACGAGTAATTGAGGGTGTGATGGATGAGGATAAATGGGTGATCCTTCAATGGTGCGCGATTGGGTGGTGCACTAGGCCATGGAATTTAAAAACTTTAGCGGAACGACTGGAGGTGGAGAAAAACGATGGTTTTTCGATTATGAGGCTTTCGGGGTCCATGATTCTGTTGATGTGCACATCGGCGAAAGTTCAGGAACATGTGATGAAGATGGATTGCGTGAAGGAGTGTTTCACAAGAGTTGAAGCGTGGTCGCCGTCAATTATAGCAGAGTCTTGCCGTGTTTGGTTATCCGTTGTGGGGTTACCGATTCACCTATGGCACAAACAAACGTTCATGAATATAGCGAAACTATGGGGGTCATTGATATGTATAGATGATGATATGGAAACCCCGACATCATTTGATTGTGGATGTATGCTGGTGGAAACAACAATGGTGGATCGCATTGAGGAGAGCATTACAGTCAAATTGGCGGCTGAGGAATACTTGGTTCGTGTGTTTGAGACAGATGGGCAAGGACCAGCCATTGAATGCAGCTGCTATGAGGGCATTAATTCACAAACTGTTGGCCCTCACGAGGGTAGTAGTGATGGACATAGGACTGATGAGCGATCTAGGATGGAGGAGTTGCACAATGGATCAGAGGAAACTCCCGATCAGGCAGTGGTGAATGCATCGGATGATAAAACAAGGGAGATAACGGCGCATACAGTTGAGCAACAAAATGCGTTGGATGTGGAGCAGGAGGACATGAGTCTGAGGGTGGTCGAGGGTGTTGAGATTTTAGGGGCTCGATTCGATCAACCGTTCTTGCTCGCCACGTGTGGAGAAGTTGGATAATTGGGTGTTTTAGTGGGAGGATAGAATTTTTCAATTTGACACAAGGATTTATAGTGGTTCAACCTTCTAACCAAGGTCTACATCCACTACCTTAGCTCCCCACTAAGGATTTCCAACAAATTCACTAAGAATTTCGTCCCCTTTTCTCGGATTAGGAGGAAACCGTTACAACCCTCAAAGCTTTCTACCCAAAGCTTGAAGGAATACTCTCTTTACAAAGAAAGACTTAGCAAACTAGAAATCCCTCTAAAAGGTGTTGGTTTGCAATTCTAAGCTCTCACCCAAAACCTAAACACTTGAGCAAATTTAACAATGTAAGCTTGCAAGTGTTGTCTAAGCAAGAAATGAACAATTAAAGCTCTAGACAAATTTTGACATCATAATGTTGTAACAATTGAAGCATTAACTTGTTCTTGATGCTTGGAGGTCCCTTTTATACTCCCAATTGAGTTGTGGCCGTTACTAGCCGTTGGGGATGATTTGGAGCCGTTGAGGACTTCATTTCCCTTCATAAATGCTGTTATGCAGCTATACGTATCGATACGCTTGGAACCGTATCGGTACGACCTTCATGAGAAACTAGCCGTTGGGCTCTTGCCAGCCTAGGCGTATCGATACGCTTGAGGGCGTATCGGTACAGGTTCACATTTAAATGGCCGTTTGGAAAGTAGCCGTTGGGGTGGTTGAAAGGGGATCGGTACGCTTACCAGGCGTATCGAAACGATCCCGATCCGTATCGAAACGGCCAAGCCTGTTTCGATACAGGTTTTGGTAGTGACCAAACTTGGGCAAAAGGGTATCGTTACGGGTGCAATCGTATCGATACGGGTAACGTGAAAAGTGAAGCTTGGCTGAATAAAAGCATAAAAAATCTTGCCAAAAACCCTCTAAAATATCTCAAACATAATTTCGAGTTGTTTGGACTTAAAAACAAGTTTTAAATTCTTTTCAAATTAGTCCAAAACATTTTTCAATTATTATATCAAAACACTAGTTCTACAATCTCCAATTTTTGATATAATAGAACTAACTTGAAAAATTGTTTGGGATTCTCCCCCTTTATCTTTAAAAAATGAGAATAAGAGATTAAAGATATGAAATCAAATAAAGCTCCTCCTTATTCATTTGAAAATTCAATTTTTCAAACCATTTCTCCCACTCTTTGTTATATCAAAAAGAATTTAAAACATTAAGTTTCAAAATAACAATAGAGGAAAAAAATGACACACTTAAAATTTTGGTTTAAAATTGGCTCCCCCTTACTCAAAGCATCATAAGAATGTTAGTTCAACATATAAGATTACCTAGTTGACTTAAATGAAAAAATAATCAAAGAAAGGCAAAAGCAACTAGATTTTACCACACTTGAACTCAAGGGAGGATGTGAAGCCTTCCTTCTTCAAGTGTTCTTCCTATGTGTGCATGGAGCTCCCCCTCAATTTTTGTCTTGTTGATCACTCTCCATCACACCTAGCAAAAGACAATCAAGTAATTTTTGGTAACCAAATTGCTTTGGATCCATAGACATTAGTAGCACAAAATTTAGTCCCCTTAGGAATCCATTTTTCAATTTCATCCTTTTTAGTTGAAGTGGTTAGTCCTTTTGGGACCCAAACACTTCTAAATCATTTTCCATTCACAAATCTAGGGGCACTAGATTGTCTTACATAAAAATTTGATTTTCCAAAATTATTTTTCTTTTCAAGTTCATTGGAAATCAAATCTTTTTCTTTTTGAACTTTGAGAAGCAAGTTTTGTAAATCAAAACATTTTTGTTCAAAATCTTTCAATTTTGCTTCAAGTTCAAGATTTGTTTTGGAAAGCAAATTATTTTGAATTTTTATTTTTGAAATCAACTTTTTGTTCTTGGAAAATGATGCGTTGAATTCCAAAAGCAAATCATCATAGGCATCTTGTAACTCATCAAATGTATAAGAATTTGAAATAGATGAGTTAGAAGTTACCTCCCCCTCATTGAGGGCCATCAAGCATAGGTGGGCTACTTCATCATCGGTGGAGTCTTCATCACTCCATGTGGCCACATATGCTTGTTTTGAAGATGATCCCTTCTTTTTGGATTTGTGGGAGTCCTTCATCTTCTTCATCCATTCATGCTTGGATTTTTCCATTTTGCTCTTCATGAACCGGGCAAATTTGTTGAAGAGATAGGCCATCTCTTCATCCTCACTTTCCTCCTCACTTAAATCTTCATGATGGCATGTGGAGGATTTGAGAGCTACGACACTAGCATTGATGCCTAGCTCCATGATCTTCTTCTTCCCCATTGCTCTAATCTCTTCCTTCTTCTTCTCCTCTTCTTTGTTTTTCTTCATTATTTGGTGAGTGAGAAGAGACCCCATGAGTTCATCAAGATTCAAGGTTTTGAGATTCTTGGCTTCGATGATGGCGGTCCTCTTTGAGTCCCATGATTCGGGAAGGGAGTAGTTGAGCTTTCGGACAAGCTTCTCTTCCGGGATGGCTTCTCCATAACCTTTAAGACCATTGGTGATAGTGGAGAACCTATCAAACATCTTCTCGATGTTCTCTTCCGGATCCATCTTGAAGTTCTCATACTCTAAGGTTAGAAGCCCTATCTTGGTCTCCTTGACTTCATCGGTTCCCTCGTATGTGACTTCAAGCTTGTCCCATACCTCCTTGGCACTCTTACAAGAAGACATCTTCTCATAGATGGTTGGGCCATATGCACAAAAGAGCATGTGCAAGGCTTTGCAATTAAGCTCCATATTCTTACGATCGTCGGCACTCCATTCCGCTTTGCTTCCTTGAGGCACGAACAGACCATCTTCAACTATGTCCCATAGCTTGTAATCTCTTGACTTCAAGAAGAATTTCATCTTTGTCTTCCAATGGGCATAGTGGTTTCCGTCGAAGAAGGGCGGTTTATCGATTGATTGTGCCATTGAGCCGGTTGGTGAAATGTTGATCGAGCTTGCCGGATATTCTCAATAGGATGTGAATCCCCTTCGATTGAGCCAAGCTTTGATACCAATTGTTGAGATTTTAGGGGCTCGATTCGATCAACCGTTCTTGCTCGGCAAGTGTGGAGAAGTTGGATAATTGGGTGTTTTAGTGGGAGGAGAAAATTTGGCAATTTGACACAAGGATTTATAGTGGTTCAACCTTCTAACCAAGGTCTACATCCACTACCTTAGCTCCCCACTAAGGATTTCCATCAAATTCACTAAGAATTTCGTCCCCTTTTCTTGGATTAGGAGGAAACCGTTACAACCCTCAAAGCTTTCTACCCAAAGCTTGAACGAATACTCTCTTTACAAAGAAACACTTAGCAAACTAGAAATCCCTCTAAAAGGTGTTTGTTTGCAATTCTAAGCTCTCACCCAAAACCTAAACACTTCAACAAATTTAACAATGTAAGCTCACAAGTGTTGTCTAAGCAAGAAATGAACAATTAAAGCTCTAGACAAATTTTGACATCATAATGTTGTAACAATTGAAGCATTAACTTGTTCTTGATGCTTGGAGGTCCCTTTTATACTCCCAATTGAGTTTGTGGCCGTTACTAGTCGTTGGGGATGATTTGGAGCCGTTGAGGACTTTATTTCCCTTCATAAATGTCGTTCTGCAGCTATACGTATCGATACGCTTGGAACTGTATCGGTACAGCCTTCATGAGAAACTAGATTGTGGGCTCTTACTAGCATAGGCGTATCGATACGCTTGAGGGCGTATCGGTACGGGTTCACATTTAAATGGTCGTTGGGAAAGTAGCTGTTGGGGTGGTTGAAAGGGGATCGGTACGCTTACCAGGCGTATCGAAACGATCCCGAGTCGTATCGAAACGACCAAGCCTGTTTCGATACGGGTTTTGGCAGTGACCAAACTTGGGCAAAAAAGGTATCGATACGGGTACAACCGTATCGATACGGGTAACATGAAAAGTTAAGTTTGGCTAAATAAAAGCATAAAGAATCTTGCCAAAAACCCTCTAAAATATCTCAAACATAATTTCAAGTTGTTTGGGCTTAAAAACAAGTTTTAAATTCTTTTTCAAAGTATTCCAAAACATTTTTCAATTATTATATCAAAACACTAGTTCTACAGAGGGGTCTGAAACGGGAAAGGAAGTGGTGGTGCCGGTGCAACACTCGAATTCACTGATCGGTTCTGATAGCCTGGGTGGGGAGAAGGAGTATCAGAGTAGGACTCAGGTGGAGAGTCATGAAATAGCAGGGATAGTAAATTCAAACTCAAATTCGGTGGATAATGTGGGGCCAACTGCTCTATGTGTTGATAGTGTTAATTCAAAGGTAATTATTTGGGACAAAACGTTTTCACAGGCAGGATCGACAGTACAAGGATTAGGACAAACAGAGCTGATACGTGTGGGGAATTCGTTTTGCAAGGTTAGAAAATTGGTGGGAGGGGAGGTCACTGGTATGGCTGGTCGCTCACGAGTTGGGGTTGGTCGGGCTGCGGGGAAGAAGGGGACAGTAGTGGAAAAATTTTAGAATGGAAGCGACTCTAGTGAGGATCATAACACGCAGCAGAATATTGCAACCGAGGTTGAGGCGACGCTAAAATTAGGGGCTCTGATTGCGGTGAAGTCGAGTGGGCGGGAAGAGGATATCATTAAAGACTCTAGTAGGGATCATAACACGTACCTAAGACATCTTTTCGGACAAGGTACGGGCATTACGAGTTCTTAGTGATGCCGTTTTGTTTGACCAACGCACCTACTGCTTTCATGGACATGATGAATCATGTATTCCATGAATTCTTGGATCAGTTTGTGGTGGTATTCATCGATGATATCCATGTGTATTCGCGTACCGAGGAGGATCATGATAGACACTTGAGAATCGTTTTGCAAGCGTTGTTGGAGAATCAGTTGTATGCCAAACTATGTAAGTGTGATTTTTAGCTTAAGGAGGTGGTCTTTCTTGGACATGTTGTGTCGGCTAAGGGTTTTCGCGTTGATCCACACAAAGTTAAGGCAGTGATGAGCTGGAAGGTACCTAAGTCGGTAACGGAGGTACGAAGTTTCCTTGGTTTAGCTGGGTATTACCGTAGGTTTGTCGAGGGTTTCTCGAAGATTGTTGCACCTTTGACCATGTTGTTGCAGAAGAATGTTCGCTTTGAGTGGACAAATGCGAGGTAACAAGCTTTTGAGAAGCTGAAGGAAGCTTTGACGCAAGCTCCTGTTCTGATTCAACCTGAGTTGGGTAAGGAGTTTGTGGTCTATAGTGATGCATCCATTGTTGGTTTGGGTTGTGTGTTGATGCAGGAGGGTAAGGTGGTAGCTTATGCATCTACACAGTTGAAGGTGCATGAGCGTAACCACCCTACTCATGATCTTGAGCTTGAGGCTGTGGTGTTGCCCTGAAGATCTGGAAGCATTACCTGTACAGTGAGAAGTGTGTTGTGTTCATGGATCATAAGAGCTTGAAGTATCTTATGTCTCAGAAGGAGTTGAATCTTAGGCAACGTCACTGGGTGGAGTTGCTTAAGGATTATGTTCTGACGATCGAGTATCGCTCGGGCAAGGCTAATGTTGTGCCTGATGCTTTAAGCCAGAAAGTGGTCCTTGAGTTGAGGGCGATGTTTGCTCGTTTGAATATATCTCATGATGGTGGTTTTATTGCGGAATTGCAAGTGAACCCATCTTTTATTCGGTTGAACAAGGATAAGAAGTTCTTAGATGATTCTCTTGTCCCTCATGTTCAGGACATTGTGGAGGGTAGACCTTCGGATTTCAGCTTTAGCGATGACGGTGTTATGTGCTTTAGAAGTCGAATAGTTGTGCCAGATGATGTTGAATTGAGGCGCACTAATCTAGCTGAAGCTCAAGTAGTCCTTTTGTTATGTATTCTAATAGTACAAAGATGTATCATGATTTGAAAGATGAGTACTACTGGGTGGGGTTGAAAAAGGATGTTGTTGAGTTCGTTAGTAAGTGCATTGTGTGTCAGCGAGTGAAAGCTGAACATCAGGTTCCTTCTGGGTTGTTGCAACCTTTGAGAATTCCAGAATGGATGTGGGAAAGAATTACCATGGATTTTGTGTCTGGGTTGCCGTTGTCACTATCAAAGAATAACTCGATTTTGGGTGATTGTTGATGTAACCCCCTTAACCCGGCCTAGACGGTTGACCCGAATTAAGAAAGTCACACGGGGAAAACCAAAGTCAACCCGAAAGTCAACCTTGATTAACGACCCTTTTTTTCTTTTTAATCTTGTCTAGATGCACATTATCCCTAATTGTGATCACACAAACATCATACTCAAAGATCACAAACATCAGAGATCAAACAGGGACCCAATTGAACAAATTACAACTTTAGGGACCAAATTGTAATTTCTGATAAATATGAGGACTTAACCCAAATTAAAGTTACCAGCTTGTAATTAGTCAGGTTTCATGCTTCACTGTGAAATTTCAGCTTAAAAGGACTTCCCAAACTCATACAATTGCACAAACAAGATTCAGGACCAAAATGCAAACATTTCAAAACATTTAACTGCCAATGTCAGCCCCCAACAGTCACCCGTTCCGAAACAGGTAGAGCCCGTTTCGAAACGCGGGGCCGTTCCGCAACGCGTACCGCAACACGGGCTGGCAGTAGCCAAACCGTTTCGGAACGGTCCCTCCCGTTTCGGACGCCTGGGCTTGTTTAAGGCACCTGTTCCGAAACGGGTGATACTGTTCCGAAACACCCATCACAGATTGCCCCAAAATGCATTCTTAAACATGCAATTAAACATCCAATCATGCTCCAATTGCCACCAAACTTTACCAGCATGCAATTCAACATATATAAGACATACTTGCATCAACAATTCATCAAAACAACATCATATACGAAAAGCCCCAAATCTATAGGCATGCTTCCTACACAAGCAAGCCATACAAGCATAAACTTTCAATTCAAGCATATAAAGGCCAAACACTAAAACCAGCATTCTCATCAACATTCAACATACTTAGGGAGTTCAAAACCTTTCCCAAAACATACACATAGGTCCCCCATTGCCAAATTACCAAAAGCTAAAAATGTACTTAAGAAACCTTCCATACTTTGAGCTTTACTTTCACTTGATTGCTTGCCCTTCTTGCTGCCCTCAAGGTACTTTAATGTTCTGCATTATTGAATTAAGAAAACGAAAGAGAGCGTAAGCAAAAGCTTAGTGAGGAATGCTCATAAAACCATTCAATAATGCATTTATAAAACATTTATAAATCATGCTTCAAATCATCAATTGCTCATGCTCAAAAGCATACTTAAAACAAGCATCTCATGCTTCATATCATAACATGTCATATTGGCCACAAGTGATAAGTTCCATATCTTTAAAAACAAGTTCATCAACTTTCACCCCAAGGACTTTTAAATACCTTGGCCCCAAGGACTTTTAAACACCTTGGCCCATGGACTTTTAACCACCATGGAAAGGACCACACAAGGACTTTTAACCACCTTTGTGTCCGTATCAAGTTTCACCCCAAGGACTTTTAAACACCTTGGCCCCAAGGACTTTTAAACACCTTGGCCCCATGGACTTTTAAACACCATGGCCCCATGGACTTTTAAACACCATGGAAAGGATCACACAAGGACTTTTAACCACCTTTGTGTCCATAACAAGAACCATCCAAGGACTTTTAACCACCTTGATGTTCTTAAGTAAACAAGGCTCACTCAAGGACTTTTAACCACCTTAGTGACCTTAACCTTTTCAAAACATCACTTGCCAATATACATCATTATCATCAATTTATCCACTGTTTTAAAGCATTAAACCAAGCCATATTCATCATGCATTTAAAAGCATCAAACCACATTTAATCAATGTACAAAAACAAGGAACTCTTACCTTGAGCTCCCTTCAACATATGGCTTACAAAAACAGCAAATACCATGCTAAATCATGCTTTCAAAACAGTATTTAAATCATGCAATAAACCACATTGCATCACAACAAAATCATGGCCACCACTAGAGAGTACTTTCCGAAAACTTACACTTGAGCTTAGCAAAGTTGTTTAGACTTAAAATAAGCTCCCAAGACATTGGTTTCAAAGCCGAAAACCCAATTTCACTCACCGATTCCACTTCGCCTCTTGCCGAAGCACCAAATCAAGCTTCCGGATCAACAACTCTTGGATCCAAAGATGCCTCCCCTGTTTTAACACATCAAAGAAGAGGATTAATGCATCATCATGCATTAATTGCTTCAATGAAAGCACCTAAACTCGCTGCTCTCATCCACACTCCATTTTCGGCTACCAAACACAACCGAAAATGCATCCAAACCACTTCTCAACAAAGCCCAGCCATAAACCATTAAAACCTAACATCCTTTAACATCATTTAACATCTGAAAAGAGCCTAATAACATCCTTATACCTCCAGCAACATCAGATCCACAAGATCACCTCAAAAACAACCAAGAAACACAAGCTAAACTTAGGAAACTCAACCTATCCGGGATTGCATTAATCAAAACTCAATTCCTTATCAATTTAGAGTTCAAATATCATCAAAAACACATCTCAAATCACAGATTTAACATATCAAACGAAAATCACCAAAAATCACCAAATCTTGCATTATAAGCCAAGATCCATTTCACAACTCAAAAGCCTTTAATAAAACATCAATTAAGGATTGAAAACTTAGGAATTTCAGTAAAGAACTGATAGTTTAGAGGAGAAGGACGTTCTTACCTCCAAACTTGAGTTTCTCCTCTTTTTGGAATCAAAAACCTTGATGAATCAAGTAGCAAATGATGAGGTTTTGTAGATATGTTGATTAGGAATCAAAAGAGAATTGAAAGGAGAGATTTAGGTGAGAAAATCAGAAACAATTCTCTGGAAAGAAAGTGTTTGGGTTGAGAGAAAATGAGAGAAAGAAAATTAGAAAGTTAGTTAACAAAATAGCCAAAATGGCTTTCCCTCCTCTTTTGACATCTTTTAAAATCAGAATATATCACTAAAATATCTTAGAAAAATCTGGAGAAACTACTTTTGGATTAATAGCTCCTTAAAGATTCAAAGTTTCAACCCTTTCGAAAACAGTCATCAAACTTTCAAAAATTACATTTTGGTCACTAGCCAAAATGTCACCCTTCCAAAACTCATTTTCCAAAATTGATTTCACAGTTCACTTAATTATATTAAAAGATGATTTTAGAACATTTTTCCATATTTTTAATGCAACCCGAACTAGGCTTTCCTAATTTCACCTCTTTAGATTCGAACAGCACTTTGACCAAACCGGTCAACGCCCAAAACTACTAAGCCCAAAACCGGGGCGTTACAACTCTCCCCCCTTAAGAAATTTCGTCCTCGAAATTTACCTGAAGGAAAGAGATAAGGAAACTGCTTCAGCATGTCTTCCTTCCGCTCCCACGTGGCTTCCTCAACACCTCGATGCTTCCACAGCACCTTCACCAACTCAATGGTCTTGCCACGAAGAACCTTGCTATCCGAATCCAAAACCTTCACCGGCTCCTCATCATAGGTCAAATCCGGATTCAATTCCACTTCCTCCACAGGCATCACATGCGAAGGATCAGATCTATACTTCCGGAGCATAGAAACATGGAACACATCATGAATCTTCTCCAACTCTTGAGGTAACCTCAACCGATACGCAACAGGACCCACACGCTCAACAACCTCATATGGTCCAATGTACCTAGGGCTCAACTTACCCTTCCGGCCAAACCTCATCACCTTCTTCCAAGGCGAAACCTTCAAGAACACACGGTCACCCACCGCATACTCTATCTCCTTACGCTTCAAATCCGCGTAAGACTTTTGCCGATCAGAGGCAGCCTTCAACCGCTCACAAATGAGCTTCACCTTCTCGGTGGTCCCTTTCAACAAAGCCGGCATCGAAACCAACTTTTGACCAGTTTCAGCCCAACAAAAAGGAGTCCTACACTTCCTCCCATACAGAGCCTCATAAGGTGCCATCTGTATACTCGCCTGATAACTATTGTTATAAGGGAACTCAACCAAAGGCAGATGCTTCTCCCAAGAACCTTGGAACTCAATCACGCAGCACCTCAACATATCCTCCAAGATCTGAATAACTCGCTCAGACTGACCATCCGACTGAGGATGATAGGATGTACTGAAATGCAACCTTGTACCCAAAGCTTGATGCAAACACTGCCAGAAACGCGATGTGAACCTCAGATCCCTATCCGACACAATCGACTTAGGCACACCATGCAACCTCACAATCTCAGCAATGTACAGCTCTGCCAGCTTATCCAAAGAGAACGTAGTATGCACAGGCAAGAAATGCGCACACTTCGTCAGGCGATCCACAATCACCCAAACAGAATTCTTCTTCGAAGGAGACAAAGGTAAACCAGATACAAAATCCATGGTAACCCTTTCCCACTTCCATTCAGGGATTTTCAACGGTTGCAACAACCCAGAAGGAACCTGATGTTCAGCCTTAACTCGCTGACACACCAAACACTTGCTCACAAACTCCGCAACATCCTTCTTCAAACCCACCCAATAGTACTCATCACGAAGATCACGGTACATCTTAGTACTACCAGGGTGCATAGCAAAAGGACTACTATGGCCTTCAGTCAGAATAGCACGCCTCAACTCAGCATCAGTAGGCACTACTATCCGACTCCCAAAACACAACACACCATCATCATTAAAACAGAAATCCGAAGGTCTACCCTCCGTGATATCCTGAACATGAGACACCAAGGAATCATCCAGCAACTGCTTATCCTTGATCAACTGAACCAACGATGGTTTCACCTGCAACTCAGCAACCAGACCACCATCTCGCGATATGCTCAAGCTAGCAAACATAGCCCTCAGCTCAATAGCTACCTTCCTACTCAAGGCATTCGCAACAACATTAGCTTTTCCAGGATGATACTCAATCGTCAGATCATAATCCTTGAGCAACTCCAGCCAACGCCGCTGCCTAAGATTCAACTCCTTCTGTGACATCAGATACCTCAAACTCTTGTGATCCGTGTACACAGTACACTTCTCACCATACAGATAATGCCTCCAGATCTTCAGAGCAAAAACCATTGCAGCCAGCTCAATATCATGCGTAGGGTAATTGCGCTCATGCACTTTCAACTGCCGCGATGCATAAGCAACCACCTTACCCTCTTGCATCAGCACACACCCCAAACCAACATAGGATGCATCACTATAGACCACAAACTCTTTCCCTGATTCAGGCTGAACCAAGATAGGAGCTTGCGTCAAAGCCGCCTTCAGCTTCTCAAAAGCCTGCTGTCTCGCTTCCGTCCACTCATACTTAACATCCTTTTGCAACAGCTTCGTCAAAGGAGCAGCAATCTTGGAAAAACCATCCACAAACCTTCGGTAGTATCCCGCCAAACCAAGGAAACTACGGACCTCATGAACAGACTTAGGAACCTTCCAGTTCATCACTGCCTCAATCTTCTGAGGATCAACACGAATCCCTTCAGCTGAGACCACATGCCCAAGAAACACCACCTCCTTAAGCCAGAACTCACACTTGCTCAGCTTAGCATAAAGCTGATTCTCCAACAAAGCTTGCAGCACAATCCTCAAATGCTCTTCATGCTCCTCCTCAGTACGCGAGTACACAAGGATATCATCAATGAACACCACAACGAACTTGTCCAGGTATTCATGAAACACACGGTTCATCATGTCCATGAAAGCAGCAGGAGCATTTGTCAAACCAAACGGCATCACAAGGAACTCATAATGCCCATACCTTGTCCTAAAAGATGTCTTAGGCACATCCACATCCTTCACCTTCAACTGATAATACCCTGACCTCAAGTCAATCTTAGAGAACACAGCAGCTCCCCGAAATTGATCAAAGAGATCATCAATCCTCGGCAAAGGATACCGATTCTTGATAGTCAACTTGTTCAGCTGACGGTAATCAATACACATCCTCATAGTGCCATCTTTCTTCTTCACAAACAAGACCGGTGCTCCCCAAGGTGACACACTCGGCCGGATGAAACCACGATCAAGAAGCTCTTGCAACTGCGTCTTCAGCTCCTTCAGCTCCTTAGGTGCCATTCTATAGGGAGTAATGGACACAGGAGTTGTATTCTCATACAGCTCAATTCCAAACTCCACCTCGCGATTAGGAGGTAAACCAGGCAACTCCTCAGGAAAAACACCAGGAAACTCCTTCACAACTCGGATATCTTGCACCCTCAACTCCTTAGAGCTAGGATTCATCACAAAAGCTAGATAAGCTTCGCAACCTTGCCTCAGCATCCTGCTCGCCTCCAAGGTAGAAACAACATTGGCAAGAAACTTCACATTCTCACCAACCACAACCACTTCATAATCATCCGCAAGCTTAAGCGAAACTCGTTTATTTTCACAATCCACAACAGCACGATGCTCAGCAAGCCAATCCATACCAAGGATCACATCAAAACCATAAAAGGGCAACTCCATAAGATCAACATGAAAAACATGTTCTTGAACAACCAAGGGACACCTTCTATAAAGCTTTCGAGTCACAACAGTTTCACCAAAAGAAGTAGTGACGCGAACACCAACATCCAAAGACTCAGCAGGCAAACCAAGCAATTCAGCATGCTCACGCAAAATGTATGAATGCGTAGATCCAAAATCAATCAAAGAAAGCAATGACAAGGATTGCAAAGTAAAGGTACCTGCAATCACATCCGCATCATTCCTCCCTTCACGCTGAGCATACACCCTCGCTTGGCCTCCACCTTCAGGCTGAATAGCCACAACATGGGCCACTCCACGACCACCTTCCTCACGCCTCTGGAAATTACCACGGCCGCGCCCACGACCTCTCTGTGGTGCAGCAACAACAGGAGCACGCACCTGATCACCAGCCAACCTCGGACAATCTCGCCTCAAGTGGTCTGCAGAACCACAATTCCAGCACCCATAACCAGCTGCCGCAACAGGAGCTTGCACCTCCCTCACAGCACGAGGACAGTCACGCTTCATGTGACCACGTGAACCACAGATCCAACAAGCACTTGGATCAGCTCTAGCATTACCTCCTCTAGCAGGTGCACCACCACCTCTCTTAGCTGAGGACTGATACCTCTGATCACGTCCCCTCTTGTTCTGTCCACCACCGGAACTATACTCAGCAGCTCTCTTGCCAGAACTTGCTCCAGCACCTTTCGCAGATAAACCCAAGTTCATCTCTATGTCCTTGGCTCGGCCCACCAACACATCAAAATCATCATATTCGGTGGCCAGCAAATACATCTTCACCTCCGTTACAAGACCATAACGAAACCTTTCGCACCTCTCCCGTTCATCAGGAATAAGCTCAGGTGCATACTGACTGAGTCGCACAAACTGCACCTCATACTCAGCCACTGTCATACTCCCCTGGGTAAGAGTCATGAACTCACGTTTCTTCTCATCAAGATATCTCACTCCAAGATATCTCCGCTTGAACACATTCTGAAAGAATGTCCAAGTCACATCAGCTTCAACCATCCCAGCTATGGTGGTCGTCCACCACGTATACGCATCGTCCTGCAGCAAGGACACAATACAACCCAGCTTTTGCACATCCGTGCAACTCATCTGTCCCAAGATTCGCTTGGTACTCTCAAGCCAAGCTTCAGAACTCTCAGCAGACATACCCCTGAACTCAGTCCCACCAAGACTGCGCAGACGCTCCAAAGGTAGTCTAACTCCAGCATCTCCCTGATGCCCAGCTCCTTGAGCTCCAGCTACTGCTGCTCGAAAAGCACCCGCAATAGCTTGTACCAACATAGACATATCAGGCATAGCTTGCCCCTGACCAACCTCTGGTCCAACAGCTCCAGCACCAGCTGCAGCTTCAGCTCTTCCTCCCTCAGCACCACCACCACCAGGTGGAGGAGGAGGTAACACCGCACTACCCGTGTTTTCCTCATTCTCATTTTCATTAGGAGCCGTAGCTCGCACACTACCTCGTAACTCTCTACGTGGTGCCATACTTTTACCATGCAACATCAATGCAAATAAAACAAAGTCAGGCCCAGCAAGGTAAGCAATCCAAGTATTCAAGCTCAATTTCATTCAAAATCAACATCATTTCGTTAGCTTTTATTTGGCAATGGGTACCCACAACATGCTACATCACAGCATACATCTCAATGGCATCCAAATCACAAGCCACTAAACATGCTTTCAAACAACAAGCATACAAGGCATACATACTTCAATCATGCACACATCCATTCCTGATTACTCGAGAACTCAGCTCTGATACCACCAAATGTAACCCCCTTAACCCGGCCTAGACGGTTGACCCGAATTAAGAAAGTCACACGGGGAAAACCAAAGTCAACCCGAAAGTCAACCTTGATTAACGACCCTTTTTTTCTTTTTAATCTTGTCTAGATGCACATTAGCCCTAATTGTGATCACACAAACATCATACTCAAAGATCACAAACATCAGAGATCAAACAGGGACCCAATTGAACAAATTACAACTTTAGGGACCAAATTGTAATTTCTGATAAATATGAGGACTTAACCCAAATTAAAGTTACCAGCTTGTTATTAGTCAGGTTTCATGCTTCACTGTGAAATTTCAGCTCAAAAGGACTTCCCAAACTCATACAATTGCACAAACAAGATTCAGGACCAAAATGCAAACATTTCAAAACATTTAACTGCCAATGTCAGCCCCCAACGGTCACCCGTTCCGAAACAGGCAGAGCCCGTTTCGAAACGCGAGGCCGTTCCGCAACGCGTACCGCAACACGGGCTGGCAGTAGCCAAACCGTTTCAGAACGGTCCCTCCCGTTTCGGACGCCTAGGCTTGTTTAAGGCACCTGTTCCGAAACGGGTGATACTGTTCTGAAACACCCTGCACAGATTGCCCCAAAATGCATTCTTAAACATGCAATTAAACATCCAATCATGCTCCAATTGCCACCAAACTTTACCAGCATGCAATTCAACATATATAAGACATACTTGCATCAACAATTCATCAAAACAACATCATATACGAAAAGCCCCAAATCTATAGGCATGCTTCCTACACAAGCAAGCCATACAAGCATAAACTTCCAATTCAAGCATATAAAGGCCAAACACTAAAACCAGCATTCTCATCAACATTCAACATACTTAGGGAGTTCAAAACCTCTCCCAAAACATACACATAGGTCCCCCATTGCCAAATTACCAAAAGCTAAAAATGTACTTAAGAAACCTTCCATACTTTGAGCTTTACTTTCACTTGATTGCTTGCCCTTCTTGCTGCCCTCAAGGTACTTTAATGTTCTGCATTATTGAATTAAGAAAACGAAAGAGAGCGTAAGCAAAAGCTTAGTGAGGAATGCTCATAAAACCATTCAATAATGCATTTATAAAACATTTATAAATCATGCTTCAAATCATCAATTGCTCATGCTCAAAAGCATACTTAAAACAAGCATCTCATGCTTCATATCATAACATGTCATATTGGCCACAAGTGATAAGTTCCATATCTTTAAAAACAAGTTCATCAACTTTCACCCCAAGGACTTTTAAACACCTTGGCCCCAAGGACTTTTAAACACCTTGGCCCATGGACTTTTAACCACCATGGAAAGGACCACACAAGGACTTTTAACCACCTTTGTGTCCGTATCAAGTTTCACCCCAAGGACTTTTAAACACCTTGGCCCCAAGGACTTTTAAACACCTTGGCCCCATGGACTTTTAAACACCATGACCCCATGGACTTTTAAACACCATGGAAAGGATCACACAAGGACTTTTAACCACCTTTGTGTCCATAACAAGAACCATCCAAGGACTTTTAACCACCTTGATGTTCTTAAGTAAACAAGGCTCACTCAAGGACTTTTAACCACCTTAGTGACCTTAACCTTTTCAAAACATCACTTGCCAATATACATCATTATCATCAATTTATCCACTGTTTTAAAGCATTAAACCAAGCCATATTCATCATGCATTTAAAAGCATCAAACCACATTTAATCAATGTACAAAAACAAGGAACTCTTACCTTGAGCTTCCTTCAACATATGGCTTACAAAAACAGCAAATACCATGCTAAATCATGCTTTCAAAACAGTATTTAAATCATGCTATAAACCACATTGCATCACAACAAAATCATGGCCACCACTAGAGAGTACTTTCCGAAAACTTACACTTGAGCTTAGCAAAGTTGTTTAGACTTAAACTAAGCTCCCAAGACATTGGTTTCAAAGCCAAAAACCCAATTTCACTCACCGATTCCACTTCGCCTCTTGCCGAAGCACCAAATCAAGCTTCCGGATCAACAACTCTTGGATCCAAAGATGCCTCCCCTGTTTTAACACATCAAAGAAGAGGATTAATGCATCATCATGCATTAATTGCTTCAATGAAAGCACCTAAACTCGCTGCTCTCATCCACACTCCATTTTCGGCTACCAAACACAACTGAAAATGCATCCAAACCACTTCTCAACAAAGCCCAGCCATAAACCATTAAAACCTAACATCCTTTAACATCATTTAACATCTGAAAAGAGCCTAATAACATCCTTATACCTCCAGCAACATCAGATCCACAAGATCACCTCAAAAACAACCAAGAAACACAAGCTAAACTTAGGAAACTCAACCTATCCGGGATTGCATTAATCAAAACTCAATTCCTTATCAATTTAGAGTTCAAATATCATCAAAAACACATCTCAAATCACATCTTTAACAGATCAAACGAAAATCACCAAAAATCACCAAATCTTGCATTATAAGCCAAGATCCATTTCACAACTCAAAAGCCTTTAATAAAACATCAATTAAGGATTGAAAACTTAGGAATTTCAGTAAAGAACTGATAGTTTAGAGGAGAAGGACGTTCTTACCTCCAAACTTGAGTTTCTCCTCTTTTTGGAATCAAAAACCTTGATGAATCAAGTAGCAAATGATGAGGTTTTGTAGATATGTTGATTAGGAATCAAAAGAGAATTGAAAGGAGAGATTTAGGTGAGAAAATCAGAAACAATTCTCTGGAAAGAAAGTGCTTGGGTTGAGAGAAAATGAGAGAAAGAAAATTGGAAAGTTAGTTAACAAAATAGCCAAAATGGCTTTCCCTCCTCTTTTGACATCTTTTAAAATTAGAATATATCACTAAAATATCTTAGAAAAATCTGGAGAAACTACTTTTGGATTAATAGCTCCTTAAAGATTCAAAGTTTCAACCCTTTCGAAAACAGTCACCAAACTTTCAAAAATTACATTTTGGTCACTAGCCAAAATGTCACCCTTCCAAAACTCATTTTCCAAAATTGATTTCACAGTTCACTTAATTATATTAAAAGATGATTTTAGAACATTTTTCCATATTTTTTATGCAACCCGAACTAGGCTTTCCTAATTTCACCTCTATAGATTCGAACAGCACTTTGACCAAACCGGTCAACACCCAAAACTACTAAGCCCAAAACCGGGGCGTTACAGTTGATCGGCTTACGAAGTGCGCACATTTCTTACCTGTGCATACTACGTATACCTTTGATAAGTTGGCTAAGTTGTATATTGCGGAGATTGTGCGGTAGCACGGTGAGCCAAAGTCCATTGTGTCAGATAGGGATCCGAGTTTTACAGCGCGATTTTGGGAATGTTTGCATCAAGCCTCGGGTACACAGTTGAATTTCAGTACTTCTTATCATCCTCAGACGGATGAACAGTCTGAACGTGTGATCCAGGTGCTTGTGGACATGTTGAGATGTTGCGTGATAGATTTTCAGGGTTCTTGGGAGAAGCACTTGTCGTTGGTTGAGTTTGCTTCCATTAATACTTACCAGGCAAGTATTCAAATGGCTCCATACAAGGCTTTCTATGGGATTAGATGTAGAACCCCTCTTTGTTGGGTAGAAGCTGGGCAAAAGTTGATTTCGATGCCAGCTATGTTAAAGGGAACCACCGAGAAGGTGGAGCTCATTTATGAGCGGTTGAAGGCAGCATCAGATAGATAAAAGTCTTACGCGGATTTGAAGCGTAAAGAGATTGAGTTCGTTGTTGGCGAACGTGTGTTTTTGAAAGTATCGCCTTGGAAGAAGGTGAAGAGATTTGGGCATAAGGGTAAGCTTAGCTCAATGTTCATTGGACCTTACGAGGTCGTGGAGCCTATTGCTCCTGTGGCATATTGGTTGAGATTGCCTACGGAGTTGGAAAAGATACATGATATGTTTCATGTCTCGATGTTGTGGAGGTACGTATCAGATCCTTCGCATGTGATGACTGTTTTGGAGATAGAGTTGAACTGGATATGTCTTATGATGAGGAGCCAGTGAGGGTTCTGGATGTGAGCAGCAAGGTTCTTCGTGGCAAGACGATAGAGATAGTGAAGGTGTTGTGGCGACACCGAGGAGTTGAGGAGGCCACGTGGGAATGCAAGGCAGGCAAGCTGAAGCAGTTTCTGCACCTTTTTCCTTCAGGTAGAATTTCGAGGACGAAATTTCCTAAGTGGGGGAGAGTTGTAACACCCTAGTTTTGGGCCTAGATATTTTAGACATCGGACCGGACCGGTCGGAAACGGTTCGAATCGCGTAAGGTGATTTAAGGAAATCAAGGATCGAGATAGGATAAAAATATGGTAAAAATTGCTAAAATTCTCTAAAATATGTTTAAGAGGTTGGTCAAATCAATTTTACAAAAAGAGTTTCAGAAGTTGTACATTTTGTGTAGTGACCAAATTGTAAAGTTTCAAAACTGTGGAAAAAAGCAATTTGTAAAGGAGAAGGAAAAATCTTAGAATCTTTAGGGAGCTTTATGGCAATTTAGCCTATCCTTAATATGACATGTGTTTAAAATGTTTTTAATTAAATAGTTTTTAATTGGCTTTTATTTTATTTAATTAATTATGTGGTTAATTAGTGAGATTTCATCACGTAACTATCTTTCTCTTCTCATTTTCAGCCAAACACAATTCTAACTCATTTTCTCGAGAATTCTTTTCTCCCAAACACTCTCTCAATATTTTCTAAACAAACTTTAAGAGTTCTTTCAAGATCTTCAAGGTTTTAGCTAAGGAAAACTTGTCATTCATTGAGGAAAGCAAGGATTGGAGGTAAATCTCATTCTCACCCTTCAATCTAGGTTCTTTATTAAAATTCCCAAGATCTTTGGCTTCTAATTAATGTTTTTCGTTGAGTTTTCAACATGTTATTGATTTGAGATTGAAATCTTGCAATAATATGATGAAACTCTTGATTTTCGGACTTGTTTTGTTAAGCTCAGTTTTAGATTGATTTTAATTGAGTTTTGTGTTGGTTAATATGTTGAAAAGAGGGCTTGTTGATATAGATCCCGAAATCCTTGAGATCCTTGAGTTTCTTGATAGTTCTAGTTGGGTTTTTGAGGTGTAGTGATGAAGTAATGCTTGTTGGAGGTATAAGGATGGGTTTAGATTCATTTTAGATGTGTTTTGATGTTTATAATTGTTTGGAAGTGATGTATGTTGGCTGGGCTTGGTTTAGGAAGCAATCGGTTGAGTTTTCAGTTGTTCCGGATGGGTAAATTGTTATAGTTTTTGTGAGCAACGAGTTTATGATTGGTTGCTGGTGTTGAAATGCATTTTAATGCATTTGGATCTCTGTTTTGATGATGTGAAAATAGGGGTTCTTGATCCGGGAGCAAACGAGACGTTGTTGGAGGCTCTGGAAGAGTAATTTTCGTGTCGGCGAGCATGGTTTCGTGTATCGGTGAGTGGAAATGGATTTTCTAGCTTTGTAATGCTTTGAGCATGGTCTTGGGAGCTTTGTGTAAGTTTGAAACACTTAGCTAAGCTCAAGAGTAAGTGATTTGAAAGTCTCTCTCAGAAATGTGCTATGTTTTGATGAAAATGCACTTGAGTTAAATGTGGTTTTGATTAATGTTTTAAAGCATGTTTTAAAGCATGTTAAGGATGCACTAGGTAAGTGATCATTGGTTTTATGTGATAAATGCATATGATGTTAAGCATGTTTATGCTTGTGGAAATGGCATTGTGTTTATGCTTGTAAAACAGTGGAATATTGATGTTAAATGATTATATTGGGAAGTGATAAAATTGGTTTTTGGTTACTTTTAATCGAATATAGTTTGCCGGCTATAGGATTGGGTGCACCGTGAATAAAGTCGCCTTTGATGCCGAGGGGTTGTGATTGTGTCGTAATCTCCATCCAAGTACCCTAACGATTGAGACTAAGATCACAAGGGTTAATGGTTTAATCTCGTGTGTGAGTCTTGTAGTATGTGTCCCGTACTCTCGTTAGGGGAATTATACAACTTCCGACGTGTGTGATTGTGCCATTGATCTCCACCTTCTGTAGTCCGGTAGTATGTATGAAGCGTGTGGGACAACGCTTGTAATCCGCGTATCCGATTGTGTCATTCGTTTTGGTATGGTTTGAGGATTATCACTTGAGAGCCAATTTAATGCTAATGATTAACGATTAAGCATGAGATGCTTGTGAATGATGCAAGAATGCATGTGATGCTTGGTTTAAGCATGAGCAAAGGAATTTGATGTTGTTTTAATGATGCAATATGCATGAGGTTTTAAAAGTGCATTGAGTGCTTAAATGATCAATTTTAAAGAAAGGCATGAGTTTGCAAATATTGTTGCAATGATTAAATGAAATGCATTGATGAATGTTGTTTTAGCGATCCTTACTAAGATTTATTCTTACGCTCATTTGTTTCATCAATGTAGAGAATTGAGCTTTCAAGGCAGCCAAAAAGCAAGAGGATTCCAAGAGTTTTGGTTAAGCAGTGTATGTGGTTCACTCTTAGTGTAATAAGAGGCAATGGGTGTGGATTCTTACTTTCTGGATTTGTTGGTGATGTCTGTTGTTTTAAACATGTTTGGTTTCTGATTTTGGACTTGTAATCGGCCTCTATTTGGTTTCATGTTTTACTTGCGGTGTTTTGCCTATGCTTTCGCTTTTTTTTTCCTAAACATACTTGAATTGATAAAGTATCATCATGGTTTGATGAGTTTAATGAGAGTGATTTACTATTTTTTGATGCATGCATGTCTAGTAGGTAGATTATAACTTGTATGCATGATTTAAGCTTGATTGGATATGTTTAAGCATGTTTAAATGTTGTTGGAATGAGCCTTTCTAGTATGTGTATCGATACACGGGGAAGTATATCGATACACTAAGGCAAAATTCAGGCATTTCAGTACATGGGTATCGGTACGGATTGCTTGCGTATCGATACGCCCAAGCCAAGTTTGAAGGTCGTACCGATACGCGGGGAAGCGTTTCGATGCGCTCTTCCCATCTTTTGCTATTGCCTTCCCGTGTATCGATACATGCTCAGGTGTATCGATACGGGTAGTTAAAATTCAGTTAAAAGTATCTTTGTAAGTCTTGAAATGTTACGTTTTGGTCCTTGAATGTTAATTGATCAACAGGATGAGTTTGGATGGTCGGTTTGAGCTGAAATTTTACATGATAGCATGTTACATGACTATTTGAAAATTGGCAACTTTAACATATGAAAAGTCTCTATATTTTTTGCAATTTGCAAAATGGTCCCTAAAAGTCATAAGTATGCAATTGAACCCCTAATTCAACTCCAATTGATGTGTCGTTTCTTTCTAATGGTCTTGCTGAACACATAGGTTAATATTGTGCATCTAGAGAAGAGAAAAAGAAAAAAGGGGTCGTTAATCAAGGTTGACTTTAACGAGTAGACTTTGGTTTTCCCCATGTAATCTTCTTAGTTCGGGTCGGGCGGCTAGGCCAGGCTAAGGGGGTTACAATATGCCACACGCCGCCTAGTCATGCCCGCCTCCTCCGAATCCTTCTCTGACACAGCAGCAACATAGGAGAAATCCCCTAGAATATAGCACCCTTTTTTGTTTAATTTTTCTTTTTATGTTTCATTTTATTATTCTGTTTTTATTTTCTTTTTATGTTTATTTTATGTTTTTATCTTTTTATTTTGAAAGGCATTGAGGACAATGCCAACCTTATGTTTAAGGGTAGTCCTTTTTGTTTTAATGTTCATTTAGCAGCATATAGGGTCTTATGTAGATTCTTCCCTCTACACTCAATGAAGTAGAAACCTTCAGTTTAAAACTTGTGCCTATGATAGTTAGCTGACTACTTTTATTCGCACCATACTAAAAAATTTTAACCTTACTATGGGAAGAAGCATGAGAAATACTTCAAAAAATTTTCTTTTTGCCAATTATTCTTACATTGTCCGTTGAATGCTGAATTTTCACATTAATTCTAAGTTTAACACTGTTTGCCTTGTTTAATAAAAATTCCTTGATTGGTTATAGGTTTGCTGTCGCGGCAACACAGGGCAGCAAAATAAAGATGGTGAAAACTCTAGAGGTGCCCAAAACAGGCTCTAAGCATGATGTTTAAATACCCTAGAGGTGCCCAAAACATGCTCTAGGTAGGATTATGACCAAGGACACTCCGCTGCTATCAAAGTCCACGTATCTAAACCAAGTGACAGACAAATTAGAAAGAGTGAATGAAAGCCTTCACGGGATTACTCTATTAGAAGGGTTTGGAGTTTTGTAGAGTGAACCTATCTTAGCTTCAGACCCGGAGAATAGTTGTGATAAGCCGAAGCCCTTAAAGCCATGATCAGAAGAAAAAGACAAAAGTGCCTAACTGTGCTGCCAAGGAAGCAACTCGTATCCTCTCTAGAAATTTAAATATTTTAGGCATTCTTTGTTGACTTAGCCATCTCAACATGCTTAGCATTGACACATACCTGAACAAACTGCACCTGTATTAAGAAAATTAAGATTTGTTATTTCATGCCATTCCCTACCACTAACATAATAAGTGCCACGACCTTGAGGTAAGAAATCAAGTTAAAGGCTAAAGTTTCTATTAATTTTGTGCAATGGGCAGATTTACTAGTTAGGTTGCATTGCTTGAGGACAAGCAATAGTTCGAGTTTGGGGTGTGTAGAGTGTCCACAAGTTCTATATTTTGTACACATTCATGCCCCTATTATTGCTATTCTTAAGCTCATTTAGGCATATTTAGGTTCATTGCATGCATGATAACATTATTTTCTCTTTCACCATGCTTTTATTGAATATTTTATGTTTGGTTAAGAAAAGATATTGTTTTAGTTTAGTCTTTATTTTCAGGTGTTGTAGCAAGGAGAGGACAAGAGAGGACAGGAAAGCTGGAACAATGGGAGCTGTACTGAAGCAGTTCCAAGATGCCGCCAAGGACGATGCCGAAGCAGCATTGCCGCCAAGGACGACGCCGAAGCAGCATTGCCGCCAAGTGCCACCTAGGTAGCAGTTACACTGACTTAGCCAAGAGGGGTCACGATTGATAGAGGACGTGTGGGCATCTTGCATATCAAGAGAGAAGATCATACCAGATAGATGGAGAGGTAGCTAGATAGATGGGAGTTGTTGGGGGTCGCGGCCCAACTCTCCTAAGGTTTAGGCACTTGTATGTAAAGTAGTTGTGAGAGACGGTTGTAATAGCATTGAGTTGTTTTTAATGAAATTCTAAGTTTGCTTAATCTCTGCACATCATTATTTCAATTAGTCCTAACTAGTCAGTTGAGAGAATCCATTTGTCGGGCACGAAAGTGTAAGGCTCACGAAAGGGTTAAGCACGGTCACAACATGTTGGGGCATGACTAACTTGGTTCCCAAAAGTTCACAAGTTTCAGTGGCTAAAAGGGATCACCAACCGAACTGACTAGCATGTGTTAGGTTTACACTGAGAATGCTAGGTATTGCCTACGTCATGCTAGTTTTCGCGCAACTTTGCCTAGAAATAGAGAAGATCACTGTCAACTATCCCGCTGAACATGGAATGACAACCAGACTTGTTGTCGGGACTTATTCTCATTCCACTTGCCGAGACAGCGAAAGGTGAAGAGGCAATGACCCGCTGCGGCCGCGTGACACGGTCGTAGCTGCCGCCTGCCATTACCCACCGAGGCAGCAATTCATGGCAGTGCAAAACACTTTTAGGCTTTTACAATGTAGTGTACACACTAGCAAGCCGCAATTGTCTTACCCAATCTATCGTCCAAAACTCTTCCTATCCTCCTTCTCATCTCTATCTTTATTTTATTTGTGTTTTTATATTTCCACATTGTGAGATTTAATTATGCATTTACTAAATCTTTCTGCAGGAAACCATTCATAGAAGTTTCTCCAATCCCTGTGGGAGACGATATCTTTTATACTATAACTTGAAAAGAGTGTGCACACGCGCTCATAAATAGAGAACACCCAAACGCTCTACACTCATCTCATGCATTTTCAAGTTAAGAAGGATTGTGTGTCGGAAGATCAAATTGGCAAGTAAGACAACTCACTACAACCCTCAAGTAATGTGTTTTTGACTTATAAACTCCTAGGAATGTGGCAAAGTACTTGAACTAGTTATTTGTGCCTATTTTGTTGTGTTGGTGTATTGCCTAAGTTGTAATATGTCATATAGGTCTAAATGGCCTTTTGGTGATGTTTAAAATGGATGGAAATTGCATACACAGCTCAAAAAGGTAAAAATATAGCAAACGTATTCATATGGTCATGAATTTTTGCATGCTAGTAGTTTATTACATTGAAGTGTTGTGTGTAAAGTTTTGTTGCATTTGGACATCGTTCAGCAGGTCAAATCGAATAAAAACCAGCAAAAATATGTCATTACAAGTCAGGCCGTATCGGAACGGGTGATGGCATTTCGATATAGGTGTACAATAATGAACCTAAGGGTAAGGGTGTATCGGAACAGAATTGAGCCATTTCGAAACATTTTGTCACTAGAGAGTAACGTTTCGATGCGGGTTAATAGTGTATCGAAACGAGTCAAAGTTAAAGTCAAAGGTGGTCAATTCGTTTCGATATGGGTCAAGCTTGTATTCATATAGTCTAAAGGGAAAAGTCAACAGTAGATGATCAACGTCCACCCGTTTCGATACAACTTAGGGTGTTTCGATACAGGGTCAGGTAAGTTAGTTAAAGGCTCATTGAACATATTGTTAACTTCATAATTTAGTCACTGAATAATGTAAGGTTCAATTGATTGGCTTAATAACCTCCAAATTGGATGAAATTTTGTAGACCTGACATTTGAGTAGTGAATTTCAATATGGTAGAGTCAATTACATTGATAGGTTCTTATTTTGTCAAATTTACAGATTAGTCCCTAAAAGTTATAAAAGTTATAAATTGGTCCTAAATGGTTTAATGTGGCCTTCTTGTGAATAGATTGGATTAAATGTATATTGGTTGTAACACCCCAATTTTGGGCTTAGAAGTTTAGGGTCTGAACCGGACCGGTCTGAGAAACGGTTCGAATATAAAAGGAAGCTTTAGGGGACACCTAGTTCAGGATGCTTTAAAAATATAAAAATGTCTAAAATCCTCATTTAATATATAAAAGTGAATGGTGAAATTAATTTTACAAATAGGGTTTTGAAATACTATATTTCGGTGTAGTGACCAAATTGCAGTTTTTGCAAAGTTTAGTAGTGACTGTTTTGTAAAGGATTGAAACATTGAATCTTTAAGGAGCTAATTTACCAAAAATGGTTTCATCAGATTTTTCCTTAATTTGGGTGATTTAACTAATGATTTAATTAAATAAAATAAAGGTGATTAAACTACATTTGACTTTCATAACCACTTTTCTGTAATTTTCTCTCATTCCAATTTCTCTCAAAATCCTATCAACCAAACACTTTTTCTCCAGAAAAATTCACTTTGATTTTCACTTCATTTGATGAAATTTCCATCACTCATTGATTCCTAATCAATCTTTCATCAAATCTATTTGTTTTCTACATTGAATTTTCATGGAAACTTGCCCAAATCAAGGAGAAATCATCTTTTAGAGGTAAGATTGTTCCTCTCCTCTAAATACTCAGTTCTTTACTGAAATTCCCAAGTTGTCAATCCTTTACTAAAGGTTTATGAATGGTTTTAAGGTTGGAAACAAGATTTTGGCTTAAATCTCAAGATTTTGGAAGAGATCTTGAAGATTTTCGTGGTAATTGATTGGGCTCTATTTTGAGATGGTTTTCTAATGTATTTTGGATGTTAAATGATGTTAGGAATGTGGTTTTATCAATCCAATCCCGAGTAGGTTGTTTTTCCTAAATTTTTGCTTGTGAAAATGGTGGTTTTTTGGGGTGATTTTGGTGTTCTGTTAAAGCGGGAAGTATAAGGACGAGTTTAGGGTTGTTGTTGATGTTAATTGATGTTTAGAATTGTTTAGAAGTGATGGATCTTTGCTGAGTTATGTTTTGGAAGAGTTTGGAGTTGATTTCGGTTGTGTTTGGTAGCCGAAATGTTGGGTTTAGGTAGAGCAGCGAGTTTAGGAGTGTTGGTTGAAGATTTCAATGCATGATGATGCATTAATCCTCTGCTTTTATGTGTCTAAAACATGGGAGACATCTTCGGACACTTTTGGAGTTGATCCTGAAGCTTAATTGGCGTTTCGGCGAGCAAGCGAAACGTAAATTGGTGAGTGCGATTGGGTTAGAAGTCCATGAGGACAAAAATACAAGGTTTGGGGATTTAGGAGAGGCTTGAAACACCTTCCTAAATCCAGAAGTAAGTATGGATTGAATTGCTCTCTTTAAAGTGGTGTTTGCCCCTAAAATGTTTTTACATGCTCATGTTTTGAGAATGATAAATTCCTACTGTTTTTAAGCATGATTTATAGCATGAGATTATGCTTGTAGAGATGTCATGATATGGCATGTTGCATTGAAGAGATATAAGCTTTTTGTTTGAAGCAAAGTATGATTCATGTTTTGAAATGTGTTGAGAAAACTTTTGGGTATTATTGCATGAAAAACAGTAGGTGTGATGATGTTTTAACATATTATATTGGAATAGATGTTGAGAAACTTATCGGACATAATTGATCGATCAATAGGATGAGAGTGCACTATAAACTAAAAATTCGTACGTGCTCTTTGGTTAAGCCAAAGGGAGATATTCCGATGATGGGCATTCCATCGGGTAGGACTTGGTGAAATACCCAAGCTTTGTGGCGATGAGAGATTCCGCCATGTGAGTACGGTGATGAGAGATTCCACCGGAAGCCATGTTGCTAGACAAGTGAGTACGGTGATGCGAGATTCCACGGGAAGAGTCTAGTGTAGAAATGTGTCCGCAGATTTGAGTATTAATGAGATGTTAAATGCCAATATAAGTGATGAAATGGTTTTTGTTACACATGTACCTTTGATGAAATGATTTATGCTACGAGATATGCATATAAGATTTGTTTTAGAAATGCTTTGATGATACAAGCATGTGTATGGCCTTGCCATGAATTTTGCATTGGTAAATGCATGAGATAGAATTGAGGTACATGTGGTTTCAATGAGAAGTTTCTTTGAAAGGTTTTCAAGCATGTGTTAGAATGAGCATGTTGTTCAAAAGCTTTTGATGGAAGTGTTTTCAAAATGTGCATTATTGTGTTGGTTTCTTTAGAGCATGCCTCACTAAGCATTTGTGCTTACGCTCTCTCTTTTACCAATAATGCAGATAATTGAGGTGTTTTCAGGCATCAAGGAAGCTAAGTTCATCCAAGGAAATCCAAGCTCACGTATGTTGAAGTTTTCATACACTTTAGTTTTGATAGATTGGCAATGGGAAACCAAGTTTTGTATTTGGGAGATGTGTTAAACTCCCTAAGGTTGTGGCATGTTTGCTTTGGCTGGATTGAATTGTAAATGGCCTTATTTTCTTGTTTTGAGGTTGAATTGCCTATTTGAGATTTGATATTACGGTGCATGCCTCTAGACTAATAAGATTCCATGTTTGATGCTATGATTGTGTTTGAGCGTTCTAAATATGTATCTTACATGTATGTTGACTTGTTGGTATGATTAGAGAGTCCTTGGGATGTTTTAGATTAGGTTTTTGGGTGAAAAACCAATCTTTGCTGTGGTTTTTGGGCAAACCGTATCGAAACACCCTCTAGTGTTTCGAAACGGGGGCCTGAAATGGCCTTCGTGTTTCGAAACGATGGAGGTTGTTTCGAAACGATTTGGCTACTGGAATGCTATGTTTCGAAACTGGTCTCATAACACACCCGCGTATCGAAACGGTCAATGCCGTTTCGATCCAGCGTTTCGATACGGCAGGTGGGTGTTTCGAAACGGGTGATCGTTGGACACAGAATTGAATTGTGCTGATATTGCAAGCTTTACATTTTAGTCCGAAATGTTGTTATCGCAATTGCTTGAGTTTGAGATATCTTTTTAAGTCAAAATTTTGCAGAGAAACATGTAATATGATTAATTTCATAATGGTAACCTTAAAACCTACGAAGTCCATCTAATTTACAGAAATTACAATTTGGTCCCTAATTTCGTGTAAAGTGCAATTGAGTCCCTATATATTATCCGATCGATGTGCCTTTCTCAAACGTGTTCTCTCAGTTCTCACTTAGGCTTAACAAGTATCTAGACAAGACTAAAAAGAAAAAAAGGGTCGTGAATCAAGGTTGACTTTCGGGTTGACTTTGCTTTTCCCCGTGTAATCTTCGTAGTTCAGGTCAATCGTCTAGGCCGGGCTAAGGGGGTTACATTGGTAATGTTTTGTTTGGTGTAATATCGATTGAGTGTTGAAATTAAAATGGAATTTATCACAACGATCATCGAATCACTGATCAGTAACACGCTTCGACCCGGTTCTCAAAGAAGGAGGTGTTACATCTATACCATGTTATCCACTCTAAATCAACCTATAACATATTCCATTTAACATAATTCACATAGCCTATTCGAATGCTTCACAACTTGTAAACACATAACCTATACCATGATCAATCTAACATCAAACATTATTCATACAACATATATACATGCAAACATACAACAAATTTCACCATTCGAAATGGACAATATAGTACCCTAAGAACATTCGAATCATACAACCAACATCTAGGATCAAATCTAATATCATTCAATAACAAACAACTAGAAGCATTGCCAACCTATAACATCATGAACCATTCTAATTACTCAACCAATTCAAGAAGGATTCTAGATGCAATATCACCTAATTAACCATTCTTATCATGATCCATGGCAATTCAACATGTATTAAAATATAAACTATGCTCATCATTGAAAATCATTTCAAACTTAGTCATATATATATATACCATCCGAGCATTGTTTCATATATTACATATCATGTAATTCTTATCTTAATATATACAAGGATCCAAAATGCATGTGACACAATAAATATATAGCTATGCCACCATATAGGAGTCTAGCAAAGCTATATCATACTTGAGTCTTGACTTGTGATTGCTCCCGGTTCATATTAGATAGCTTTCAGAATCAGAAACATGTTATTTTGGAAGAAGGAAAAATGATAGTGATAAGTACAATATGTACTTAGTGAGGGAGTTCCTATATTTACTAATTCAATCTTTTAATGTGTTATTTCATATGACCAAGGTTACTTATCTAGTCTTAACACCAATCAAGTCACGCCTACCTAGTTCATTTCATGTAATAACGTAAAACTCATATAAACATGCACATAATCAATAACAATCAAGCATAACCTCAAGTAATTCAATCATATAGACAAATTTCATATCAATAATGTTATTAAACATCATGTAACATTCAACCAAAGCATAATTTCATTTATTTTATTTCTTTCAAATAGTGTACTTCCCTACAGGTTCATGTGCATTTCATATAATCATGTATAATACATCATCATATCATTTCATTCAATAACATTTAAGCATATATTCGAATAGGATCACTATCCATATCATTCATATCATTTCATGTAACATGTAACCTTATAACATATCATCTTTTCATTGATAATGCAAAGTTTTATTACAAGTTTCTTAGGTTTTTCCTTGGATGATTAGATGGACTATGTAATCAAGTCAATAGGTATCAAGTACCAACATATAACAGTAGATGCACAAAGCATCATAAATCAGTAGATACACAAATATATCAAGGTGTCTAACTACACCATATATCGTGTAACATGTAACAGTAGATTCACAAAGCATCAATAGGCCAAATAGCATGTTTCACAAACAATTTACAAGGCCATATATCATGTTCATGTCACCAATACACTAGACCTATTCAAGGTCATCATTCAAGAAATTTCTAGCAAGTATATCATGTCGTTTTACTCATGAATTAATCAAAAACAATAGCATAAAACCACTTATAAGTTCTTATCATGAAGCACATATAGCCAACATCTCATAGCAAATCACATTGATCACCTACAATGTCAACTAGCACTAAATATGAGAAAAGGGATCCAAAATGGAATGATTTTGAATATCGTTTCATTACTAAAAAACCATCTCCCACATTTGAATTACCGAGACAAGAACTTTATGCGAGAATGGAAGCTCCGATGGGAGAATTAGGAATTTTTCAGATAGGGGATAAAAGCGATTTTCCTTGGAGATGGAAATTTCACCCACCGGGTTTTATCAATTTGCAAATTCTTACTCAGTTAGTTAAAAGAATGAAATTGGCTGATATTATGACGATACTAGGTAGCATAGATATCATTATGGGAGAAGTGGATCGTTGAAATGATAATTTATACGACATACGTACATGATATCAGTTCCTTTTACATATTGGAATCTTTAAAAGATGTCTATGGGATAACATATTATCCCATTTCATTTATTCCTTCTTCCATTACAATTTTTATTACCAAATCCTTATTAGATTCATTTCATACTTCATGTGAAATAATCATATAAACTTAAAACATTTGTTAGGACACTAGCCCTAACCCTAAAATAAACTACACTCACAATACTCCAAGCTATGTTGTTTCCTTGATCACTATGCTCTTGCCATTTCTATTTGGTTGTCCAACTCTTGAATCCTCCAAGTAATCTTCACACTCTTGCCATTCCCCTGATTAACCGACTGAGCTTGCCTCGGGTTGTTTGTTTCGACTAGATGGCACAAAGCTCATATTAGAAGAATGTCGAGCAGGAATTTGGTCATTATTCCTTGGGCAGTCCCGAACATAGTGTTCATTGTCACTAGAGGAAAAAAATAGATTAGACTGTATTCGGCACTGGCCGAAATGTTGTTTCTAACAGAACTTGCAAATAGGGACTTTCTCCGCATTTCCCGTGCTATTAACAGAGACAATCGGGATGGTCGTCTTACTCGTGTGTTGAGACTTAGATGGAAAGTTACTTCGAGTAATAGTAGTGTAAGTGAAGGAGGTTTCATTTTGATGTTTAGACTTCTTTGACCACCTAGACTTATCGTCACCTTTTCGCTTCTTGCCAACCCAATAACCACTCTTCCGTTTTTCAGAGGTTCTCAATTTAGATTTGGTGACGATAGCTCGATTCACAAGAGTTTGGAAGTCCGTAATACTGAGGGCGATAAACATAGGACTCAATTCATCTCTCAACTCGTCGATGAACATTCATCACTTGTCTTTTTCGGTTTTAATGTATTCTGAGCCAAATTTGTAGTATTTGCTGAAATCAGAAACATATTGTTCAATCGCCCGATTGGCTTGTTTCTGATATAGGAACTTCTTTCGGTGATCCGCCATATATTGTTCACTAATGTATTTCTTGTTGAATTCATCAACAAAGAATTTCCACGTTACAAACTAAGTAGAGGCGGTCAGAGTCGTGATCTCCCACCAACTTAGAGATTCATCGGCTAAAAGTGTGATAGTACTTTCAAGTTTATGCTCGTCTGAGCACTGTAGTTGTTTCGTAAGAATTTGTGTAGTTCTTTCGATCCAGTATTCAGCTTCTCTTGGCTTGTCCTCATTCGCACCGGTGAATGTAAAAGCTTGGTGTTGTGCAAGCTTGTCGATCGGAGCTCGACTCAGGGTAGCAACAATAGGAGCAGGTTGTTCACGTCTTATGTTAGTCACAAGTTGATTGAACATCTCCTTCATAATAAGGAGAAATTCTCGTTAGGCAGATTGGAGTGTTGAATTTTCAGACTGTGGAGGAGCTTGTTCTCGAGGTTGCACTCGAGGTTGTTCAGGTTGATTCGGGGGTTTCATATCGACATTTTCCCTGTTATTTGACGATTCGTTCAGACTTTCATTGTCCCGAGCCAGATTAGTTGTAGACATTTTATTAAGAATTCAAACAGGATCAAAGTTAGAGAGCAAACTCACAAGTAGTTCGATATAAGACTCCTAGGTGGCATAGTGCAAACCTATATGATGCATGGCATGTTTTAGATGAGTTTAGAACCTATAACCTAAAGCTCTAATAACACTTTATGTCACACCCCACGCTCGGGTTAGGAGCGAAAGAGCGTTAAGGTTTAACAGAACAGATTCAGACAAACGAGATAACATAACATATAATTTTTCATATCAATCATAGATTTCACAGCTTAGAAAGTAGAAGTGGTGGGCTAATAAAAACTTTAACTTCACTCTGTCAAATGGATTACAAACTTAAACATACATAAACATATAAGCTAACATAACAAGGCATCCTTATTCACATGTTGCTATATTCGAATATATACGATTATGGTAACATTTCAATCATGCTTTTATATTCAACATCTATACAATGATATCCACTCTAAATCAACCTATAACATATTCCATTTAACATAATTCACATAGCCTATTCGAATGCTTCACAACTTGTAAACACATAACCTATATCATGATCAATCTAATATCAAACATTATTCATACAACATATATATGTAAACAAACAAAAAATTCACCATTCGAAATGGACACTATAGTACCCTAAGACCATTCGAATCATACAACCAACATCTAGTATCAATTCCAATATCATTCAATAACAAACAACTAGAAGCATTGTCAACCTATAACATCAGGAACCATTCTAATTACTCAACCAATTAAAGAAGGGTTCTAGATGCAATATCAAGTAATTAAGCATTCATATCATGATCCATGTCAATTCAACACGTATTAACATATAAACATGCTCATCATTGAAAATCATTTCAAACTTAGTTATTTATATATATATATATATATACACCATCCAATCATTGTTTCATACATTACATATCATGTAATTCTTATCTTAATTTATACAAAGATCTAAAATTCATGTGACACAATAAATATGTAACTATGACACCATCTAGGAGTATATCAAAGCTATATCATACTTGAGTCTTGACATGTGATTTCTCCCAGATCGGATTAGATATCTTTCAGAATCAGAAACCGGTTATTTTGGAAGAAGGAAACAACAGAGTGATAAGTACAATATGTACTTAGTGACGTAGTTCTTATATTTACTAATTCAATCTTTTCATGTGTTATTTCATATGATCAAGGTTACTTAGCTGGGCTTAACACCTATCAAGTCACACTTAGCTAGTTCATTTCATGTAATAACATCAAAATCATGTAAACGTGCTCATAATCAATAGCAATCAAGCATAACCTCATGTAATTCAATCATATAGAAAAATTTCATATCAATAATGTTATTAAACATCATGTAACATTCAACCAAAGCATAATCTCATTTCTTTTATTTCATTTGAATAGGGTACTTCCCTACAAGTTCATATGCATTTCATATAATCATGTATAATACATCATCATATCATTTCATTTAATCACATTTAAGCATATATTCGAATAGGATCACTATCCATATCATTCATATCATTTTATGTAACATGTAACCTTATAACATATCATTTATTCATTCATTATGCAAAGTTTTATTACAAGTTTCTTAGGTTTTTCCTTGGATGATTAGATGGACTAGGTAATCAAGTCAATAGGTACTAAGTACCAATATCTAACAGTAGATGCACAAAGCATGAGAAATCAGTATATACACAATTGTGTCAAGGTGTCTAACTACACCATATATCATGTAACATGTAACAGTACATGCACAAAGCATCAGTAGGTGACTAACCACCTTTAGCAGAGAGTACATAAAGTACTAAATCAATAGAGCTCAAGACTCTAAGGCATGCCCTTCTACCTATGGACCACTAGTCAACCACAGACTTATTAAGTCTTTTAAATTCCATCAAGAGCATCTAAATGTTTCACAAACAATTTACAATGCCATATAGCATGTTCATTTCACCAACAATGTCAACTAGCACTAAATATGTAACATATTATCCCATTTCAATTATTCCTTCTTTCATTAAAATTTTTATTACCAAATCCTTATTAGATTTATTTCAACGCACAACATGTATAATTGTGAATTAAATTGAATTCTTAAAACTCAACGTTGATGTTTTTTCTTGTATAATTGTGAATTTCTATTTAATTTACACCGCATAACAAGCATGAAATGTAGATTTTTTTTGTCACGTATAGAAAAACACTACACAAAATAATTCACGAAGGTAAAAATGGACTATTTGGATTAAATATGATTCTAGAAAAGGTTTATTTGTAAAAATGTTTTTTATTAAATGTTTTTCTTTAATTAAAAATATATTACATATTTGAAGGCATTACATATTTGAAGGCATTCTGTCTTAAATACTTTTACTAAATAAAGCAACACTACGTCTTCAACGAGACAGAGATGGTGAATGAGTCAGTACAAGGCAGTTGTTCTAAGTCTTAATTCATTTTTGTATGATTGTGTTCCGATCCAAGTTTATGAACTGTGGACGTTCTAATGTCTTTTGAACCATTGCGGAGTGGCACTCTTTTCCTAATAAAAGAAGTTCACCACAACACTTTTTTGTAACGCTCCTTGTTTTGAATATATTATCGAAATCTTCCCAAACACAAGGCATGCGCATTTTAGCTTCAGAATTTTTTTTCATAATAAATTGGTCATTCTCCTTTGTAGCAATAACCGCGCCACTAGTTACGGATAAAACCACCAAGAAAGAATAAACATTGACGATTGTCATTGTAGGTTAGAATTGTGTTGGTTCTGCATTATGGTTCGTAAGTTTAATTTCAAACAAGATTTGTTATCAAGAAAACTATCATTTATAAGCATAGTTAAAAGTTCATGAGAATGAGATGCGTTACAGTAAAAGAAAACATTTTATATTTCACGTTAATCGGCTTTAATGGTAATTTTTATACTGCAACGTAATAATTTAATGGCATGTATTTTACTCGATTTAATATTCTACGAAATTTATTGGAAAACAGATTGAGGTCCAATGAAACTTACATCATTTGTAGGCTTCACTACAAAAACTTTCTAAGAACGATAAGGTCGACTGTATACCATTAAAACTGAAATAAATAAATACATTGGCCCAAAAAGTAGATAGAGATAGCACAAATGATATAATAAAACAAAGCTTTGGTTATGGATTTTAATGTTTCAATCATAATTTCATAGCAATCTACGTAAAACAAACCGTAAACATGTAATATTGTTAATTTATTGGGATTATTAATATTGTGAAACATAAAGAATCACACTAAAGATGGTGTTGGTGTAAAAGAGTCTATCGCAATTGAGTGCAAGTGTACACGTCGCAAGTAATAAAGTGATACTAGAGTATCGGATATCGTCTCCACAGGGACTGGGCTAACCCTTTCCTTCACTATCTGCACAAGGGGAAAAGAGTAGATTAAGATATTGTCACGAAAATAATAAAGAATACTGAAAAATAAAAGTAGAGAAATCAAGATAGAGAGAATGGGCTGGTATTGAATTGCTCAGTAGTGCAGGTATTGAAGAGTTTAGGAAATCCAGTTCTGTCGTCGCGCCTGTCGCCGACAGCACCTGTCGCGGAAACTGTCCGTTGGCTGTCGCGGCAGCAAACACACCAACTCCGTACTTCAAGTTTGGCAAGAATCCCATATCTGCCTTGGCCTATCCCTAGGTCCAAGTCTGTCGATGATCACGTCTTTGATGATACCTCCCGGCGTGAATCGAAGGATGAACACCGATGTGTATGAATTCTTCCTTAGCCACTTAACCTCGCCCTATCCCTAGGCACGAGATGGTTCAATTATAAACTAGAGAACGCGCACTTATTTCTTTCGTATACTTAACTCTCCCGATGCTAAGTAAATGGATAACCTCACAATGCTCTCCCGATGCTCTTGCAAGATATTAAAACCAAAATAAGAGAACTTTAAGTTTATTTTATTGAACTTGGAAAATCCTAAAACAAAACAACCCTTGCAACTACTTTACAAATCAACCCGTGGCTGTAACCCCCTTAACCCGGCCTAGACGGTTGACCCGAATTAAGAAAGTCACACGGGGAAAACCAAAGTCAATCCGAAAGTCAACCTTGATTAACGACCCTTTTTTTTTCTTTTTAATCTTGTCTAGATGCACATTAGCCCTAATTGTGATCACACAAACATCATACTCAAAGATCACAAACATCAGAGATCAAATAGGGACCCAATTGAACAAATTACAACTTTAGGGACCAAATTGTAATTTCTGATAAATATGAGGGCTTAATCCAAATTAAAGTTACCAACTTGAAATTAATCAGGTTTCATGTTTCTTTGCCAAATTTCAGCTCAAACAGACATCCCAAACTCATACAATTGCACAAACAAGATTCAGGACCAAAATGCAAACAATTCAAAACATTTAACCGCCAATGTCAGCCCCCAACGGTCACCCGTTCCGAAACAGGCAGAGCCCGTTTCGAAACGCGGGGCCGTTCCGCAACGCGTACCGAAACACGAGCTGGCAGTAGCCAAACCGTTTCGGAACGGTCTCTCCCGTTTCGGACGCCTGGGCTTGTTTAAGGCACTTGTTCCGAAACGGCAGGCACTGTTCCGAAACACCCTGCACAGGTTGCCCCAAAATGCATACTTAAACATGCAATTAAACATCCAAACATGCTCCAATTGCCACCAAACTTTACCAACATGCAATTCAACATATATGAGACATACTTGCATCAGCAATTCAACAAAATATCAACATATATGAAAAACCCCAAATCTATAAGCATGCTTCCTACACAAGCAACCATTCAAGCATAAACTTCCAAATCAATCTCATAGAAGCCAAATACATGTTCCAACAACATCAACAACATAAAACCATTCTTGTCCGAACATATTCGAACACATAAACCACATCCCAAGAGATTCTACCCCCATTGCCTTTATTAACTATAGCTATTCACCGAGACATACATCTCAAATGGAGTCCTCCTTGAATCCCTTGCTTCTCGCTGTCCAAACTTCAAGAATCTGCATTGATGGACAAAAAGGAGCGTAAGCACATAATGCTTAGTGAGGAATGCTCAAAACCAAAACACCATCAATGCAGCGGGTCATAAAATCACTTTTAAAACAAACCCGATTTGATAACCAAGCAAAGTTTGAAAACCCTTTTTCAACACCATGCTTAAAACCATGCATTGTACATTCATGAAAACCAACCCTTAGCTTAGCAAGCTAAGAAAACCTTTTCAAAGCACAACTTGCAAAATCATCCATTTAACCATTCCATGCAATAACACCTTATGCAAAGTTAAATTCAAAACCTTGGAAAACACTTCCATTTCACAACATACCTTTCTTATACTTGAAAACCATTCAAGCAAGAAACCCTTTAAAACCATTTACTCAATCAATCCAACACATGCATAACCAAAGGCAACTTATGAACCACACATCATCATCACATGCCTTTTAAAACAAGTCTTAACAAGACTCCAATGCATTTAAGAGATTCCATGCACACATGCATCATTTACCAAATGATAATCAACACTTGTTCAACTTAACAAGTAAACATGCATTCACAAGCATTAACCACTTTCCATGCAACCATGCATCTTTTCAAGCATCTCATGCTTCTTTATAATCAAGAACATTACATTGGCTTCCAAGTGATCAACACATCCACTTTTCAACTCAACACCCAATCGGATACGCGGATCACAAGCGTTGTCCCCCACGCTTCATACACACTACCAATCCAAGGTCTCCAAATGGACTTTTAAACACCATTTGACCTCACCATCCTAAGGTTCCCATGTATGGACTTTTAAACACCATACAACCTTAGCTTTTCCCGAGGTTCCCATGTATGGACTTTTAAACACCATACAACCTCAACTTTTCCCGAGGTTCCCATGTATGGACTTTCAAACACCATACAACCTCAACTTTTCCCAAGGTTCCCATGTATGGACTTTCAAACACCATACAACCTTGACATGCACAAGGTTCCCATGTATGGACTTTCAAACACCATACAACCTTTGCATCACCGATTGGTAGTTGTATAACATCACTAACGAGATCCGGGACACCCTAAAGAAGACCCACACGTGGACTTTACACCACCATTGTGATCTTAACAAGCACAAGGTTCCCATATATGGACTTTTAACCACCATATAACCTTTGCTTAACCAAGGTCCTCGAATGGGCATTCCACCTCCATTATGACCTTAACCATCTCGTTAGGATACATGAAGGGAGTTTACCGGTTCACACTTAACCACTCCACCTCCAAGGCGACTTTATTCACGGTGCACCCAATCCTATAGCCGGCTAACTATATCCGATCAAAGAAACCAAGAACCACTTACATCACTTGCCAATATAACCAACTTACCATATTAGTCCAATGATTCACATGCATAATCACAATGCAAAAACCATCATTTACTATCATCAATCCACTGTTTTAAAGCATTACACAAAGCCATTAAACATCATGCAACACCATGCATCAAAACCACATTTTCAATGTACAAAACCAAGGATCTCTTACCATGAGCATCCTTCACATATGGCTTTCAAAACAAGCATTAAACCATGCTAAAAATATGCTTTCAAAACAGAATATAAACCATGCAAATCACATGCATTGCAACCATCAAACACAATTGCTTTTAAAGCCAATTCTCAACACAAACCAAGAGCGAAAAACCATTTACTTACTCTTGAGCTTAGCAAAGTTGTTTAGACTTAAACTAAGCTCCCAAAACCTTCAAACCTTGGTTTAAAAGCTGAAAACCCAACTTCACTCACCAATACACAAAACAAGGCTAGCCAACAAGCCTTCCAAGCATCTGAAACCTTCCGCAACACCTCTAAAGCTCACGGATCAAACTCCCCTGTTTCAAGCACACAAAAACAGAGCATTAATGCATCTTTATGCATTAAAAACACCAGCAACACAACACAACTCGCTGCTTATCACAAATCCAACATTTCGGCTACCAAACACAACCGAAATCACCTCCAAACACTTCCAAAACTTAACCCAGCCAAGATCCATCACTTCTAACCATTTTTAAACATCAAGTAACATCCAAAATGATCACAAACACGTCCTTATACCTCCAGGTATAACAGATCATCAAAAACACTCCAAAAACAACAAAAAACTCAAGCAAAACTTAGGAAATTCAACCTATCCGGGATTGCATTAATTAAACCTCAACTTCTAATCAATTTAGCATTCATTTAACATCAAAAACACACCTCAAAACCCTGCTTAAACAGATCATACGAAAATTTCACCAAAAATCACCAAATCTTGCATTTTAAGCCAAAATCAAGATTTCAATTGAAAAGCCTTTAACAAATCACAAATCAAGGATTGAGAACTTAGGAATTTCAGTAAAGAACTGATAGTTTAGAGGAGAAGGACGTTCTTACCTCCAAACTTGAATTTCTCCTTTTTAGAACCAAAAAGCTTGATGAAACCACTTGCAAATGGTGAGGTTTTGTTGTAGAGATGATTAGGAATCCAAAGAGAATTGAAAAGGAAGATTTGAGTGACAAAATCAGATGTAAATCTCTGGAGAGAAAGTGTTTGGGTTGAGAGAAAATGAAAATTGGGAGAAAATGAAAAGTTAGTTGCAAATAGCCAAAATGGCTTTCCCTCCTCTTTCTTTATGTTTTAAAATCAGAATAAAGCCTTAAAATATCTTAGAAAAATCTGGAGAAACTCTTTTTGGAATAATAGCTCCTTAAAGATTCAAAGTTTCAATCCTTTATAAAACAGTCACGCAACTTCCAAAAATTACATTTTGGTCACTAGCCAAAATGTCACCCTTCCAAACCTCATTTTTCAAAATTGATTTCACAGTTCACTTTTACATATTAAAAGATGATTTTAGAATATTTTTCCATATTTTTAATGCAACCCGAACTAGGCTTTCCTAAATTCACTCTTATATATTCGATCAGCACTTTGACCGAACTGGTCAACGCCCAAAACTTCTAAGCCCAAAACCGGGGCGTTACAACTCTCCCCCCCTTAGGAAATTTCGTCCTCGAAATTTCAACTGGCGACAAGAGAACCACAACCTTCTCAAATCAACACACAAGGCAACACAAAAGCCTCAACCATCACTGAACACATTCCACACAAAAACTCCACCAAACTCAATACCACCACACGCTGTTCGCAAATCCCAAAACACCCAAAGATAGCCACAATTTAACCTTTCAGACATCCGGACTGTACACAGCCCCAACATCAACCTGAAGAATTTCAACTTTTACAGCACACATCACTGTAACACACAACTCCCAAGACTCGTTTACACAATGACATTAACCAAACCAAATCAGCCACTATGCAAAACTTCTCTGCTTCTAAAACTCTTGCAAACTCCCAAACCTCTTCCAAGAATTTTCCCAACAAGCAAAAATTCTTAAGCATCAACTGCTTACCCAAACTCCTCAACGAATGCTAACAATCCTTCACATCCGCCACCATCATTACCATAACAACTCACAAGGACTACTCACCCAGATTTCAAAATTTACATCACAACCCCAACTCAACTCCGCCAACCGTCCCACACACCACCAGCTGACTTCAAAAGAAATTCACATACTCACAACCAACCAACCACTTCTCACAAGAATCCTTTCAAACAACTATGGCCTTCGATCTTTCATTGCCTATCCACCGCAAGCTTTGACCACAATACTTGCCTTACTAGAACATCGCCCAGCTTAAACATACAGATCATCTTCTCAACTCTTCGAAGGTTACTAAGAACCAACACTTACAAACACAACCCTTCCACAACAACTTAAATGCTAAGCTGCTTCAGCACTTGGAAACACAACCACTAAACTGCAACATCCTTTAGCACCAAGGAACTACCCCTTCCACTTAGCCATTCAAACCACTTGACCGATTCTAACTTCAACCGGTACTCTCCACCACCAAACCACTAAACTCCTTAAGCAACAACACTATCCTTCTACCAACAGGCTATACTACTCTCACTATCTCTAGCAACTAGCTTAATATACTCCACTACTTCTAACTTCCACTCAGCACCAACACAACCTCCAAAAACCCATCATCCAACCTAACCCAACCACCACACTAACAGATTCGATCAGTTATTAGTGAGTGTGAACATCGTATGCATGATCACCTACATGCCCTATCAATGCCTGATGTACATGTATGCAAAACCTCTAATGTCATGCCACATGTATGCATGGACCAGCACATATATAATATAGCATATAACAATGATTTTAACTGTGCATGAATGCCAGTTCACACCCTCCAATAACATCCTCAAAATCCGTCTAAGAACAACCTCCTACCTCACTTCTAACTTATCTAACTCCATCATTCCAACAACCATTAACCACAAGATACTCACTAAAACCTTCTTCACACCAAAGATGTTTTCAAACTACAACTATCACCCCAAACATGCTAGCAACAAGACTAGACTTACCACACAAGGAAAACCAACAGAAACCAAACCGGGGTAACTAGAGCAAAGATTACTTAACAAGGTTACCTGAAAACACAACACCACCCTGAAGATTCATCAGACGAGCTCTCTTTCTCGCGGAACCATCATCCTCCTGCCGCACCGCTGTAACACCAGCTAACACACTAGGGTCACCACCGACCTCTTGCGGTAAGGAACCTTGGCTATTCCGAGCCAACATCAAACAATCACGTCTCATATGTCCAGCAGACCCACATTTCCAGCAATTCTCATTTCCCAAACTCTTCACAACCTTCTTCTCTTTCTGCCACATCTGAACCTTGTCTCGGCCGTGCCCACGACCTTTCAGAGACCCTTTGGCTATCACCAAAGCTGACTTCACCCCAAGGGGACAATCACGCTTCACATGCACTTTAGAACCACAGTTCCAACAAGCACCCGCGCCCCAACAACCTCCAACATGGTGCCTTTCACAACAGTCACATACCGGTGGCTGAGCTTCCACTCCTTGCTCAAGCAACACTTGCCCAACAACAGCACTACCTTCACATTGCTTAACCCTTGGAAACTTCTCTCCAAGATACCTTTCATAAAAGGCAGATACAAAGAAATCCCAGTCAATATCATGAATATGTGACGCCACCGCCACAGATGTCCACCAGACACATGCATCCTCCAACATCAGAGAAACAACACTTCCCAGCTTACAAGCATAACCACAGCCTTCCTGATCCAAAATCAGAATCACATCGGCCAACCAGGCCTCAAACATCTCCGGTGAAGAACCATGATACTCCACAGCACCCAGATCAATCAAACGCTGCTTCGGCAAACCCACACATCCCACCGCCAGCACATCCACTGACTTTACATTCGCTACAACCTGAGATGCTCCCAACACCTCTTGAGCAACTGGTGATGAACTCTTCATCACAGAACCAGCTTCTTCCTCCTGCCTTAACACCTCAACCCCAGGCACAGAAGACTGAGACAAAACACCTTTACAGAAAGGTGATTTCCATGCCTTAACAACCTGCCCTAAGGCAGCAACCATCTCACCCAACTGCCATTCTATCATCGACTTCGCCATACTACTAACAACAACAAACATTCACAACAAAACAAACAAACCAGTTAGACCAGCTTTAAGCAAGGATTCAAACTCCAACTCCAAAATAACACAATAGCTATAATAATAAGGCAATGGGTATCCCGAATCCTCCCCTTTTACATGACATAACAGTCAACACAAACATGGATATCACAACATCAAGCATATCAAACAACATACTTTGATCATGATTACACCAAACAGCATCCACTTGCAACAGCATACTAGCAACATAACATACTCATTACATGTTCATCATGCATATCACCAGCTCACAACATTAGCACAAATCCACATAAGCTCAACCAAGATTCATAACCATAAAACATGCTCGAAAACATCAGCAACTTGCTCAGAAACACGTGTTTCAACCAACTTTCAACCACACGACAAGGTAAACATCAAACACACATCACAACAACTTACCGTTTTCCCCAAGCATTCGCAACTCAGCTCTGATACCACCAAATGTAACCCCCTTAACCCGGCCTAGACGGTTGACCCGAATTAAGAAAGTCACACGGGGAAAACCAAAGTCAACCCGAAAGTCAACCTTGATTAACGACCCTTTTTTTTCTTTTTAATCTTGTCTAGATGTACATTAGCCCTAATTGTGATCACACAAACATCATACTCAAAGATCACAAACATCAGAGATCAAACAGGGACCCAATTGAACAAATTACAACTTTAGGGACCAAATTGTAATTTCTGATAAATATGAGGGCTTAATCCAAATTAAAGTTACCAACTTGAAATTAATCAGGTTTCATGCTTCTCTGCCAAATTTCAGCTCAAACGGACATCCCAAACTCATACAATTGCACAAACAAGATTCAGGACCAAAATGCAAACAATTCAAAACATTTAACCGCCAATGTCAGCCCCCAACTGTCACCCGTTCCGAAACGGGCAGAGCCCGTTTCGAAACGCGGGGCCGTTCCGCAACGCGTACCGAAACACGGGCTGGCAGTAGCCAAACCGTTTCGGAACGGTCTCTCCCGTTTCGGACGCCTGGGCTTGTTTAAGGCACCTGTTCCGAAACGGCAGGCACTGTTCCGAAACACCCTGCACAGGTTGCCCCAAAATGCATACTTAAACATGCAATTAAACATCCAAACATGCTCCAATTACCACCAAACTTTACCAACATGCAATTCAACATATATGAGACATACTTGCATCAGCAATTCAACAAAATATCAACATATACGAAAAACCCCAAATCTATAAGCATGCTTCCTACACAAGCAACCATTCAAGCATAAACTACCAAATCAATCTCATAGAAGCCAAATACATGTTCCAACAACATCAACAACATAAAACCATTCTTGTCCGAACATATTTGAACACATAAACCACATCCCAAGAGATTCTACCCCCATTGCCTTTATTAACTATAGCTATTCACCGAGACATACATCTCAAATGGAGTCCTCCTTGAATCCCTTGCTTCTCGCTGTCCAAACTTCAAGAATCTGCATTGATGGACAAAAAGGAGCGTAAGCACATAATGCTTAGTGAGGAATGCTCAAAACCAAAACACCATCAATGCAGCGGGTCATAAAATCACTTTTAAAACAAACCCGATTGGATAACCAAGCAAAGTTTGAAAACCCTTTTTAAACATCATGCTTAAAACCACGCATTGCACATTCATGAAAACCAACCCTTAGCTTAGCAAGCTAAGAAAACCTTTTCAAAGCACAACTTGCAAAATCATCCATTTAACCATTCCATGCAATAACACCATATGCAAAGTTAAATTCAAAACCTTGGAAAACACTTCCATTTCACAACATACCTTTCTTATACTTGAAAACCATTCAAGCAAGAAACCCTTTAAAACCATTTACTCAATCAATCCAACACATGCATAACCAAAGGCAACTTATGAACCACACATCATCATCACATGCCTTTTAAAACAAGTCTTAACAAGACTCCAATGCATTTAAGAGATTCCATGCACACATGCATCATTTACCAAATGATAATCAACACTTGTTCAACTTAACAAGTAAACATGCATTCACAAGCATTAACCACTTTCCATGCAACCATGCATCTTTTCAAGCATCTCATGCTTCTTTATAATCAAGAACATTACATTGGCTTCCAAGTGATCAACACATCCACTTTTCAACTCAACACCCAATCGAATACGCGAATCACAAGCGTTGTCCCCCACGCTTCATACACACTACCAATCCAAGGTCTCCAAATGGACTTTTAAACACCATTTGACCTCACCATCCTAAGGTTCTCATGTATGGACTTTTAAACACCATACAACCTTAGCTTTTCCCGAGTTTCCCATGTATGGACTTTTAAACACCATACAACCTCAACTTTTCCCGAGGTTCCCATGTATGGACATTCAAACACCATACAACCTCAACTTTTCCCAAGGTTCCCATGTATGGACTTTTAAACACCATACAACCTTGACATGCACAAGGTTCCCATGTATGGACTTTCAAACATCATACAACCTTTGCATCACCGATTGGTAGTTGTATAACATCACTAACGAGATCCGGGACACCCTATACAAGATCCACACATGGACTTTACACCACCATTGTGATCTTAACAAGCACAAGGTTCCCATACATGGACTTTTAACCACCATATAACCTTTGCTTAACCAAGGTCCTCGAATGGGCATTCCACCTCCATTATGACCTTAACCATCTCGTTAGGATACTTGAAGGGAGTTTACCGGTTCACACTTAACCACTCCACCTCCAAGGCGACTTCATTCACGGTGCACCCAATCCTATAGCCGGCTAACTATATCCGATCAAAGAAACCAAGAACCACTTACATCACTTGCCAATATAACCAACTTACCATATTAGTCCAACGATTCACATGCATAATCACAATGCAAAAACCATCATTTACTATCATCAATCCACTGTTTTAAAGCATTACACAAAGCCATTAAACATCATGCAACACCATGCATCAAAACCACATTTTCAATGTACAAAACCAAGGATCTCTTACCATGAGCATCCTTCACATATGGCTTTCAAAACCAGCATTAAACCATGCTAAAAATATGCTTTCAAAACAGAATATAAACCATGCAAATCACATGCATTGCAACCATCAAACACAATTGCTTTTAAAGCCAATTCTCAACACAAACCAAGAGCGAAAAACCATTTACTTACTCTTGAGCTTAGCAAAGTTGTTTAGACTTAAACTAAGCTCCGAAAACCTTCAAACCTTGGTTTAAAAGCTGAAAACCCAACTTCACTCATCGATACACAAAACAAGGCTAGCCAACAAGCCTTCCAAGCATCCGAAACCTTCCGCAACACCTCTAAAGCTCACGGATCAAACTCCCCTGTTTCAAGCACACAAAAACAGAGCATTAATGCATCTTTATGCATTAAAAACACCAGCAACACAACACAACTCGCAGCTCATCAAAAATCCAACATTTCGGCTACCAAACACAACCGAAATCACCTCCAAACACTTCCAAAACTTAACCCAGCCAAGATCCATCACTTCTAACCATTTTTAAACATCAAGTAACATCCAAAATGATCACAAACACGTCCTTATACCTCCAGGTATAACAGATCATCAAAAACACTCCAAAAACAACAAAAAACTCAAGCAAAACTTAGGAAATTCAACCTATCCGGGATTGCATTAATTAAACCTCAACTTCTAATCAATTTAGCATTCATTTAACATCAAAAACACACCTCAAAACCCTGCTTAAACAGATCATACGAAAATTTCACCAAAAATCACCAAATCTTGCATTTTAAGCCAAAATCAAGATTTCAATTGAAAAGCCTTTAACAAATCACAAATCAAGGATTGAGAACTTAGGAATTTCAGTAAAGAACTGATAGTTTAAAGGAGAAGGACGTTCTTACCTCCAAACTTGAATTTCTCCTTTTTAGAACCAAAAAGCTTGATGAAACCACTTGCAAATGGTGAGGTTTTGTTGTAGAGATGATTAGGAATCCAATGAGAATTGAAAAGGAAGATTTGAGTGACAAAATCAGATGTAAATCTCTGGAGAGAAAGTGTTTGGGTTGAGAGAAAATGAGAGAAAATGAAAATTGGGAGAAAATGAAAAGTTAGTTGCAAATAGACAAAATGGCTTTCCCTCCTCTTTCTTTATGTTTTAAAATCAGAATAAAGCCTTAAAATGTCTTAGAAAACTCTGGAGAAACTCTTTTTGGAATAATAGCTCCTTAAAGATTCAAAGTTTCAATCCTTTATAAAACAGTCACGCAACTTTCAAAAATTACATTTTGGTCACTAGCCAAAATGTCACCCTTCCAAACCTCATTTTTCAAAATTGATTTCACAGTTCACTTTTACATATTAAATGATGATTTTAGAACATTTTTCCATATTTTTAATGCAACCCGAACTAGGCTTTCCTAAATTCACTCTTATATATTCGATCAGCACTTTGACCGAACTGGTCAACGCCCAAAACTTCTAAGCCCAAAACCGGGGTGTTACAGTGGCCCTAGGGGGTTTTAGAACATGTCGGTGAAGGGTAAACGACAGAGGGGTTTAGGTTTCGGTTATGGGGTATTGGATGCCTCCTAGGATAAATCTATGCCCTTATATAAGCTTTGGGCTCAAGTATTCTAAGTTAACAAGGATTACAACTTTAATGAAAAGTAAGATTCTAATAAATGCTTAATCTCTAAGGATTCCTACTTTTTAGCCGCCTCCTTGTTTCATGGGAATTCCTCTCCTTGAGCTTTGGCTTGACATATCTTTTGATCCGGGGCTTGGAAAAATATTTGGCTTTCACACGACAGACGAGCAGATTTTTCTCTATCTATCGAGGTCCACTTCACTTTTCCTCTTCATAAGGCTGCTGTCACCTTGCTGTCACCTTGCTGTCACGACAGGTCCATGGCAGCTTCGTCTTCCTCGTCTGCTTGTCAAGTTCAGCTTTTCTGCTTCTCTGCCCTGCGCTTGCCTTCTTTGTCAACTATGGCAGATACCTGCAAAATAAGCCATCTTTTAGTAGAATACGTCCCTTTTATCCATTTGTGATGTTTTACTGAAAACTAACCTAAATGCAATGCAATGATGCTTGAATGCAGCTGAAATATGGGTTAAAAAGGGTGTAAATAATAGAACTTTTACACACTCAACACACCCCCAAACTCAAGTTTTTGCTTGCCTTCAAGCAATTAGACCTAAAAGAAAAATGAATATTTTTGTGTTGGCCTTCAAACAGTGAACCGTCCCTTACCCGTCGCTCAATCTCTATGGCGGCAGCAACCTGTCGGAAAGGTTAGGATCCGTCCGGAATCTCGCTATAGCTCTCGTGCAGTGTGTGCATGCTTGTGAACAGTTATATGCTAAGACTCTCTTAGTTTCACTAGAATATTCAACTCTTTAACTTGATTTTTTATGCCAAAGTTTATTTTCTTGAAGACACATTTTCATGCTTCTTTTTCTTCTCTTTTCAAGCTAAGTTTTTCTAGAGCCAGTTTCGGGCACCTCTAGTTACTAAAGCCGGTTTCGGGCACCTCTAGTTAGCTTCCTAGAGCCGGTTTCGGGCACCTCTAGGTTTTTGAATTTTCTTTTGCTAAACTTCTTTCCTAGAGCCACTGTTAGGCACCTCTAGAGGCTATCCAAGTTCTAAGCTTCCTATTCTAGTTTGGCTAAAAGAAATCTAAGCAATATAACAGTCACAATGGTGTTTAAGTTTTCAGAACTATAGAAAGGCTCTAAACTTCTCCTTAAACTGTCCTAAAGATGCTGCCACGACAGAGCTGTCATGACAGGTAAGTTAACTTCACAGTTTTTAAGCCAACGGTTTAAATTTTCTGATTTTTTTAAGAGAAATTAAAAGACACAACAATAATAAAAAAATGTACTTAAGACTCCATTAATGATGGAGGGTTGCCACCCCCAAACTCGAGGGTTGCATTGCCCTCAATGCAAAATGACAGAAAAAACAAAAATATGAAGAAAAGTACATCACAAATGATAAAAGCAGGCAGCAATAAGAGGGAAATAAAAACATAAATTTTTAGTCGTTGTCCTCGCTGCTGCTGCTGAGACGGATCTGAAGGCGGCGTCTTGGCTATGGAGGAGGCTGGGCAGGTTCAGGGGCAGGTGCAGGGGCAGATTGCTCCACAAGCTGGATGTCGGAATTGCTGCCACTGTCCCAAGTGCTGCTGGTGGTGCTGCTAGCTGTGGGTATCCGCTTCCTGTCTGCCACGTGCTTTATCCTCTTGACAGGCGTAAACTCTCTCTCCAAATTCCTCCTGATCAGAGGGCTGTCATCGGAGGCAGGCCTTTTTGTTCCTCTAGCAGAGGTGTCGGCCGGTGGACTGCCTGCTGCCGTCGGGGCAGGTGATGGGGTGGAAGCAGTCGAGTGGGAATGTGGGGAGGCAGATGGTGTGGGTGTGTAGACAGGGGAGGGGATATGGAAATAATGGGCAGGATATGTAGGGAATTGAACATCGGGAAAATTTAAAGTTTGGGTAATGAAGTTTACCGTCGAGTTAGCGAAGTCCCGAATGAACGTCATCAATCCCATTTGTCTCTCCTCTACCCGTTGTAGCGCAGCAAGGATGAGGGCAGACTGGTATGTCGGAGTGGCTGCGGCGGCAGGTTCAGGGACAGGCTCCTCTGATGATTCTTCTGGGGAGCCTGCTGGATTGAAAGATGGGACAGGTGTAGCCACTACAAGCTCCATGAGGCTGTTGATGTTGTTGTCTGTCCAGCCTCTGCCCTTGATTATTTTGTCGGAGGGTTCCTCGGGCAGATGTTTCGGCATGGGTGCTGTCGGCTGCCGTTGGGGCAGGTGATGGTATGGAGGCGACAGATGGTATGGAGGCGGCAGGTGATGAAAGGCTTGAGGCCCAGATTCTTTGCTTTGGAGTATAAATGAAGCCTCGTTCTTCCCACATATCTCTGGTTGCAAAGGACTGTGGGGGAGTTGCTGCCGGCGAAGAAGTAGAGGCAGCATTGCGGCGGGTTTTTTCTGGAAGACATGTTAGTGCAAGGGTTGTGAAAAGTAATTGAAAGCAAATGAAAACTAAAGATGGAGAGCAAGTAAGAAAAGCAGAAGTGAGTGAAAATGAAAATGAAACGGGGTTTTATAGAAAAGGAATTGCTGCCCCTTGAAGTTGTACGGCAAGCGCGAATAACGGGGCGACTGTCGAGCATTAGCGTGTCTGATGTGTCTGACACACGTTTCCGCATCTGTCACGCGTCTGTCGTGACAGTAGGTGACAGCCTGTCTTTTCCGCGTCTGTCATGGCAGCCATAACGACATGCTTCAATATTGGGCCTTGTTGGGCTGATGGATGGGTGGTGGGTTGAGTTCATGTAACGCCCCGGTTTTGGGCTTAGAAGTTTGAGCGTTGACCGGTTTGGTCAAAGTGCTGTTCGAATCTAAAAAGGTAAAATTAGGAAAGCCTAGTTCGGGTTGCATTAAAAATATGGAAAAATGTTCTAAAATCATCTTTTAATATATATAAGTGAACTGTGAAATCAATTTTACAAAATGAGTTTTGGAAGGGTGACATTTTGGCTACTGACCAAAATGTAATTTTTGAAAGTTGCGTGACTGTTTTAGAAAGGATTGAAACTTTGAATCTTTAAGGAGCTATTATTCCAAAAGGAGTTTCTCCAGATTTTTCTAAGATATTTTAATGAATAATTCTGATTTTAAAGCTTAAGAAAAGTGGAGTGAAATCATTTTACTATTTTGTAACCAACTTTCCATTTTCTTCCAATTTTCCTTTTCTCTCATTTTCTCTCAACCCAAACACTTTCTCTCCAGAAATTTCTTTCTGATTTTGTCACTCAAATCTATCTTTTCAATTCTCTTTGGATTCCTAATCATTTCAACAACAAAACCTTGCAATTTGCTAATTGGATTTTCAAGCTTTTTGGCTCTAAAGAGGAGAAACTCAAGTTTGGAGGTAAGAACGTCCTTCTCCTCTAAACTATCAGTTCTTTACTGAAATTCCTAAGTTCTCAATCCTTAATTGATGTTTTATAAATGGATTTTGAGTTGCTAAATGGATCTTGGCTTAAAATGCACGATTTGGTGATTTTTGATGAATTTTCGTTGGATCTGTTAAAGCAGTGTTTTAAGGTGTTAAAATGATCATTAATGAATGCTAATTTGATGTGGAATTGAGTTTTGAGTAATGCAATCCCGGATAGGTTGAATTTCTTAAGTTTAGCTTATGATTCTAGGTTGTTTTTGGTGTGATCTTGTGGATCTGTTGTTGCTGGAGGTATAAGGATGTTGTTAGACTCTTTTTAGATGTTAAATGATGTTAAAGGATGTTTGGTTGTGATGGTTTATGGCTGGGCTTTGTTGAGAAGTGGTTTGGATGTATTTTCGGTTGTGTTTGGTGGCCGAAATTGGAGGTTGGATGTGAGCAGCGGGTTTAGGTGCTTTCATTGAAGCTATTAATGCATGATGATGCATTAATCCTCTGCTTTGATGTGTTTAAAACAGGGGAGTCATCTTTGGATCCAAGAGTTGTTGATCCGGAAGCTTGAATTGGTGCTTCGGCAAGAGGCGAAGTGGAATCGGTGAGTGAAATTGGGTTTTCGGCTTTGAAACCAATGTCTGGGAGCTTAGTTTAAGTCTAAACAACTTTGCTAAGCTCAAGTGTAAGTTTTCGGAAATACTCTCTAGTGGTGGCCATGATTTGATTGTAGTGCAATGTGGTATATTGCACGTTTTAAATTCTGTTTTGAAAGCATGATTTAGCATGGTTATTGCTGATTTTATAAGCCATATGTTGAAGGAAGCTCAAGGTAAGAGTTCCTTGTTTTTGAGCATGGATAAAATGTGGTTTGATGCTTATAAATGCATGGTGTTTATGGCTTGGTTTAATGCTTTAAAACAGTGGATTATTTGATGATAATGATGTATATTGGCAAATGATGTTTTGAAAATGTTAAGGTCACTAACGTGGTTAAAAGTCCTTGAGTGAGCCTCGTGGTTTCTAAGAACTTCATGGTGGTTAAAAGTCCATGATTATTCTTGTTAAGGTCACTAAGGTGGTTAAAAGTCCTTGAGTGAGCCTTGTTACTTAAGAACATCAAGGTGGTTAAAAGTCCTTGGATGGTTCTTGTTAAGGACACAAAGGTGGTTAAAATTCCTTGTGTGGTCCTTGCCATGGTGTTTAAAAGTCCATGGGCCAAGGTGTTTAAAAGTCCTTGGGGCCAAGGTGTTTAAAAGTCCTTGGGAAGAACACGAAGGTGGTTAAAAGTCCTTGCGTGGTTCTTGTACACTATAAGATCACAATGGTGTTTAAAAGTCCATGTGTGAGTCTTATGTTGATCTTGTTTTAAAAGATGAAATTTATCACTTGTGGCCAATATGACATGTAATGATATGGAAGCATGTTATGCTTGTTTAAGTTGCTTTTGAGCATGAGCAAATGATGTATGAAGTATGATTTATAAAGTGTTTTATAAATGCATTATTGAATGGTTTTTAATGAGCATTCCTCACTAAGCTTTTGCTTACGCTCTCTTTCGTTTTTCTTAAATCAATAATGCAGAACATTAAGAGGATTTGAGGGCAGCAAGGAAGGCAAGCAACCAAGGGAAACTAAGCTCAAGTATGGAAAGGTTTTATTGAACACATTTAGCTTTTGGTAATTTGGCAATGGGGGACCTATGTGTATGTTTTGGGAGATGTTTGAACTCCCTAAGTATGTTGAATGTTGCTGAATTTGCTGGTATTTGTATTTGGCCTCTAGATGCTTGTTTTGGAAGTTTATGCTTGTATGGTTTGCTTGTGCATGAAGCATGCCATTAGAATTGGGGCTTTTCATATATGATGTTAATATGTTGAATTGTTGATGCAAATATGTCTCTTATATGTTGAATTTCATGCTGGTTAAGTTTGGTAGCAATTGGGGCATGTATGGTTGATCAATTTCATGTTTGGAGAAGTCTTTTGCTGCAATCTGTGCAGGGCGTTTCGGAACAGAGGCTACCGTTCCGGAACGGGTGCCTTAAATGAGCCCAGGCGTCCGAAACGGTAGGCACCGTTCCGAAACGGAAAGGCCACTGCCAGCCCGTGTTTCGGTACGCGTTGCGGAACGGCCCCGCGTTTCGAAACAGGCTCTGCCTGTTTCGGAACGGTCGACTGTTGGGGGCTGACAATGGCAGTTAAATGTTTCGAAATGTTTGCATTTTAGTCCTGAAACTTGGTTGTGCAATTGTATGAGTTTGGTAAGTCCTTTTGAGCTGAAAATTCACAGAGAAGCATGAAACCTGATTAATTTCATGTTGGTAACTTTAAATTGGGTTAAGTCCTCTTAATTTACAGAATTTAAAATTTGGTCCCTTAAGTTGTAAATTGTTCAATTGGGTCCCTGTTTAATCTCTGATGTTTATGATCTTTGAGTATGTTGTTTGTATGATCATGACTAGGGTTAATGAGCATCTAGACAAGTTTAAAAAGAAAAAAAAAGGGTCGTTAATCAAGGTTGACTTTCGGGTTGACTTTGGTTTTCCCCGTGTGACTTTCTTAATTCGGGTCAACCGTCTAGGCCGGGTTAAGGGGGTTACATTTGGTGGTATCAGAGCTGAGTTCTCGAGTATTTGGGAATGAATGTGTGCATGATTGAAGTATGTATGCCTTGTATGCTTGTTGAGTGAAAGCATGTCTAGTGGCTTGTGATTTTGATGCAATTGAGATGTATGCTGCGATGAAGCGTGTTAAGGGTACCCATTGCCAAATCAAAGCTAAAGTAATGATGTTGATTTTAAGTGAAATTGAGCTTGAGTACTTGGATTGCTTACCTTGCTGGGCCTAATTGGTTTATTTACATTGTGATTGCATGGTTAAAGTATGGCACCACGTAGAGAGTTGTGGGGTAATGTGCGAGATATGGCTCCTAATGAGAATGAAAATGAAGAGAACACGGGTAGTGCGGTGTTACCTCCTCCTCCACCTGGTGGTGGTGCTGAGGAAGAAAGAGCTGAAGCTGCAGCTGGTGCTGGAGCTGCTGGTCCTGAGGTTGGGCAGGGGCAAGCTATGCCTGATATGACGATGTTGGTGCAAGCTATTGCTGGTGCTTTTAGAGCAGCAGTAGCTGGAGCTCAAGGAGCTGGGCATCAGGGAGATGCTGGTGTTAGACTACCTTTGGAGCGTTTGCGCAGTCTTGGTGGGACTGAATTCAGGGGTATGTCTGCTGAGGGTTCTGAAGCTTGGTTAGAGAGTACCAAGAGGATTCTGGGTCAGATGAGTTGCACGGATGTGCAAAAGTTGAGTTGTGTTGTATCCTTGCTGCAGGATGATGCGTATACGTGGTGGACGACCACTATAGCTGGAATGGCTGAAGCTGATGTGACCTGGACAATTTTTCAGAATGTGTTTAAGAGGAGATATCTTGGTGTGAGATATCTTGATGAAAAGAAGCGTGAGTTCATGTCTCTTACCCAAGGGAGCATGACTGTGGCTGAGTATGAAGTGCAGTTTGTGCGACTCAGTCAATATGCACCTGAGCTGGTACCTGATGAGCGGGAGAGGTGCGAAAGGTTCCGTTATGGCTTAGTGACGGATGTGAAAATGTATGTGCTGGCCACTGAGTATGATGATTTTGATGTATTAGTGGGCCGAGCCAAGGACATAGAGATGAACTTGGGTTTATCTGCTAGAGGTGCTGGAGCGAGTTCTGGTAAGAGAGCTGCTGAGTTTAGTTCCGGTGGTGGACAGAACAAGAGGGGACGTGATCAGAAGTATCAGTCCTCAGTTAAGAGAGGTGGTGGTGCACCTGCTAGAGGAGGCAATGCTAGAGCTGATCCAAGTGCTTGTTGGATTTGTGGTTCACGTGGTCACATGAAGCGTGATTGTCCTCGTGCTGTGAGGGAGGTGCAAGCTCCTGTTGCGGCAGCTGGTAATGGATGCTGGAATTGTGGATCTGCAGATCACCTGAGGCGAGATTGTCCTATGTTGGGTGGTGGCTAAGTGCGTGCACCTGTTGTTGCTGCACCGCAGAGAGGTCGTGGGCGCGGTCGCGGTAATTTCCAGAGGAGAGAGGAAGGTGGTTGTGGAGTGGCCCATGTTGTGGCTATTCAGCCCGAAGGTGGAGGTCAAGCTAGGGTGTATGCTCAGCGTGAAGGGAGGAATGATGCGGATGTGATTGCAGGTACCTTTACTTTGCAATCCTTGTCATTACTTTCCTTGATTGATTCTGGATCTACGCATTCATACATTTTGCGTGAGCATGCTGAATTGCTTGGTTTGCCTGTTGAGTCTTTGGATGTTGGTGTTCGTGTCACTAGTTCTTTTGGTGAGACTGTTGTGACTCGAAAGCTTTATAGAAGGTGTCCTTTAGTTGTTCAAGAGCATGTTTTTCATGTTGACCTTATGGAGCTGCCCTTCTATGGTTTTGATGTAATCCTTGGTATGGATTGGCTTGCTGAGCATCGTGCTGTTGTGGATTGTGAAAATAAGCGTGTTTCGCTGAAGCTTGCGGATGATTACAATGTTGTTGTGGTTGGTGAGAATGTGAAGTTTCTTGCCAATGTGGTATCTACCTTGGAGGCGAGTAGGATGTTGAGGCAAGGTTGCGAAGCTTATCTAGCTTTTGTGATGAATCCTAGCTCTAAGGAGTTGAGGGTGCAAGATATCAGAGTTGTGAAGGAGTTCCCTGGAGTGTTTCCTGAGGATTTGCCTGGTTTACCTCCTAATCGCGAGGTGGAGTTTGGAATTGAGCTGTATGAGAATACAACTCCTGTGTCCTTTACTCCCTATAGAATGGCGCCTAAGGAGCTGAAGGAGTTGAAGACGCAGTTGCAAGAGCTGCTTGATCGTGGTTTCATCCGGCCAAGTGTGTCACCTTGGGGAGCACCGATTTTGTTTGTGAAGAAGAAGGATGGCACTATGAGGATGTGCATTGATTACCGTCAGCTGAACAAGTTGACTATCAAGAATCGGTATCCTTTGCCGAGGATTGATGATCTCTTTGATCAATTTCGGGGAGCTGCTGTGTTCTCTAAGATTGACTTGAGGTCAGGGTATTATCAGTTGAAGGTGGAAGATGTGGATGTGCCTAAGACAGCTTTCAGGACAAGGTATGGGCATTATGAGTTCCTTGTGATGTCGTTTGGTTTGACAAATGCTCCTGCTGCTTTCATGGACATGATGAACCGTGTGTTTCATGAATACCTGGACAAGTTTGTTGTGGTGTTCATTGATGATATCCTTGTGTACTCGCGTACTGAGGAGGAGCATGAAGATCATTTGAGGATTGTTTTGCAAGCTTTGTTGGAGAATCAGCTTTATGCTAAGCTAAGCAAGTGTGAGTTTTGGCTTAAGGAGGTGGTGTTTCTTGGGCATGCTGTTTCTGCTGAGGGGATTCGTGTTGATCCTCAGAAGATTGAGGCGGCGATGAACTGGAAGGTTCCTAAGTCTGTTCATGAGATCCGTAGTTTCCTTGGTTTGGCAGGATACTACCGGAGGTTTGTGGATGGTTTTTCTAGGATTGCTGCTCCTTTGACAAAGTTGTTGCAGAAGGATGTTAAGTATGAGTGGACGGAAGCGAGATAGCAGGCTTTTGAGAAGCTGAAGGCGGCTTTGACGCAAGCTCCTATCTTGGTTCAGCCTGAATCAGGGAAAGAGTTTGTGGTCTACAGTGATGCGTCCTATGTTGGTTTGGGATGTGTGCTGATGCAAGAGGGTAAGGTTGTGGCTTATGCATCGCGGCAGTTGAAAGTGCATGAGCGCAATTATCCTACGCATGATATTGAGCTGGCTGCAGTGGTTTTTGCCCTGAAGATCTGGAGACATTATCTGTATGGTGAGAAGTGTACTGTGTACACGGATCACAAGAGTTTGAGGTATTTGATGTCTCAGAAGGAGTTGAATCTTAGGCAGCGGCGGTGGTTGGAGTTGCTCAAGGATTATGATTTGACGATTGAGTACCATCCTGGAAAAGCTAATGTTGTTGCGGATGCCTTGAGTAGGAAGGTAGCTGTTGAGCTGAGGGCTATGTTTGCTAGCTTGAGTATATCGCGAGATGGTGGCCTTGTGGCTGAGTTGCAAGTGAAGCCATCTATGGTTAAGTTGATCAAGGAAAAGCAGTTGCTGGATGACTCCTTGGTGTCTCATGTTCAGGATATCGCGGAGGGTAGGCCTTCGGATTTCTGTTTTAATGATGATGGTGTGTTGTGTTTTGGTAGTCGAATAGTAGTGCCCAATGATGCTGAGTTGAGGCGTGCTATTCTGACTGAAGGTCATAGTAGTCCTTTTGCTATGCACCCTGGTAGTACTAAGATGTATCGTGATCTTCGTGATGAGTACTATTGGGTTGGTTTGAAGAAGGATGTTGCGGAGTTTGTGAGCAAGTGTATGGTGTGTCAGCGGGTTAAGGCTGAACATCAGGTTCCTTCAGGGTTGTTGCAACCGTTGAGAATCCCTGAATGGAAGTGGGAAAGGGTTACCATGGATTTTGTATCTGGTTTACCTTTGTCTCCATCGAAGAGGAATTCTGTGTGGGTGATTGTGGATCGCCTGACGAAGTGTGCGCATTTCTTGCCTGTGCATACTACGTTCTCTTTGGATAAGTTGGCAGAGCTGTATATTGCTGAGATTGTGCGTCTGCATGGTGTGCCCAAGTCGATTGTTTCGGATAGGGATCCGAGGTTCACATCGCGTTTCTGGCAGTGTTTGCATCAAGCTTTGGGTACAAGGTTGAATTTCAGTACATCCTATCATCCTCAGACGGATGGTCAATCTGAGCGAGTTATCCAGATTTTGGAGGATATGTTGAGGTGCTGCGTAATTGAATTCCAAGGTTCTTGGGAGAAGCATCTGCCTTTGGTAGAGTTCGCTTATAAAAATAGTTATCAGGCGAGTATACAGATGGCACCTTATGAGGCTTTGTACGGGAGGAAGTGTAGGACTCCTCTTTGTTGGGCTGAAACGGGTCAGAAGTTGGTTTCGATGCCGGCTTTGCTGAAAGGAACCACCGAGAAGGTGAAGCTTATCTGTGAGCGGTTGAAGGCAGCCTCTGATCGACAAAAGTCTTACGCGGATTTGAAGCGTAAGGAGATAGAGTATGCGGTGGGTGACCGTGTGTTCTTGAAGGTTTCGCCTTGGAAGAAGGTGATGAGGTTTGGCCGGAAGGGTAAGTTGAGCCCTAGGTACATTGGACCATATGAGGTGGTTGAGCGTGTGGGTCCTGTTGCGTACAAGTTGAGGCTACCTCAAGAGTTGGAGAAGATTCATGATGTGTTTCATGTTTCTATGCTCCGGAAGTATAGATCAGATCCTTCGCATGTCATGCCTGTGGAGGAAGTGGAATTGAATCCGGATTTGACCTTTGATGAGGAACCGTTGAAGGTTCTGGATTCGGATAGCAAGGTTCTTCGTGGCAAGACCATCGAGTTGGTGAAGGTGCTGTGGAAGCATCGAGGTGTTGAGGAAGCCACGTGGGAGCGGAAGGAAGACATGCTGAGGCAGTTTCCTTATCTCTTTTCTTCAGGTAAATTTCGAGGACGAAATTTCTTAAGGGGGGGAGAGTTGTAACGCCCCGGTTTTGGGCTTAGAAGTTTGAGCGTTGACCGGTTTGGTCAAAGTGTTGTTCGAATCTAAAAAGGTAAAATTAGGAAAGCCTAGTTCGGGTTGCATTAAAAATATGGAAAAATGTTCTAAAATCATCTTTTAATATATATAAGTGAACTGTGAAATCAATTTTACAAAATGAGTTTTGGAAGGGTGACATTTTGGCTAGTGACCAAAATGTAATTTTTGAAAGTTGCGTGACTGTTTTAGAAAGGATTGAAACTTTGAATCTTTAAGGAGCTATTATTCCAAAAGGAGTTTCTCTAGATTTTTCTAAGATATTTTAATGAATAATTCTGATTTTAAAGCTTAAGAAAAGTGGAGGGAAATCATTTTACTATTTTGTAACCAACTTTCCATTTTTTTCCAATTTTCCTTTTCTCTCATTTTCTCTCAACCCAAACACTTTCTCTCCAGAAATTTCTTTCTGATTTTGTCACTCAAATCTATCTTTTCAATTCTCTTTGGATTCCTAATCATTTAAACAACAAAACCTTGCAATTTGCTAATTGGATTTTCAAGCTTTTTGGCTCTAAAGAGGAGAAACTCAAGTTTGGAGGTAAGAACGTCCTTCTCCTCTAAACTATCAGTTCTTTACTGAAATTCCTAAGTTCTCAATCCTTAATTGATGTTTTATAAATGGATTTTGAGTTGCTAAATGGATCTTGGCTTAAAATGCAAGATTTGGTAATTTTTGATGAATTTTCGTTGGATCTGTTAAAGCAGTGTTTTAAGGTGTTAAAATGATCATTAATGAATGCTAATTTGATGAGGAATTGAGTTTTGAGTAATGCAATCCCGGATAGGTTGAATTTCTTAAGTTTAGCTTATGATTCTAGGTTGTTTTTGGTGTGATCTTGTGGATCTGTTGTTGCTGGAGGTATAAGGATGTTGTTAGACTCTTTTTAGATGTTAAATGATGTTAAAGGATGTTTGGTTGTGATGGTTTATGGCTGGGCTTTGTTGAGAAGTGGTTTGGATGTATTTTCGGTTGTGTTTGGTGGCCGAAATTGGAGGTTGGATGTGAGCAGCGGGTTTAGGTGCTTTCATTGAAGCTATTAATGCATGATGATGCATTAATCCTCTGCTTTGATGTGTTTAAAACAGGGGAGTCATCTTTGGATCCAAGAGTTGTTGATCCGGAAGCTTGAATTGGTGCTTCGGCAAGAGGCGAAGTGGAATCGGTGAGTGAAATTGGGTTTTTGGCTTTGAAACCAATGTCTTGGGAGCTTAGTTTAAGTCTTAACAACTTTGCTAAGCTCAAGTGTAAGTTTTCGGAAATACTCTCTAGTGGTGGCCATGATTTGATTGTAGTGCAATGTGGTATATTGCACGTTTTAAATTCTATTTTGAAAGCATGATTTAGCATGGTTATTGCTGATTTTATAAGCCATATGTTGAAGGAAGCTCAAGGTAAGAGTTCCTTGTTTTTGAGCATGGATAAAATGTGGTTTGATGCTTATAAATGCATGGTGTTTATGGCTTGGTTTAATGCTTTAAAACAGTGGATTATTTGATGATAATGATGTATATTGGCAAGTGATGTTTTGAAAATGTTAAGGTCACTAAGGTGGTTAAAAGTCCTTGAGTGAGCCTCGTGGTTTCTAATAACTTCATGGTGGTTAAAAGTCCATGATGATTCTTGTTAAGGTCACTAAGGTGGTTAAAAGTCCTTGAGTGAGCCTTGTTACTTAAGAACATCAAGGTGGTTAAAAGTCCTTGGATGGTTGTTGTTAAGGACACAAAGGTGGTTAAAATTCCTTGTGTGGTCCTTGCCATGGTGTTTAAAAGTCCATGGGCCAAGGTGTTTAAAAGTCCTTGGGGCCAAGGTGTTTAAAAGTCCTTGCGAAGAACACGAAGGTGGTTAAAAGTCCTTGCGTGGTTCTTGTACACTATAAGATCACAATGGTGTTTAAAAGTCCATGTGTGAGTCTTATGTTGATCTTGTTTTAAAAGATGAAATTTATCACTTGTGGCCAATATGACATGTAATGATATGGAAGCATGTTATGCTTGTTTAAGTTGCTTTTGAGCATGAGCAAATGATGTATGAAGTATGATTTATAAAGTGTTTTTTAAATGCATTATTGAATGGTTTTTAATGAGCATTCCTCACTAAGCTTTTGCTTACGCTCTCTTTCGTTTTTCTTAAATCAATAATGCAGAACATTAAGAGGATTTGAGGGCAGCAAGGAAGGCAAGCAACCAAGGAAAACTAAGCTCAAGTATGGAAAGGTTTTATTGAACACATTTAGCTTTTGGTAATTTGGCAATGGGGGACCTATGTGTATGTTTTGGGAGATGTTTGAACTCCCTAAGTATGTTGAATGTTGCTGAATTTGCTGGTATTTGTATTTGGCCTCTAGATGCTTGTTTTGGAAGTTTATGCTTGTATGGTTTGCTTGTGTAGGAAGCATGCCATTAGAATTGGGGCTTTTCATATATGATGTTAATATGTTGAATTGTTGATGCAAATATGTCTCTTATATGTTGAATTTCATGCTGGTTAAGTTTGGTAGCAATTGGGGCATGTATGGTTGATCAATTTCATGTTTGGAGAAGTCTTTTGCTACAATCTGTGCAAGGCGTTTCGGAACAGAGGCTACCGTTCCGGAACGGGTGCCTTAAATGAGCCTAGGCGTCCGAAACGGTAGGCATCGTTCCGAAACGGAAAGGCCACTGCCAGCCCGTGTTTCGGTACGCGTTGCGGAACGGCCCCGCGTTTCGAAACAGGCTCTGCCTGTTTCGGAACGGTCGACCGTTGGGGGCTGACAATGGCAGTTAAATGTTTCGAAATGTTTGCATTTTAGTCCTGAAACTTGGTTGTGCAATTGTATGAGTTTGGTAAGTCCTTTTGAGCTGAAAATTCACAGAGAAGCATGAAACCTAATTAATTTCATGTTGGTAACTTTAAATTGGGTTAAGTCCTCTTAATTTACAGAATTTACAATTTGGTCCCTTAAGTTGTAAATTGTTCAATTGGGTCCCTGTTTAATCTCTGATGTTTATGATCTTTGAGTATGTAGTTTGTATGATCATGACTAGGGTTAATGAGCATCTAGACAAGTTTAAAAAGAAAAAAAGGGTCGTTAATCAAGGTTGACTTTCGGGTTGACTTTGGTTTTCCCCGTGTGACTTTCTTAATTCGGGTCAACCGTCTAGGCCGGGTTAAGGGGGTTACAGTTCACTTCTCTTGTTCTTCTTGACTCCTTTATTTCCTAAAAGCATTATTCGAATAAAATAAACCTTATTTCCTAATAAATAATAAATAATAAAACAAATAAAAATAAAAGTTAGGTTAAGTTAGGGATGCCATGTGGGGCATCTCCTAAGGTAACCACTCCCTGTATTTCTGGGGCTTTAGTCCCCTGATCATGCTTGAGGCGTCGCTTCCGGTACTTCTTGAAGTCCATCCGTACCCTCCATCTGGTGACTATTCTCATGGTGAGGGATCCTTTCTTTCTCTTCCCTTTGTAGTCCATGAAGTCCTCCCTTCTTGGTAATGTTTCTGAGGGCATGAATATATGATTAGAAAAAATCAAATTGACATTCGACCATAAACTTACCTTGTTTTCGTTGAATGTTGTTGTGGTTGAATGTATCCCTTGCTGCCGTGCCTGCTGCTGCGACAGGCAGTTATTTTGACAGTTCTTTATCAGGTTACTTTGTAGGCCAATGGGACATTGGTAAGTGCCATCACTCTCTATATCAAATTCTGTTGACCACTCGTAGATCTCCATCAGTAGAGACCTTGATGATTCTGTGTCCACCGGCGTTGGTTCCTCAAATACCTGCAATGGAATTGGTGAGTTTTCATATAATTCAAAAGGTTCGTTTATTACCTGCTCATATTCCATCGGTGAGGCATTGTCATTGGGTAGCTCTTCTAGATGGTCGTGCGAGTGCCATGACAGGGATGAATGCGTGCAATCTTGGTCAGGCGTAATCGATGTGGTGGGTTGAGAATTTGCCTCTGATGTGGTTGCTGCTTCAGCATCAGTTGCTGCCGAGGCGGCAGTTGCTGTCGAGGCGGCAGTTGCTGTCGAGGCGGCAGTTTCTGTCGAGGCGGCAGTTTCTGTCGAGGTGGCAGTTTCTGTCGAGGCGGCAGTTTCCGCTTTGACTGGAGTTTCTGCCTCAAAATTTGTTGCTGCCGTGACATTCTCTTGAATTTCACTCAGCGTTGTCGCGGTGTTGCTCCATTCTGGCTCCTCGATCATTGTCATGGCAAGTTGTTGCTCAGACTCATCATATGTTGGGTATTCCTTCACATGGGCGTCCTTGTCACATTGCCTCATGATTTCAGGTTCATCTGTGGCATGAATGAGGGTTGGTCTGCTCAAGATTTCATCCATCTTGGCGATACTTGCGTCCATAGAAGTTGACAATTCTTGAGTGAGTGTCATGAAGGCTTGTAGTGTGTCTTCTAAGGATTTTGACTGCTCTTGAGGATGATGACATTGCCAGGGCAGGTCGGGTTCTGCAGCAAAACTGTTATGGTATAAAAAAAATTTTGGGTTTTGATCGTACCATAAAAAATTTTGTTGCTGCGGCATCAACATTTGATGCCCCTGTTGCTGTCGTGGCAGCATATCTTTACGGTAATTGCAAGAACTTTCCCACATCAATTCTCGAATGGTTTTTCCTGTCATGTTGATGCCCTTGAACCTGTATTTTCACCTGAGTTTTTTTTTTGTAAAAAAAATAATAAAAAAAATAAAAATAAAAGAAAAGTGCAGAAGCTAGGGTAAGAGTGTGTTGCCAGTCCCCGACAACGGCGCCAAAAACTTGTTGGTGTAAAAGAGTCTATCGCAATTGAGTGCAAGTGTACACGTCGCAAGTAATAAAGTGATACTAGAGTATCGGATATCGTCTCCACAGGGACTGGGCTAACCCTTTCCTTCACTATCTGCACAAGGGGAAAAGAGTAGATTAAGATATTGTCACGAAAATAATAAAGAATACTGAAAAATAAAAGTAGAGAAATCAAGATAGAGAGAATGGGCTGGTATTGAATTGCTCAGTAGTGCAGGTATTGAAGAATTTAGGAAATCCAGTTCTGTCGTCGCGCCTGTCGCCGACAGCACCTGTCGCGGCAGCTGTCCGTTGGCTGTCGCGGCAGCAAACACACCAACTCCGTACTTCAAGTTTGGCAAGAATCCCAGATCTGCCTTGGCCTATCCCTAGGTCCAAGTCTGTCGATGATCACGTCTTTGATGATACCTCCCGACGTGAATCGAAGGATGAACACCGATGTGTATGAATTCTTCCTTAGCCACTTAACCTCGCCCTATCCCTAGGCATGAGATGGTTCAATTATAAACTAGAGAACGCGCTCTTATTTCTTTCGTATACTTAACTCTCCCGATGCTAAGTAAATGGATAACCTCACAATGCTCTCCCGATGCTCTTGCAAGATATTAAAACCAAAATAAGAGAACTTGAAGTTTATTTTATTGAACTTGGAAAATCCTAAAACAAAACAACCCTTGCAACTACTTTACAAATCAACTCGTGGCCCTAGGGGGTTTTAGAACATGTCGGTGACGGGTAAACGGCATAGGGGTTTATGTTTCGGTTATGGGGTATTGGATGCCTCCTAGGTTAAATCTATGCTCTTATATAAGCTTTGGGCTCAAGTATTCTAAGTTAACAAGGATTACAACTTTAATGAAAAGTAAGATTCTAATAAATGCTTAATCTCTAAGGATTCCTACTTTTTAGCCGCCTCCTTGTTTCATGGGAATTCCTCTCCTTGAGCTTTGGCTTGACATATCTTTTGATCTGGGGCTTGGAAAAATATTTGGCTTTCACACGACAAACGAGCAGATTTTTCTCTATCTATCGAGGTCCACTTCACTTTTCCTCTTCATAAGGCTGCTGTCACCTTGCTGTCACCTTGCTGTCACGACAGGTCCATGGCAGCTTCGTCTTCCTCGTCTGCTTGTCCAGTTCAGCTTTTCTGCTTCTCTGCCCTGCGCTTGCCTTCTTTGTCAACTATGGCAGATACCTGCAAAATAAGCCATCTTTTAGTAGAATCCGTCCCTTTTATCCATTTGTGATGTTTTACTGAAAACTAACCTAAATGCAATGCATTGATGCTTGAATGCAGCAGAAATATGGGTTAAAAAGGGTGTAAATAATAGAACTTTTACACACTCAACAGATGGTTTCAAAAGAAGACATGCATCATATGTTCAAAAGCTTTGGGAAAAATAAAACCATATAGGCTTTGTTTGCTTGAATATTATTCATAAACATTAACATATTTAACTTGGATACATTATAATGCGATACTCAAAAAACTTAAACTAATTCGTCTAAAATAACGAGCGAAACTTGAACCAAATCGGAATTTACTTGTGCCAACAATTGATCTACTTAACAATGAGATGTTGCTTTTGAGAGACTGCCGCTACAATTTCCCATTATTTGATCGTTCTTGTTTATGCATAATGTAACATTCTATTATTAGCACAAAGTGAGGCGTGTGACGTGTTTTTGTAAGAAAAGCTACCACATTTTTTGGCAATATTATCGAAAATCACTGTTACGTATAGGAAACTAACTAGTTTAGATATTAGGCAAGTTGTAAACAACCATTTCATTTTAAGGTCCTAAGAATTTATATTCAATTTACACCGCACAACATGTATAATTGTGTATTATATTGATTTCTTAAACTCAACATTGATATTTTTCTTGTATAATTGTGAATTTCTATTCAATTTACACCGCATAACAAAGCATGAATAATGGATTTTTTGTCACGTATAGAAAAACACTACACGAAACAATTCATGAATGTAAAAACAGATTATTTGGATTAAATATGAATATAAAAAAGGTTTATTTGTAAAAATGTTTTGTATTAAATGGTTTTTCTTTATTTAAAAATATATTACATATTTGAAGGCATTACATATTTGAAGGCATTATGTCTTAAATACTTTTACTAATTGAAGCAACATTTCGTCTTCAAGGAGACGGAGATGGTTAATGAGTCAGTACAAGGCAGTTGTTCCAAGTCTTAATACTTTTTTGTATGATTGTACTACGTTCCAAGTTTATGAAGTGTGGACGTTCTAATGTCCATTGAACCAATGCAGAGTGACATTCTTTTCCTAATACAAGGAGTTCACCACAATTATTTTTTGTAACGCTCCCTGTTTTGAATATATTATCAAAAACATCCCAAAACACCAGGCCGGCTCATTTTAGCTTCACAATTATTTTTCATAATAAATTGGTCATTCTCCTTTGTAGCAATTGTAACCCCCTTAGCCCGGCCTAAACGCTTGACCCAAATTACGAAGATTACACGGGGAAAACCAAAGTCAATCCGAAAGTCAACCTTGATTAACGACCCTTTTTCCTTTTTATCTTTTCTAGATGCACATTAAGCCTATGTGATTAATCAAGAATCATAGGAGGGAAAGGCGCATCGATCAGAAATCAATTAGGGATTCAATTGTAAGAATTACACTTTTAGCGACCGAAATGTAAATTTTAGAAAATAGAAGGACTTTGCACATTTGAAGCTTACCAATATGTAATTAGTAATTTTACATGCATCTTTGTCAAAAAATAGCTTAAAAGGACATTCCAAGCTCAACCAATTGCATCCACAACATCAAGGACTAAAATGTAAGACATGAGAACTTTAAACAATTCAAAATGCAGTCCAACGGTCTCGGCACTCGGTTGTTCGTTTTGAAATGCCCGTTTCGAAACTGGGTTGTTCGTTTCGGTACTCGGGCCCGTTCTGAAACTCGTATTGGAACACGACTCTCCAGTAGCTAAAATGTTCCGAAACACTTTTACTCGTTCCGAAACACCATGGCCATTTCAGGCCCCTGTTTCGAAACAATTAAGGGTGTTTCGATACACTCTGCCCTGCAACTCTATAATTTTCCTGTTTTTCACATCTTTACACATTCAAACATGCCCCAAATCATACCATAACATACTAGCAACAAGATTAGACATTATAGAACATATATAATAAGCTTAAGCTAAAACGTGGTATCAAACAAGTGACCATTGAGTCTATAGGCATGCTTCCTATTCAAATTAACCAAAAATGGACCTCAAACCTCAAACCAAACAATATAGGCCATTTACAAACTTTAAAAGCCAACTCAAACTTGCCACAAACATAGGGAGTTCAAAATGCTTCTCCCAAAAACAACATTGAAGCCCCATTGCCAAATATCAATACTAAAGTGTGTAAAAACATCACCATACATGAGCTTTTCACTTCATTGGATGTTCTTAACCTTGTCGCTGCCCAAATTCGTCTCAATTATCTGCATTGTTGGTAAAAGAGAGCGTAAGCATATTTGCTTAGTGAGGCAAGCTCTAAGAATCCAACACAACAATGCATTATTCAAAACACTTTCTCAAAAGCAATTTTCAACAACATGCTCTTTCTATCTCATGCTTGAAAACCATTTCAAAGCAAATCTCAATTTGAAAACACATGTACTTCTATTCTATCTCATGCATTTAAACCAATGCAAATCTCATGGCAAAGCCATACACATGCTTGTGAAAACTAAAGCATTTCATATACAAATCTCATATGCATTTCTCATAGCATAAACCATATCAACATTTGGTACATGTGAATCAAATACATTTTCACATATTATATTGGCATTTCACATTTCATCTTTACTCGAATATGTGGATTAGCTTGACTAAAGGTCAAGTCCTACCTTAGTGGAATCTCTCATCACCGGACTCTCATGGCGGTATCTCTAATCACCACAAAGCATGGGTATTTGACAAAGTCCTACCCTGATGGTATCTCTCATCATCAGATTCTCACTTTGGATTGGGATGGCACTACCCCCATTTCCCGACTCCAAAGAGCACGTACGAATTTTTAGATTATAGTGCACTCTCATCCTATTGATCAATCAATTATATCCGGTTAGTATCTCATCTTCTATGCCAATATATTATGTCAAAACATCATCTCACCTACTATTTTTATGCAATATTTCTCAAGTCTTTCTCATCTCATTTCAAAATCATATCTCATGCTTTGCATTAAGTCAAAATCTCAAAACTCTTCAATGCCACATGCTATCTCATGAAATCTCTGAAAAGCATCATCTCATGCTACAAATCATGCATAAAACTGTAAGAATTTGTCTATCTCCAAACAAGAGCATGCAAAAGTATTTTAGGGGCAACAACCACATATTTGAGAGCAAATCTAGCCATACATACTTTCGGACTTAGGATAGTGTTTCAAACCAATCCTAAATCTCCAAACCTTGTTTCTTTGTCCCTCAATGACTTCTAAAACCATTCGCACTCACCGATTACGTTTCACTTGCTCGCCGAAACGATATCTAAGCTCCCGGCACTTCCGAATCAACACCAAAAGCACCATTTCGGCACTTCCATATCAACACCAAAAGCGTCCGAAGATGTCTCCCGTGTTCATTACACATAAGAGCAGAGGATTAATGCATCATCATGCATTGAAATCACCAGCCAACTAAACAAACTCGTTGCTCTACTCTAATGCACCATTTCGGCCACCAAAAACAACCGAAATCATCTCCAAACTCTTCCAAAACAATTCCCAGCCAAGATCTATCACTTCTAATCATTTCTAAACCTCAACCAACACCAAAAATCACCATAAACTCGTCCTTATATCTCCAGCTACAACAGAACACCAAAACCACCGCAAAAACCACCAATCTAGCATGCAAAACTTAGGGATCCAAACCTATTCGGGATTTGTTTGAGAAAACCTCATTTATAATATCAATTACCATCCAAAATACATTAGAAATCAACCTCAAAACAGAGCCTAACCAATAGTTACGAAAATCATCAAGATATCTCCAAGAATCTTGAGTTTTAACACAATTTCATGTTTCTAACATTAAAGCAACTCAAAAATCATTAACAAAGGATTGATAACTTGGGAATTTCAGTAAAGAACTGATCATTAGAGGAGAATGACGAAGCTTACCTCTAATGGCTGATTTCTCCTTGATTTGGGCAAGTTTTCTTGAAAATCCAATGTAAAATAAAGAGGTTTTGACGAGGAGAAGATTAGGAATCAAAAAGGAATTGAAATCCAATCAAAGGGGATGAAAATCAGCAACCAATTGAAGGAGAAAGAGTGTTTGGCTGAAAAGAATTTGAGAGAAAATGGAAGGAAAGAAAATTGACGTAAAGTAGTTATGAAAAATCAAAGGTAGTTTCCTTTTAATTAAACCTTGTTTTTCTTTAATCAAAACATTAACAAAGGATTGATAACTTGGGAATTTCAGTAAAGACTTGATCATTAGAGGAGAAGGACGAAGCTTAGCTCTAATGTCTGATATCTCCTTAATTTGGGCAAGTTTTCTTGAAAATCCAAAGTGAAAACAAGAGGATTTGATGAGGAAAAGATTTGGAATCCATTGGAGATTGAAATCTCATCAAAAGGGATGAAAATCAGAGGTTAATTGATGAAGGAAATGTGTTTGGCTGAGTGGAAGTTGAGTGAAAATGAAAAGAGGGAAAAAGATCGTAAAGTAATTATGAAAGTCAAAATACGATTTTCTCTTTTAATTCCCCTTATTAAATCATTATTAAAACACCCAAAATTAGAGAGAAATCTGATAAAAACATTTTGGTAAATTTAGCTCTTTAAAGATTCAGAGTTTCAATCCTTTACTAAACAGTCACTAGTCAACTTTCGCAAAAACTGTGATTTGGTCACTACACCGAAATGTCGCATTTCCAAACCATATTTTGTAAAATTGTTTTCACCATAATTATTCATATAATAAATGAGGATTTTTAGATATTTTCCACATTTTTAAAGCATCCAGATCTAGGTGTTCCATAAATCTCCCTTAATGATTTGAACTGTTCTCGACCGGCCCGATTCAAACTCTAAAACATCTAGGCCCAAAATCAGGGCGTTACAACTCTCCCCCTCTTAAGAAATTTCATCCTCGAAATTTACCTTGAGGAAAAAGGTAAGGAAATTGCCTCTTCATGTCTTCCTTCCTTTCCCACGTGGCTTCCTTAACACCACGATGTCTCCAGAAGACTTTGTCCGGGTTGATGGTCTTACCTCGGAGAACCTTACTGTCCGAATCCAGAATCTCAACAGGTTCCTCATCATACATCAAGTCTTGATTCAACTAAACCTCTTCCATAGGCATAACATGCGACAAATCTGATCTATACCTCCGAAGCATGGATACATGAAACACATTATGTATCTTTTCTAACTCTTGAGGTAGACTCAGCTTGTAGGCAACAGGACCCACACGTTCTATCACCACGTATGGTCCAATGAACCTTGGGCTCAACTTTCCCTTCCGGCCAAATCTCATCACCTTCTTCCAAGGTGATACTTTCAAAAACACACGCTCGCCCACAGCAAATTCTATCTCCTTACGCTTCAAATCCGCGTAAGACTTTTGTTGATCCGATGCTGCCTTCAACCGCTCACAAATGAGCTTCACCTTCTCGGTGATTCCTTTTAACAAAGTCGGCATCGAGACAAACTTTTGTCCCATTTCAGCCTAACAAAGAGGAGTTCTGCACTTCCTCTAGTATAAAGCTTCAAAAGGTGTCATTTGAATACTTGTCTGGTAACTATTATTATAAGAAAACTCCACCAAAGGCAAGTGCTTCTCCCAAGAGCCTTGAAATTCAATAACACGGCACCTCAACATATCCTCAAGCATTTGGATAACACGCTTCGACTGTCCATCCGTCTGCGGATGATAAGAAGTACTGAAATTCAACCGCGTACCCAATGCTTGATGCAAACACTCCCCAAACCTTGCGGTGAACCTCAGATCTCTATCCTACACTATAGATTTTGGCACTCCATGCAATCGTATAATCTCAGCAATGTACAACTCTGCAAGGTTATCCAAGGTGAACGCAGTATGCACAGGCAAGAAATGTGCACACTTTGTAAGGCGATCCACAATCACCAAAAGAATTCTTCTTCGATGGCGATAAAGGAAAACCATACACAAAGTCCATCGTTATTCTCTCCCACTTCCATTCAGGAATCCTTAACGTCTGCAACAACCTTAAAGGAAATTGATGTTCAGCCTTAACCCGCTGATAAACCATGCATTTGCTAACATGCTCAACGACATCTTTCTTCAATCCCACCTAATAGTACTCATCCTTCATATCACGATACATATTTGTACTACCAGGGTGCATAGCAAAAGGACTACTATGAGCTTCAGTCGGAATAGTGCGCCTCAGCTCAACATCATTTGGCACCACTATCCGACTCACAAAACATAAAACACCATCATCATTGAAACATAAATCTGATGGCCTACCTTCTGCAATATCCTGAACATGTGTCACCAAACAATCATCCAACAGTTGTTTATCCTTAATCAACTGAACTAGAGATGGTTTCACTTGCAAATCAGCAACAAGACCACCATCCCGCGATATGCTCAAACTAGCAAACATTGCCCTTAAATCCACCGCCACTTTCCTTCTCAAAGCATCAGCCACAACATTGGCCTTCCCCGGATGATACTCTATCGTTAGATCGTAATCCTTAAGCAAGTCCACCCAACGTCGTTGCCTAAGATTTAACTCCTTCTGAGACATCAGGTACTTCAAACTTTTATGATGTCTGTATACAGTGTAACACCCCAATTTTGGGCTTGGAAGTTTAGGGTCTGAATCAGACTGGTCTAATTTTTGGTTCGAATATAAAATGTGGTTTTTAGGGAAAGCCTAGTTCGGGATGCATTAAAAATATGGAAAAATATCTAAAATTCCTCTTTTAATATATCTAAGAGAGTGGTGAAATCAATTTTACAAAATAAGGTTTGGAAGTGTGACATTTCGAAATGGTGACTAAAATGTAATTTTTGAAAACTTCATGACTGTTTTGTAAGGATTAAAACTTTGAATCTTTAAGGAGCTAATTTACCCAATGAAGGATTTCTCCAGATTTTTCTTAATTTTAATGACTCATTTAAGGTTTAATTAATTAAAAGAAAAGAGGGAAAACCCATATTTTAGTTTTCATAACCAACTTTTGCTAAAACTTTCTCATCTCATTTTCTCTCAAAATTCCCTCAGCCAAACACATTTCCACAGCAGCTTTTCTTTTGATTTTCACACTAAAAGATGAGATTTCAATCCTCAAATGATTCCTAATCATTTCTACATCAAATCCTCTTCATTTGCTTATTGAATTTTCAAGGATTTTGGCTCTAATCAAGGAGAAATCTACATTTAGAGGTATGAACATTCTTCTCCTCTAAATACTCAGTTCTTTACTGAAATTCCCAAGTTCTCAATCCTTAAATTGAGTTTTATAAAAGGCTTTAATGTCGAGATCTTGATTTTGGCTTAAAACTTGAGATTTTGATTAAATCTTGAAGAAATTCGTGATGGATGTTTGGGCTCTGTTTTGAGATGTCTTTTTAATGTATTTTGGATGTTTAATGATGTGTAATTGAGGTTTAATCTATGCAATCCCGAATAGGTTGATTTTCCTAAGTTTTTACTTGTGAAAATGGTGGTTTTTGGGGTGATCTTGGTGTTCTATTATAGCTGGGGCTATAAGGACGAGTTTAGATCCTTTTTGGATGTTAATTGATGTTTAAGAATGTTTAGAAGTGATGGATCTTGGCTGGGTAATGTTGTGGAAGTGTTTGGATGTGTTTTCGGTTGTGTTTGGTAGCCGAAATGTGAGTTTTGGTGAGAGCAGCGAGTTTAGGTGTAATGGCTGAAGATTTTAATGCATGATGATGCATTAATCCTCTGCTTTGATGTGTTTAAAACAAGGGAGACATCTTCGGATCCCTGTGGTGTTGATCCGGAGGCTTGAACGGCGTTTCGGCAAGCTTGCGAAAGGGAATTGGTCAGTGAAGTTGGGTTTACAGCTTTGTAACCAATGTTTGAAGGTTTTGGGAGCTTAGTTTAAGTCTAAGCAACTTAACTAAGCTCAAGAGTAAATTTTCAGAGAAACTCTCTCTTTGATGAATCATGAGATGGTTGGATGCAATGTGTTTAATTTGCATGTTTAAATTCTGTTTTAAAAGCATGTTTTAGCATGATTGATGCTGGTTTTGTAAGCCATGTGTTGAAGGATGCTCAAGGTAAGGGACCCATTGCCATATCAAAACTAATGAAATGATTTGTTTTTATTTGGAAATGAGCTTGAGTACTTGGATTTCTTATCTTGATGGCCCTGATTATGTTTATTGCATTTGTGTTAGTGCATTGTTAGTGAATGGGACCTCGTAGAGAGATGAGGATTAATACGCGAGCTATGGCTCAGAACGAGAATGAGAACAATGCTGGTAATGTAGTGGATTTACCTCCTCCTCCTGGTGGTGGATCGCCCGGTGGTTGCGGTGCTAGAGGTGATGGAGCTGGTGTTGGTGCTGGTGCTGGGGTCGCTGGACCTGAAGCTGGGCAGGGGCAAGCTGCTCCTGATATGACAGTTTTGATTCAAGCTATTGCTAGAGCCTTTCAAGCAGCAGTAGTTGGAGCTCATGGAGCTGGGCATCAGGGAGATGCTAATGTTAGACTACCTTTGGAACGTCTGCGCAGTCTGGGAGGGACAGAATTCAGAGGTTTGTCTGCTGAGGGTTCCGAATCTTGGTTGGAAAGTACCAAGAGGATTTTGGGACAGATGAACTGCAATGATGTGCAGAAGCTAGGTTGTGTGGTATCGATGTTGCATGATGATGCGTATACCTGGTGGATGACCACTATCTCTAGAATGGAAGATGCTGATGTGACTTGGACGTTCTTTCTGAACGCGTTCAAGCGTAGGTATCTGGGTCTGCGATACCTGGATGAAAAGAAAAGAGAGTTTAAGTCTCTGACACAAGGAAGTGTGACAGTAGCTGAGTACGAGATTCAGTTTGTCCGTCTCAGTCACTATGCACGTGAGCTTATCCCTGATGAGCGGGAGAGGTGTGAACATTTCCGTTATGGTTTGGCGACGGATGTAAAGACCTATATGCTTGCGGCTGAGTACACTGATTTTGATGTGCTGGTTAGTTGGGCGAAGGATATTGAGCAGAACCTGGGTTTGTCTTCCAGGAGTGCTGGTTCTGGCTCAGGCAAGCGAGCTGCTGAGTATAGTTCCGGTAGTGGACAGAACAAGAGAGGACGTGATCGGCGGTATCAGTCTTCTGCTAGACGTGGTGGTGCAGGACATGGTGCACCTGTTCAGGGAGACAGGGCGAGAGCTGATCAGAACACATGCTGGGCGTGTGGATCCTATGGCCATTTGAGGCGTGATTGTCCTAGAGCGGCGAGCGAGGTACATGCTCCTATTGCGGTGACTGGTAATTCATGCTGGAATTTTGGTTTGCCAGACCACATGAGGAGGGAGTGTCCTTTGTTGGCTGGTGCTGGTCAGGGACGTGCTCCTGGAGTTGTTGCACCACAGAGAGGCCGTGGGCGCGGCCGTTGTAACTTCCAGCGCAAAGATGATGGTGGAAGGAATGTAGGTCATGTGGTGGCTGTTCAACCTGAGGGTGGAGGCCAGGCTCGATTGTATGCTCAGAGAGAGGGGAGGAATGACACGAATGTGATCGCAGGTACTTTCACTTTGCAATCCTTGTCATTACTTTCCTTGATTGATTCTGGAACTACACACTCATACATATTGCGTGAACATGCTCAATTGCTTGGTTTGCCTGTTGAGTCTTTGGATGTTGGTATGCGTGTAACTAGTTCTTTTGGTGAGACCGTTGTGACACGGAAGCTTTATATAAGATGTCCCTTGGTTGTGCAAAACCATGTTTTTCATGTTGATCTTATGGAATTGCCTTTCTATGGTTTTGATGTAATCCTTGGTATGGATTGACTTGTTGAACATCGAGTCGTGGTGGATTTTGAGAACAAGCAAGTTTCGTTGAAGGTTGCGGATGATTATGAAGTAGTGGTGGTTGGTGAGAATGTGAAGTTTCTTGCTAATGTGGTGTCTACGTTGGAAGCAAGCCGAATGCCGAGGCAAGGTTTTGAAGGCTACCTAGCCTTTGTAATGAACCCTAGCTCTAAGGAGTTGCGAGTGCAGGATATTAGGACTGTGCGAGAGTTTCCTGGTGTGTTTCCGGAGGAGTTGCCTGGGTTGCCTCCTAATCGCGAAGTAGAGTTTGGGATTGAGCTGTATGAGAACACAACTCTAGTGTCCATTACTCCTTACCGTATGGCACCTAAAGAGTTGAAGGAGCTGAAGACGCAACTTCAGTAGTTGCTTGATCGTGGTTTCATTCGGCAGAGTGTGTCACCTTGGGGTGCACCGGTCTTGTTTGTGAAGAAAAAGGATGGCACTATGAGAATGTGCATCGATTACCGTCAGTTGAACAAGTTGACTATCAAGAATCGGTATCCATTGCCGAGGATTGATGATCTTTTTGATCAATTTCGGGGAGCGGCTGTGTTCTCTAAAACTGACTTAAGGTTAGGGTATTACCAGTTGAAGGTGAAGGATGTGGATGTGCCGAAGACAACTTTCAGAACGAGGTATGGGTATTATGAGTTCCTTGTGATGTCGTTTGATTTGACGAATGCTCCTGCAGCTTTTATGGACATGATGAATAGAGTGTTCCATGAATTTTTGGACAAGTTTGTTGTGGTGTTCATTGATGATATCCTCGTGTACTCTCATACTGAGGAGGAGCATGAAGGGCATTTGAGGATTGTGTTGCAGGCTTTGTTGGAGAATCAGCTTTATGCTAAGCTAAGCAAGTGTGAGTTCTGGCTCAGGGAGGTTGTGTTTCTTGGTCATGTGGTCTCTGCTGGAGGGATTCGTGTTGATCCTCAAAAGGTTGAGGCAGTGATGAGTTGGAAGCCTCCTAAGTCTGTTCATGAAGTCCGTAGTTTCCTTGGTTTGGCGGGATACTACCAGAGGTTCGTGGATGGATTTTCAAAGATTGTTGCACCTTTGACGAAGTTGTTGCAGAAGGATGTTAAGTTTGAATGGACGGAAGCGAGACAACAGGCTTTTGAGAAGCTTAAGGAAGCTTTGACGCAAGCTCCTATCTTGGTTCAGCCTGAATCAGGGAAAGAGTTGAATCTTAGGCAACGACGCTGGGTGGAGTTTCTTAAGGATTACGATCTGACGATCGAGTACCATCCGGGAAAAGCTAATGTTGTAGCTGATGCCTTGAGTAGGAAGGTGGCAGTGGAGTTGAGGGCTATGTTTGCTAGTTTGAGCATTTTGCGAGATGGCGGTCTTGTCGCTGAGTTGCAAGTGAAACCATCCTTGGTTCAGTTGATAAAAGATAAGCAGTTGTTAGATGATTTCTTGGTGTCTCATGTTCAGGATATTGCTGAGGATAGGCCATCGGAATTTCGCCTTAATGATGATGGAGTTTTATGTTTTGGGAGTCGGATAGTAGTGCCCAATGATGTTGAGTTGAGGCGTGCTATTCTGACTGAAGCTCATAGTAGTCCTCTTTCTATGCACCCTAGTAGTACTAAAATGTATCGTGATCTTAGAGATGAGTACTATTGGGTGGGTTTGAAGCAGGATGTGGCCGAGTATGCGAGCAAGTGCATGGTATGTCAGCGAGTTAAGGCTGAGCATCAGTTTCCTTCTGCATTGTTGCAACCGTTGAGGATTCCTGAGTGGAAGTGGGAAAGGATTACCATGGACTTTGTGTCTGGTTTACCTTTGTTGCCATCGAAGAAGAATTCGGTGTGGGTGATTGTGGATTGCCTTACGAAGTGTGCGCATTTCTTGCCTGTGCATACTACGTATACCTTGGACAAGCTTGAAGAGTTGTACATTGCTGAGATTGTACGGCTGCATGGTGTGCCAAAGTCGATCGTGTCGGATAGAGATCCGAGGTTCACATCGCGTTTCTGGGAGTGTTTGCATCAGGCTTTGGGTACACGGTTAAATTTCTGTACATCTTATCATCCGCAGTCGGATGGACAGTCTGAGCGCGTTATCCAAGTGCTGGAGGATATGTTGAGGTGCTGTGTGATTGAGTTTCAGGGTTCTTGGGAGAAGCATTTTCCGTTGGTGGAGTTTTCTTATAACAATAGCTACCAGGGAAGTATTCAAATGCCACCTTATGAAGCTTTGTACGGGAGGAAGTGTAGGACTCCTCTTTGTTGGGCTGAAAAATGTCAAAAGTTGGTTTCAATGCCAGCTTTGTTGAAAGGAACCACCGAGAAGGTGAAGCTTATTTGTGAGCACTTGAAGGCAGCTTCTGATCGACAGAAGTCCTACGCGGATTTGAAGCGTAAGGAGATTGAGTATGCGGTGGGTGACCGTGTGTTTTTGAAAGTTTCGCCTTGGAAAAAGGTGATGACGTTTGGTCGAAAGGGTAAGTTGAGCCCTAGGTACATTGGATCATATGAGGTGATTGAGCGTGTGGGTCCTGTTGCGTACAAGTTGAGGTTACCGCAAGAGCTGGAAAAGATTCATGATGTGTTTCATGTCTCTATGCTTCGGAGGTATAGATCAGATCCTTCGCATGTTATGTCTGTGGAGGAAGTGGAGTTGAATCCAAACTTGACCTATGATGAGGAGCCGATGGAAATTCTGGATTCGAATAGTAAAGTACTTCGAGGCTAGATCATTGAGTTGGTAAAGGTGTTGTGGAAGCATCGTGGTGCTGAGGAAGCCACGTGGGAAAGGAGGGATGACATGGAGAAGCAGTTTCCATACCTTTTTCCTCCAGGTAAATTTCGAGGACGAAATTTCTTAAGGGGGGAGAGTTGTAACACCCCAATTTTGGGCTTGGAAGTTTAGGGTCTGAACCGGACCGATCTAATTTTCGGTTCGAATATAAAAGGTGGTTTTTAGGGAAAGCCTAGTTCGGGATGAATTAAAAATATGGAAAATATATAAAAATCCTCTTTTAATATATCTAAGAGAGTGGTGAAATCAATTTTACAAAATAAGGTTTGGAAGTGTGAAATTTCGAAATGGTGACTAAAATGTAATTTTTGAAAAGTTCATGACTGTTTTGTAAGGATTGAAACTTTGAATCTTTAAGGAGCTAATTTACCCAAGGAAGGATTTCTCCAGATTTTTCTTGATTTTAATGACTCATTTAAGGTTTAATTACTTAAAAGAAAAGAGGGAAAAACCATATTTTAGTTTTCATAACCAACTTTTGCTAAAACTTTCTCATCAAATTTTCTCTCAAAATTCCCTCAGCCAAACACATTTCCATAGAGCTTTTCTTTTGATTTTCACACTAAAAGATGAGATTTCAATCCTCAAATGATTTCTAATCATTTCTACATCAAATCATCTTCATTTGCTTATTGAATATTCAAGGATTTTGGCTCTAATCGAGGAGAAATCTACATTTAGAGGTATGAACGTTCTTCTCCTCTAAATACTCAGTTCTTTACTGAAATTCCCAAGTTCTCAATCCTTAAATTGAGTTTTATAAAAGGCTTTAATGTCGAGATATTGATTTTGGCTTAAAACTTGAGATTTTGATTAAATCTTGAAGAAATTCGTGATGGATGTTTGGGCTCTGTTTTGAGATGTCTTTTTAATGTATTTTGGATTTTTAATGATGTGTAATTGAGGTTTAATCTATGCAATCTGGAATAGGTTGATTTTCCTAAGTTTTTACTTGTGAAAATGGTGGTTTTTGGGGTGATCTTGGTGTTCTGTTATAGCTGGGGCTACAAAGACGAGTTTAGATCCTTTTTGGATGTTAATTGATGTTTAATAATGTTTAGAAGTGATGGATCTTGGATGGGTAATGTTGTGGAAGTGTTTGGATGTGTTTTCGTTTGTGTTTGGTAGCAGAAATTTGAGTTTTGGTGAGAGCAGCGAGTTTAGGTGTAATGGCTGAAGATTTTAATGCATGATGATGCATTAATCCTCTACTTTGATGTGTTTAAAACAGGGGAGACATCTTCAGATCCTTGTGGTGTTGATCCGAAGGCTTGAACGCCGTTTCGGCAAGCTTGCGAAACAGAATTGGTCAGTGAAGTTGGGTTTACATCTTTGTAACCAATGTTTGAAGGTTTTGGGAGCTTAGTTTAAGTCTAAGCAACTTAACTAAGCTCAAGAGTAAATTTTCGGAGAAACTCTCTCTTTGATGAATCATGAGATGGTTGGATGCAATGTGTTTAATTTGCATGTTTAAATTCTGTTTTAAAAGCATGTTTTAGCATGATTGATGCTGGTTTTGTAAGCCATGTGTTGAAGGATGCTCAAGGTAAGAGATCCTTGGTTTGATATTGATAAATGTGGTTTGATGCATGGCGATGAATGATGGTTTAATGGCTTTGGATAATGCTTTAAAACAGTGGATCATTGATGATAAATAACGTATATTGGCAAGTGGTGTGTGGTTTTAAAGTACTTGAATCAGATATAGTTAGCCGGCTATAGGATTGGGTGCACCGTGAATAAAGTCGCCTTGGATGTTGAGGGTTGTAATGGTACCGTAAACTCCATCCAAGTACACTAACGAGACGCTTAAGATCACAATGGTGGTTAAAAGTCCATGTGTGGATCTTGTGTTGAGTGTCCCGTGTTCTCGTTAGTGATGTTATACAACTACCAATGAGTGATGTGGAGGGGTTGTGATTGTACCGTTAAACTCCATCACGAGTGTTGAGGGGTTGTGATTGTACCGGTAAACTCCACCTTGTGTGTTTGGTAGTGTGTATGAAGCGTATGGGACAACGCTTGTAATCCGCGTATCCGACTGTGTTTTATGTTGAAAATGGTTATAGTTATCACTTGGAAGCCAATATGACAAGTTGATGTTATTTAAGCATGAGATGCTTGTTGTATATGCATTGTTGCATGAGAATTGATGTTATGTGTTGAAAAGGCCTTGTGTAAGGTGTTTTATAAAATGCATTATTGTGTTGTTTCTTTAGAGCATGCCTCACTAAGAATTTGTGCTTACGCTCTTTTTCTTGAACCAATAATGCAGATAATTGAGGTGTTTGAGGGTAGCAAGGAGGGCAAGTAATCCAAGGGAAAGTTAAGCTCATGTATGGTGACATTTTCACAACATTATTAATGTTTGATATTTGGCAATGGGAACCTAGGTTATGTGATTGGGAGATGTTTTGGACTCCCTAAGTTTGGTATGATGCCTATGATGTTTGGAACATGTAAATGGCCATTTGGTATTCGTTTTGAAGATTTTATGATTGCTTGATTTCCAATATTAGGATGCATGCCTATAGACTTGTGGTTTTTCCTAATTGATGCCATGAATGTGTTTTGATGATGCAATTATGTGCAATAAAGGTATGATGACTTGTTGGCATGATTAGGAGGTCATATGGTTGTGTTTGATTGGTCAATTGTATGATACACCAGAAAAATCTGCACTTTCTGGGCAGTCCGTATCGGAACGGGCACTACCGTTTCGAAACGGGCGCTTGTAATGGCCTTCGTGTATCGGAACGGGTAGAGGGAGTTTCGAAACGGATTTGCCACTGCCAAGCCTGGTTTCAAAACTGGTCTCGAAACGAACCCGCGTTTCGGAACGGTCAACCCCCGTTCCGAAACACTAGACTGTTGGGCACTGATTTGAATGGTTTTATGGTTTGCAAGCTTTACGTTTTAGTCTTGATTATTGTTTATGCAATTGCTTGAGTTTGAGATGTCCGCTTGAGGTGAAATTTGACCGAGAAGCATGTAATATGATTAATTTTATAATGGTATCTTAAATATTGGTTAAGTCCTCTAAATTTCCAGAATTTACATTTTGGTCCCTAAATTTGTATATTGTGCAATCGAGTCCCTTGCTGCTTTACGATTGCTGTGAATTTTGAGTATGCTTTTCTCAAGAGTACGCTTAGGGTTAATGAGCATTTAGACAAGATTAAAAAAAGGGTCGTTAATCAAGGTTGACTTTCGGGTTGACTTTTGTTTTCCCCGTGTAATCTTCGTAGTTCGGGTCAACCGTCTGGGCCGGGCTAAGGGGGTTACATACAATACACTTCTCACCATAAAGATAATGTCTCCAAATCTCTAGAGCAAAAACCACTGCAGCCAACTCAATGTCATGCGTAGGGTAATTGCGTTCATGCACATTAAACTGTCGCGATGCTTAAGCCACTACCCTACCCTCTTGCATCAACACACACCCCAAACAAACATAGGATGCGTCACTATACACCACAAACTCTTTCCCTAATTCAGGTTGAATCGAGATAGGAGCTTGCGTCAAAGCTGCCTTTAGATTCTCAAAAGCTTGTTGTCTCACTTCTGTCCCTTCATACTTAATATCCTTCTGTAACAACAACGTCAAGGGGGCCGCAATCTTAGAAAATCCCTCCACGAACCTCCGGTAGTAACCTGCCAACCCAAGGAAACTACGAACTTCATGAACAGACCTAGAAGGCTTCCAATTCACCACCACCTCAATCTTTTGAGGATCAACTCGAATCCCTTCAGCCGAAACCACATGGCCAAGAAAAACAACTTCCTTTAGCCAAAACTCACATTTTCTCAGCTTAGCATAAAGCTGATTTTCTAACAGCGCTTGCAAAACGATCCTCAAATGACCCTCATGCTCCTTCTAGGTACGAGAGTACACAAGGATATCATCGACGAACACCACAATGAACTTATCTAAGGATTCATGGAACACCTTGTTCATCATGTCCATGAAAGCAACAGGAGCATTCGTCAGTCCGAACAACATCACCAGAAATTCATAATGCCCATATCTCGTTTGAAAGGCTGTTTTCGGTACATCAACTTCCTTCACCTTTAACTGATAGTATCCTGACCTCAAATCTATCTTTGAAAACACAGCTGCTCCTCGAAACTGATCAAAAAAATCATCAATACTCGGCAAAAGGATACTTGTTGTTGATGGTCAACTTATTCAGCTGCGATAATCAATGCACATCCTCATCGTGCCATCTTACTTTTTAACAAACAAGACTGGTGCACCCCAAGGTGACACACTAGGCCGAATAAAGCCTCGGTCAAGAAAATCTTGAAGTTGTGTTTTCAACTCCTTCAACTCTTTGTGTGCCATGCGATAGAGAGCAATGGACACCAGAGTTGTGTTCTCATACAACTCAATTCCGAATTCTGTTGGAGTATGCCTAAAGACCAATCATATGATGATTGAATAGACATACTCTTTTACTAGATTTATCAAGTAATGGCATTGACGTTATTATCATTTGGTATGTTTCTGTGCATCAAACTATCCATTGGATAATAATGTCCATACGATAATACGATTATTGTTAAATAGAATCCTTAGTCGAATATTATTACGGGTATAGACATTGATAATATATAAAGACTAATATGTGGTTTATTGATAACAAGTGTTGTAATTGACATAGAGATGTCAAAATCAACACATAAGTATTTGTTAGAGAACAACATACTGGATTGACCCGCTATGAGCATGTTTCTTGGGTAATTATGTGAGAGTCGCAACATTGCTCATGATAAACATATGTATGATCCTCAGATTTGAGATCAACATGATTTCAACATAAAGATTTACGTATTTTGACATAGTCAAACGTGTGTCGTAACTGACTACATTATAAAGACTGATGATTGGATAAGTGATGACCTATGTAGTGAAATATGGTTGATCAAGAAAGGATTTTTCCCTCCTACATAATGGGAGAAATATCTTCGGCCACTTGATTGAGTGAGATTAGAAAATGCATGACCATGCTCGAATATTATGATATGAAATATCATAGAGATTCGTTTATAATAATCTACTCAAGACATCAAGAAACACTAGATGGACAACGCAAGTGTGACTAACCCATGACTTGTGTTCATCTAAGATATAAAGGATAAAAGGATAAAATACATAAAGAAAGTTTATTCAGGAATTAGGAAAGTCAAACCATGACTTCATGCAACTTAGGTACCAATGATGTATTGATGGATGCCACTCATTGTTTGTAAAATTAGAACAATTCTAATTTTACTGCTAACGTTGCATGAACCTACAAGGGTCACACCCTTCGAATGAAACGAACAAAAATTGGAAACCATACTCCCTATTTTAGGGAGGCTGCCGAAAATCCCCTATGGGATAGGGGAAATCGGCAATTCCCTTAAATGGGAATAATATTGGATAAATATTGTATTTATCAAATATTATTTAGAGCATGGAAAATATTTAGAGACTTAAATATTATAGAATAAGATTCTAGAAATTTAATTATATATTTGGAATTTATATAATGTATATTTGATTCCAAGTTTATGTAGAATTAGATTCTACATAATTAAAAATATATATTGAAATATATTTAAATCCAAGTAAAGATAGAATGAGATTCTATATAATAAATATATATATATATATATATATATATATATATTTGAATTAAATATAATGTATATTTAAATCCAGTTTTATGTAGAATAAGATTCTACATAATTAAATATATATATTTCATTTAATATTATTAAATATAATGTATATTTAACATAAACCAATTTCAAGTAGAATTAGATTCTATGAATTTTGGTTGAACTTGGATTTAAGGAATTCAACTAGAATTAAGTCTCTGAATACTATTTTAAGGGACAAGGGCTAGCAACCAAATCATCCATATTCCTCCTTGCAAATTTCCACATATCCCTGAGAATTCCCCTCCAGAATTTTCGACAAGTCCCATATTTCTTCTGAGAAGTTGTTCGATATTTTTCTGGTGTTCCTCTTGCCCCCTGGCAAATTCCTGGCGATTTCCTAGTTCGAATCCAAGTCCCGGTAGAACCCCTGGTCGATTTCAGACTCCCTCAGGAATCCCTGGATGGGATTTCGACTTCTCCCTGGAAGGTGTTCAAACCTGTCGAAATTTATCCCTAAGTGTTAGAAAGGCGGAAACTTTGTTCATTTTGTTCGGGTGGACTCCGTAGAGGTTGTTGCGAACCTGTGACGATTGCAGTTCTACTTGACGTGGTTATTCCGACATACCGTCGGTTTTCCAGTTTCCAGAGATTTAAAAGGTAACTCTTCATCTTTTTACCCCGGATTCGTTCATGTACATGGATCCTTGGCTGGATTACGTTGGATTAATGTTTCCGCTGCGCCACGGGGCGTGCCGACGTGACCCAACAATGGTATCAGAGCCACTTGTATCATACGAATTCAGACTTAAATTCTTGGGTGATGTTTATGTATGAGATGCATGCTGTTTGATTCGATTTAGATATTTATCGTTTATCGTATCACACCTAATAAACACTTATTTCGATTATCACTGAATGATTAAGAGTTAATCATTACTATGTTAGGTTGCTTCAATGTTAAATGTTAACATGTTGAGACTAATAGTTAGTCTAGAGAACAACTAGTTGTTCGTAGTTTCATAGATTTATGAAATCTCTGAAAGGGCTTCTAATTTGATAAAAGTTATTAAACTATCTTTCACGGTGAATCCATAAGAGTTATGGTTAGACGTTATAAAAAATGCATGTCTAGGATTGGCATCATCAAAGACTTGGTACTTAAGTGTGCCCAGTGCGCCACCTCTCTTTCATGTTGACCTACCAGGTGCATTTGTTCGTTAATGCAAACGGTTTATGAAACCTCGTGATCCATCTTTGGCCCATTAACCACAACATAGGGATAATCAGTTTAAAACTCCATAAACACGTCGTTACTTTGTTCGCACGATGTTTGAAATGCATGTTTGATTGCACGGTGTTTGTTTTGCATGGTTATAGCCCATAGCCTTTATATTTTTGGTTTTTATAAATACGGCCTGCATGTCGTGCCTTTCTCTATCTTCTATTGTACTTCTCTTCTCATCTCACTCCCTCGCGTGTAACGCGAGTTTCTAAAAATTGTAAATACTCATGGAGATAAAGAAAGGACCAAGTTAGCAGCGTGGTGGGCCTTCCCTGATGGACCAGACGTTTCAGAAGGAGATTCTATCTTCAGTAGAATGGTCCTGCCATTGGCTTGGGACGGGTCGCCTTAGGTTAAGAAGGGCTGTAATCATTGCATATTTATTTACCGCTTATATTTACCTTGTATGTGATGCAATGGATGTTTTATAAGCATGATTAAACATAGTTCTACTGATAGGATCAATGTTAAAATGATGAGATAATTAAGTAAATCTCTCACTCTAATTCTAAGTCTTTTTTAACCATCCAATATTTACCCTCGTTAAAGCTTCAATCGATATAATGCGAGCTTTGCCAAAGCAATGTCACATTTATCTATCTTAGTAAAACGCAGAGAATAAGCTAGTGATATTCGCCGGTTGCGATATTGGTATTGACTTAGCTGGGTTGTTTTAATAGGATTAGAAAACCTAGTGGTTAAAAGTTTTGGATGATCATAAGATGATTTAAAGAACAAGAGTTGTTCGCCAAAAGATGAGGAATTACATGAGATGTAATTAGTAAGGTGTTACTTACCTAAATAACCATTTCCTAAAATACTGGCCACAACTGATTTAGGAATGGTGAAATATGGATCCTCACTCACTAGAAAAACTATCAAAACGTTTTTTCCGAAATTAAAACTAGAGGGTTTTTAATTTTGAAGAAAATAGTGGGAGTAAATTTATAGTAAAGACCTATCGATAAATTTAAAATTTAGTAAAACTTATATAGCATATTTTCTTTGTTGTAGAATTAATGGCAAATAATCCTCTATCTCTGCGATCTATCCTTGAGAAGGATAAGCTCAATGGCATAAACTTCCTTGACTGGTTCCGCAATTTTAGAATTGTTCTAAAACCGGAAAAGAAGGAATATGTCATTGAAGAACCTGTTCCTAATGAACAGGTTGCCACTGCTTCCAGAGCTGACAAAGACAAGTTTAAGAAACACATGGACGACATGCTGGATGTTAGTTGTCTTATGCTTGCCTCCATGACCCCTGAGCTTCATAAGCAACATGAGGACATGGTAGCTTATGATATGATTCAAAATCTCAAGGAGATTTATGAAGGGCAAGCTCGTCAAGAGAGGTACGAGACCTCTAAAGCTCTGTTTCAATGCAATATTTGTGAGGGATCTCCCGTAGGAGCTCACGTCATCAAAATGATGGGCTACATCCAAACGTTGGAGAAGCTCGGCTTTCCGCTGAAAGACGAATTAGCTACTATTTTCATCCTGCAATCGTTGTCGGATAGTTTCAATCAGTTCGTCCTTAATTTCAATATGAATAAAATTAACAAGACGCTGCCACAGTTGCTCGGCATGTTGAGAACTGCTGAAATCAACTTGAAGAAGGTATGACCTAAACCTGTTCTGATGGTCCGCAAGGTTAAGAAGAAAGGTAAATCGGCAGCAAAGTCTAAAGGTGATGGTAAGACCAAAACCGATGGAAAGGAGGCATTGAAACCTAAGAAGGGAATCAAGAAGGATGGAAAATTTTTCCATTGCGGCAAGACCGGACATTGGAAGAGAAACTGCCCCACACACCTACAAGGAGTCAAGAAAGCAAAAACGAGTGAGGCATCAACCTCAGAGGCTTCTAAAGAGAAGGCATTAGAATAGACATGGACCTGCGAATGGAAATAAAGCAAGAGTTGCTACATCATCCATTAGGACATGTGTTTTTGCTTAAATCGATTTGTTTTAGTTTTTAAGATTATTATTTTGTGCCTAAGTTTTAGTTATCTTATAAGGACAAGATATTTTAATTTTGAGATTATTTAAATAAATGTTATTCTTTTAATCTCTTATGGCACAACGAATCAATGATCTTTAAACTAATCAAATCAATAATATTTATAAGATAAATAAAACAAATGACTAATCTCAAACTCGTAAAAAGTATTAAGGTAATTTGATGAGATCAAATTCAAGAATACGTAAAGTTTGATGGACGTTCAAAGAATATGGGATTGTCCCATAATTAAATCCCACAAGTGGAACGAAAAGTCTTTGAAAGAGAATCAAATATGTTAGACATGTTTTGATTCAGAACAAGTCATTTTCGACTTCTTTACACAGTAGAAAAACAACTCTCATACTTAATCTTTTTTTTGGTTCGACACGCCATATAAGGTATGGACTAAGAATTGTTCTAGAATACCTTTGAAGTTTTAAGGTTACTTACATGTTAAAATGTTTACAAAGTTTGAACCTTAACAACTCCATTTGTTGTTTATCCTAACGAGAACAAAGCGTTTGTTTATCAAACAAGAGTTTATCTTGAAAGAGATTAATTTTCACAAAGGGATTTTATTTCTTCAACTTTAACGAGAACAAAATATTTGTTGCTCAAACGATGGTTTGTCTCGAAAGAGAATACTTATCACTAAGGGATTTCATTTTTCAACGAGAACAAAATGTTTGTTGCTCAAACGAGAGTTTCTCTCGAAAGAGATTACCTCTCACAAAAGAAAAAAATGGAATTTGGAATTTGAAGAAATTTTAGACAATAAATTTATGAACCAAAGATTGAGAATGTTCCACAAATGATCAAGGAACATTTTAACAAAACACAACCATTGTGTTGATCCTTAAGAGAATACCATATACTTGAGAAATATGGATTTCTCACTATCCGTACATGGAAACACTCTTATTTTCGGATCAAGATAAAGACTAGGTCTTATCAGAAATCAATGGTGAGCCCAAAATCCGAGAAATGGCTCAGAGCCATGAGATATGAGATGGTATCCATGTCTAAAACCAAGTATAGACTTTGGTTACCTAAAAGGGTAAAACCTAAGAGGTATGGATGAGTTTTTCAAAAAGGAAAAACCGACATGGATGATAAAACATACAAAGGATGATTCGTCGCTAAAAGTATTCGACAAACTTCATAATATAGACTATGATAAAGAATCTTCCTTGTAGCTATGTTTAATCCATCTTAATCTCACTTGTAAGTAGTTACATACGATGATTATGGAATCAAATAAAGGAATGTCAAAACCACTTTCCTAAGGGAAAACTTGAAACAATTGTGTACATGACACATCTAGAAGGTTTTGTCACTCCAGTAAACATTTGGAAGGTATGTAAGCTACAAATGTCTATCCATAGACTAAGGCAAGCTTCTCGAAGTGTGGATATTCGTTTCAGAAGATACAATCAAAAGGTTTGGTTTATCTAGAAACAAAGGGGAGTCTTGTTTTCAAAAGAGCTAGTGGGAGCATTGTTACTTTCCTAAGTATTGTTTGTAGATGACACACTCATCAAAAGGAACTAAAGATCGCAATTCGTTTTGCATTAATAAAAGATACTACGAGTTAGCAACATGAGATAATATCTAACTCTACAACATAGGCTGAATGTATTACAGTCGATATAGCAATAAAGAATGATGTTTGGATCTAAAGGGTTCACTTCTGAACTAAGGGTTGTTCCCATCATATTAGATGCTACATAACTCTGTTATGATGGAACCTTTGCGTAAGCAAATAAAACCCAGATCTCATCAATAAATCCAAACATATTCTAAAGTGCTTACATCTTGGAGATGTGAAAGTATGCAACATACGCACAAAGTTGATAACTTTGTCAACTCCCTGACAAAGCTTTTGACACAGCATAAGCATGTCAGTTACACTAAGCCATATCGTATTAGATACGAGAATGATTGGTCTTAGTGCTAGTGGGAGATTGTTGGAGTATGCCCAAAGACCAATCACATGATGATTGAATAGACATACTATTTTACTAGATTTATCAAGTAATGGCATTGCCGTTATTATCATTTGGTATGTTTCTGTGCATCAAACTAACCATTGGATAATAATGTCCATACGATAATATGATTATTGTTAAATAGAATCCTTAGTCGAATATTATTACGGGTAGGGACAATGATAATATATAAATACTAATATGTGGTGGATTGATAACAAGTGTTGTAATTGACATAGAGATGTCAAAATCAACACATAAGTATTTATTAGAGAACAACATACTGGATTGACCCGCTATGAGCATGTTTCTTGGGTAATTTTGTGACAGTCACAACATTGCTCATGATAAACATATGTATGATCCTCAGACTTGAGATCAACATGATTTCAACATAAAGATTCACGTATTTTGACATAGTCAAACGTGTGTCGTAATTGACTACATTATAAAGACTGATGATTGGATACGTGATGACCTATGTAGTGAAATATGGTTGATCAAGAAAGGATTTGTCCCTCCTACATAATGGGAGAAATATCTTCGGCCACTTGATTGAGTGAGATTAGAAAATTCTTGGCCATGCTCGAATATTATGATATGAGATATCATAGAGATTCGTTTATAATAATCTACTCAAGACATCAAGAAACACTAGATGGAAAACGCAAGTGTGACTAACCCATGACTTGTGTTCATCTAAGATATAAAGGACAAAATGAAAAAATACATAAAGAAAGTTTATTCAGGAATTAGGAAATTCAAACCATGACTTCATGCAACTTAGGTACCAATGATGTATTGCTAGATGTCACTGATTGTTTGTAAAATTAGAACAATTCTAATTTTGCTGCTAACGTTGCATGAACCTACAAGGGTCACACCCTTCGAATGAAATGGACAAAAATTGGAAACCATACTCCCTTTTTTAGGGAGGTTGCCGAAAATCCCCTATGGGATAGGAGAAATCGGCAATTCCCTTAAATGGGAATAATATTGGATAAATATTGTATTTATCAAATATTATTTGGAGCATGGAAAATTATTAGGGACTTAAATATCATAGAATAAGATTCTTGAAATTTAAATATATATTTGGAATTTATATAATGTATATTTAATTCCAAGTTTATGTAGAATTAGATTCTACATAATTAAAAATATATATTTAAATATATTTAAATCCAAGTAAAGATAGAATGAGATTCTATATAATAAAAATATATATATTTGGATTAAATATAATGTATATTTAAATCCATGTTTTATGTAGAATAAGATTCTACATAATTAAATATATATATTTCATTTAATATTATTAAATATGATATATATTTAATATAAACCAATTTCAAGTAGAATTAGATTCTATGAATTTTGGCTAAACTTGGATTTAAGGAATTCAACTAGAATTAAGTCTCTGAATACTATTTTAAGGGACAAGGTCTAGCAACCAAATCATCCCTATTCCTCCTTGCAAATTTCGACATACCCTTGGGAATTCCCCTCTAGAATTTTCGACAAGTCCCAGATTTCTTCTAAGAAGCTGTTCGATATTTTTCTGGTGATCCTCTTGCCCTCTGGAAAATTCCTGGCGATTTCCTAGTTCGAATCCAAGTCCTTGTAGAACCCCTGGTCGATTTCAGACTCCATCAGGAATCCTTGGAGGGATTTCGACTTCTCCCTGGAAGGTGTTCAAACCTGTCGAAATTTATTCCTAAGTGTTAGGGAGGCGGAAACTTTGTTCGTTTTGTTCGGGTGTGTAACGCCCCGGTTTTGGGCTTGGAAGTCTTGGACGTTGATCGGTTGGTCAAAGTGATGTTCGAATCGTAAGAGGTTAAATTAGGAAAGCCTAGTTCGGGTTGCATTAAAAATATGGAAAAATGTTCTAAAATCCTCTTTTAATATAATTAAGTGAACTGTGAAATCAATTTTGGAAAATGAGTTTTGGAAGGGTGACATTTTGGCTAGTGACCAAAATGTAATTTTTGAAAGTTTGGTGGCTATTTTATAAAGGGTTGAAACTTTGAATCTTTAAGGAGCTATTTACCCAAAGGGAGTTTCTCCAGATTTTTCTAAGATATTTTAACACATAATTCTGATTTTTAAAGAAATCAAAAAGGAGGGAAACTCATTTTGGTATTTTCTCATCTAACTTCCAATTTTCTTTCTCTCTTTTTCTCTCAACCCAAACACTTAATTTCCAGAGTTTCAATTCTGATTTTCTCACCTAAAATCCTCCTTTCAACTCTCAATTGATTGCAAATCATTGTGTCCTCAAAACCTCTTCAATTACTTCAAGTTTCATCAAGCTTTTCTATTCCAAAAAGAGGAGAAACTCAAGTTTGGAGGTAAGAACGTCCTTCTCCTCTGAACTTCAAGTTCTTTAATGAAATTCCTAAAGTTTTCAATCCTAATTTGATAATTGATTAAAGGTTTTAAGGTTGATTTATGGATCTTGGCTAATTATGCAAGATTTTGATGATTTCACATGATTTTCGTTTGATCTGTTAAATCTGTGTTTTGAGGAGTGTTTTTGATGTTAAATGATCATTAAATTGATGTGGAAATGAGTCTTGATTGATGCAATTCCGGATAGGTTGGATTTCCTAAGTTTAGCTTGTGTTTTAAGGTAGCTTTTGTGGTGATCTTGGTGATCTGATGTTGCTGGAGGCATAAGGATGTTTATAGGTTGTTTTTAGATGTGTTTTGATGTTAATGGAAGTGAGGTTTTGCTGGTTTGTGGCTGGGCTTTGTTTAGAAGTGTTTCGGATGCATTTTCGGTTGTGTTTGGTGGCCGAAAATGGAGGGTTTGTGAGAGCAGCGAGTTTAGATGCTTTCATTGAAGCAATTAATGCATGATGATGCATTAATCCTCTGCTTTAATGTGTTGAAACAGGGGAGGCATCCTTGGATCCAAGAATTGTTGATCCGGAGGCTTGATTTGGTGCTTTGGCTTGAAGCAAAGTGGAAATCGGTGAGTGGATTTTGTGAAAATGGTTTTCGGCTTTGAAACCAAGGTTTTGGGAGCTTAGTTTAAGTCTAAACAACTTTGCTAAGCTCAAGTGTAAGTTTTCGGATTACTCTCTTTAAGTGGTGGCCATGTTTTGGTGCAATGTAAAATGATGATTTTGCATGATTTGTTTACTGTTTTTGAAAGCATGTTTAAGCATGATAATTGCTGATGTTTTAGCATGATTTATGCTGATGATTAAAGCCATGTGTTGAAGGTGACTCTAGGTAAGAGTACCTTGTTTTTAATGCATTGTTAAATGATGATTTAATGCTTTGAAATGCATGATGAAATGGCTTGGTTTAATGCTTTAAAACAGTGGATTATGTGATGTATAAAGTGTGTATTGGCAAGTGATGGTTTGTAAAAGTGAAGGTCACTAAGGTGGTTAAAAGTCCTTGAGTGAGCCTCGTTACCTAAGATCATCAAGGTGTTTAAAAGTCCTTGGATGAATCTTGTTGCGGACACTAAGGTGGTTAAAAGTCCTTAGGTGCTCCTTTCCATGGTGTTTAAAAGTCCTTGGGGCCAAGGTGTTTAAAAGTCCTTGGGGTAATTCAAGCTACGGACACAAAGGTGGTTAAAAGTCCTTGTGTGGTCCTTATTCATGGTGTTTAAAAGTCCATGGCCAAGGTGTTTAAAAGTCCTTGGGGCCAAGGTGTTTAAAAGTCCTTGGGGAAAGTTGTTGAACTTGGTTTCATAAATGAAATGTATTACTTGAGCCAATATGACATGTATAGTACATTGAGATGCATGAGATGCATGTTTTAATGTTTATGTTGAAGCATGAGATGCTTGTTTAAAGGAAATGTGGAAGCATGATATTGCTTGATTTAAAGTATACTTTGAGCATGTATAAAGGTTGTTTGTAAGCAAGTTTTATAAATGGTTTTAATTGCATTATTGAATGGTTTTTTTTAAAGAGCACTCCTCACTAAGCTTTGGCTTACGCTCTCTCGTTTTCTTGAATCAATAATGCAGAGCATTAGAGTACATTGAGGGCAGCAAGAGGAGGCAAGCAAACAAGTTCAAGTAAAGCTCAATGTATGGAAGGTTTTGTTAAACATTTAGCTTTTGTATGTTTTGGCAATGGGGGACCAATGTATATGTTTTGGGAGGTGTTTGAGACTCCCTAAGTTTGTTAAGTGTTGTTGTTGTTGCTGGTTTTTGGATTGAACCTTATATGTTTGTTTTGCAAGTTTGATGCTTGAGTGGATAGCTTGTGTAGGAAGCATGACCATTGAATTGGGGCTTTTTGCATGTGAAGTTGGTTTGTTGATTTGTTGGTTTCTATATGTCTTAAAGATGTTTAATTGCATGCTGGTAAAGTTTGGTGATGTTTGGAGCATGTTTGGAAGTCCAATTGCATGATTAGGTATGCTTGTTTGCTGAATTTTGTGCAGGCGTTTCGGAACAGGGGTGTATCGTTTCGGAACGGGTGCCTTCCATGAACCCAGGCGTCCGAAACGGTATGCACCGTTTCGAAACGGTTTGGCCTCTGTCGAGCCACGTTCCGGAACCCGTTTCGGAACGGCCCGTGTTTCGGAACAGGGTTAGCCTGTTTCGGAACGGTCGACCGTTAGGGGGCTGACATGGTAGTTATATGTTTTGATTTGTTTGCGTTTTGGTCCCGAATCTTGTTTGATCAATTGCATGAGCTGTGGATGTCCTTTTGAGCTGAAATTTCACAGAGAAGCATGAAACCTGACTAATTTCAAGATGGTAACTTTAATTTGGGTTAAGTCCCTTAATTTATCAGAAATTACAATTTGGTCCCTAAAGTGGTAATTTGTTCAATTGGGTCCCTGTTTGATCTCTGATGTTTGTGATCTTTTAGTATGTTGTTTGTATGATCACAATTAAGGTTAATGTGCATCTAGATAAGATTAAAAAGAAAAATAAAAGGGTCGTTAATCAAGGTTGACTTTCGGGTTGACTTTGGTTTTCCCCGTGTAATCTTCGTAGTTCGGGTCAACCGTCTAGATCGGGCTACGGGGGTTACAGGGTGGACTCCGTAGAGGTCGTTGCGAACCTGTGACGATTCTGGTTTTACTTGACGTGGTTATTCCGACATACCGTCGGTTTTCCAGTTTCCAGAGATTTAAAAGGTAACTCTTCATCTTTTAACCCTGGATTCGTTCATGTACATGGATCCTTGGCTGTATTACGTCAGATTAATTTTTCTGCTGTGCCACGGGGCGTGCCGACGTGTCCCAACAAATTCAACCTCCCGACTAGGCGACAAACCAGGTAATTCCTCCGGAAACACTCCAGGGAACTCACACACGGTCCTTACATCCTGTACGCGAACCTCCTTTGTACTAGGATTCATAACAAAAGCTAGATATGCCTCACATCCTTGACGCAACATTCGGCTTGCTTCAAGCGTCGACACCACATTAGATAGAAATTTCACATTTTCTCCCACCACCACTACCTCATAATCATCCGCAAGTTTCAGCGAAACTCGCTTGCTTTCAAAATCCACCACGGCTCTATGCTCCACAAGCCAACCCATGCCAAGAATTACGTCAAATCCATAGAATCGTAATTTCATAAGATCAACAAGAAACATATGATCTTTCACCTTTAAGGGGCATCTCCTATAAAATCTTCTTGTTACAACCATCTCACCAAAGGAACTAGTCACGCGCATACCCACATCCAAAGATTCAACAGGCAAACCAAGCATTTGAGCATGTTCACGCAATATGTACTAGTGTGTAGATCTAGAATCAATCAAAGAAAGTAATGACAAGGATTGCAAAGTAAAGGTACCAGCGATCACGTCCGTGTCATTCCTCCCTTCTCGATGGGCATACACTTGAGCCTGGCCAACACCCTCAGGTTGAATAGCCACCACATGTGCTACATTCCTTCCACCTTCATCTCTGCGCTGGAAGTTACCACGACCGCTCCCACGACCTCTTAGTGGCTCAGCTGCTCTCACCAGAGCCTGACCCTCTCTTAACAGCTGCGGACAATCTTTCTTCATGTGCCCTTGATTGCCACAGTTCCAGCATGTACGGAGATTGCCCCAACACTCACCAGTGTGCCTCCTACCACATCGATTGCACTCAGGAGTCCGCATGAAAGCATTTGGTCCTTGCTGACCCCTCCCAGTGTTACCACCCCCACGTATAGCATCAACAGGTCACCTTCTATCCTTATGCCTCTTATAGCGATCTTTACCAAGATCACGCTCTGCATCTCGCTTCCCTGAGCTTGATCCTCCTACTTGACTTGCCAGACCAATATTCAGTTGAATGTCCTTGGCTCTAGTGACCAAGACATCGAAATCAGTATAGTCTGCTGCGAGCATATATGTTTTCACATCAGCCACCAGCCTATAACTGAATCGTTCACATCTTTCGCGCTCGCTAGGAATCAGCTCAGGTGCATATTGGCTAAGGCGTACAAATTGCACCTCATATTCCGCCACCGTCATACTCCCTTGCATAAGGGACATGAATTCTCTCTTTTTCTCATCGAGGTAACGAATTCCCAAGTACTTTCGCTTCAATGCATTCAAGAAGAATGTCCAAGTCAGATCATCATCATCCATCCCCCACATTGTGGTTGTCCACCGCGTATATGCATCACCATGCAATAGGGACACGATACATCCCAACTTCTGAACATTATTACAGGCCAGCTGCCCGAGAATCCTCTTGGTACTCTCTAGCCAAGACTCGGAACCTTCCGAGGTCAACCCTCTAAACACAGTCCCTCCCAAACTACGGAGTCGCTCCAACAACAATCTCACATTAGCACCATACTGTGGTGCAGCTCCATGAGCTCCAGCTACTGCTGCCTGAAAAGCTCCAGCAATAGCTTGTATCAACACAGACAAATCAGGAGCAGCTTGTCCCTCAACTCCCTCGGATCCAACAATCCCAGCACCAGCTCCAGCAGCACCAACCCCAGCTCCACCACCACCGGGTGCTCCACCAGGAGGAGGAGGAGGTAGATCCTCAGCATTCTCAACATTCTTATTCCCAGTTGTAGCACGAGTATTAATTCTAAGCTCTCCACGTGGCCCCATAAGAAAACAATGCAATTGACAAAATACAATAAATTCAATTAGGCATAATAAGACAAGTAATCCAAGTACTTAAGCTCATTTTTGAAAACAATTCTTTTCAATAGTAATGATATGGCAATGGGATCCCCAATTATACCCCAAACATAGCATAACATCATAAATTCATCTCAATAGAACCATACATCAACAATCATACATCATACTTTCACCAAAAAGTCACAATCATTCTTAATCACACACATTAACCACTTACCAAGCCCCATATATTCGCAAACCTGGCTCTGATACCAACAAATTTAACCCCCTTAGCCCGGCCTAGACGCTTCACCCGACATATGAAGATTACACGGGGAAAACTAAAGTCAACCAAAAAGTCAACCTCGATTAACGTCCTTTTTTCCTTTTTTATTTTTTCTAGATGCACATGATGCCTATATGATTACTAAAGAATCATAAGAGGGAAAGGCACAACGATCAAAAATCAATTAGGGATTCAATTGTAAGAATTACACTTTTAGGGGCCGATATGTAAATTTTAGAAAATATAAAGACTTTGCAGATTTGAAGCTTACCAATATGTAATTAGTCATTTTACATGCATCTTTATCAAAAATCAGCTTAGAAGGACATTCCAAGCTCAACCAATTGCATCCATAACATCAAGGACTAAAATGTAAGACATGAGAACTTGAAACAATTCAAAATACAGTCCAACGGTTAAATGTTTCGAAATGCTGACCTTCGTATCGAAACACCCGTTTCGAAACTGGGTTGGTCGTTTTGGTACTCGGGCCCGTTCAGTAGCTAAAATGTTCCGAAACACCTTTACTCGTTCTGAAACACCATGGCCATTTCAGGCCCCTATTTCGAAACAATTAAGGGTGTTTTGATACACCATGCCTTGCAACTGTATAATTTTCTGGTTTTTCACATCTTTACACATTCAAACATGCCCCAAATCATACCATAACATACCATCAACAAGATTAGACATTATAGAACATATATAAGAAGCTTAAGCTAAAACATGGCTTCAAACAAGTGACCATTGAGTCTATATGCATGCTTCCTATTCACATGAACCAAATATGGACCTCAAACCTCAAGCCAAACCATATAGGCCATTTACAAACTTTAAAAGCCAACTCAAACTTGCCACAAACATAAGGAGTTCAAAATACATCTCCCAAAAACAACTTTGAAGCCACATTGCCAAATATCAGTACTAAAGTATGTAAAAACATCACCATACATGTGCTTTTCACCTCCTTGGATGTTCTTAACCTTCTCGCTGCCCAAATTCGTCTCAATTATCTGCATTGTTGGTAAAAGAGAGCGTAAACATATTTCCTTCCTGAGGCAAGATCTAAGAAACCAACACAACAACGCATTATTCAAAACTTTTTCTCAAAGGCCATTTTCAACAACATGCTTTTTCTATCTCATGCTTGAAAACCATTTCAAAGCAAATCTCCATTTGAAAACACATGCACCTCTATTCTATCTCATACATTTAAACCAATGCAAATCTCATGGTAAAGCCATACACATGCTTGTGAAAACTAAAACAATTCATATACAAATCTCATATGCATTTCTCATAGCATAAATCATCTCAACATTTGGTACATGTGAATCAAATACATTTTCATATATTATATTGGCATTTCACATTTCATCTTTACTCGGATATGCGGATTAGCTTGACTCAAGGACAAGTCCTACCTCGGTGGAATCTCTCATCACCAGACTCTCATGGTCGTATCCCTCATCGCCACAAAGCTTGGGTATTTCACACAGTCCTACCCCGATGGTATCTCTTATCATCGGATTGTCACATTTGATCGGGATGGCACTACCCCCATTGCCCGAATCCAAAGAGCACATACGAATTTTTAGATTATAGTGCACTTGTAACCCCCTTAACCCAGCCTAGACGGTTGACCCGAATTAAGAAAGTCACACGGGGAAAACCAAAGTCTACCCAAAAGTCAACCTTGATTAACGACCCTTTTTTCATTTTAAACTTGTCTAGATGCCTATTAACCCTAGTTATGATCATACAAACAACATTCTCAAAGATCATAAACATCAGAGATCAAACAGGGACCCAATTGAACAACTTACAACTTTAAGGACCAAATTGTAAATTCTGTAAATTATAAGGCCTTCATCCAAATTAAAGTTACCATCTTGAAATTATTCAGGTTTCATGCTTCTCTGTAAAATTTCAGCTCAAAAGGACATCCCAAACTCATACAATTGCACAAACAAGATTCGGGACCAAAATGCAAACATTCCAAAACATTTAACTGCCATTGTCAGCCCTCAACGGTCGGCTGTTCCGAAACAGGGTGAACCTGTTTCGAAACACGGGGCCGTTCCGCAACGCGTACCGATACGCGGGCTGGCAGTGGCCTTTCCGTTTCGGAACGGTGCCTACCGTTTCGGACGCCTGGGTTCATGCAAGGCACCCGTTCCGAAACGGTCGCCTCTGTTCCGAAACGCCCTGCACAGAATGCAGCAAAAGACTACCTAAAACATGCAATTGATCAACCATACAAGCTCAAATTGCTACCAAACTTTACCAGCATGAAATTCAACATATAAGAGACATGCTTGCATCAACAATTCATCATTATAACATCATGTAAGAAAAGCCCCAATTCTAATGGCATGCTTCCTACACAAGCTAACCATTCATGCATAAGCCTTCAAAACCAAGCACAAAAAGACCAAATACAAATCCAGCATTTCCAACAACATTAAACAACCCTAGGGAGTTCCAAACGTGTCCCAAAACATACACATAGGTCCCCCATTGCCAAATTACCAAAAGCTAAAATGTGTTTAAGAAAACCTTCCATACTTTGAGCTTAATCCCACGTGATTGCTTGCCTTCCTTGCTGCCCTTAAAGTACCTTAATGATCTGCATTATTGGTTTAAGAAAACGAAAGAGAACGTAAGCAAAAGCTTAGTGAGGAAAGCTCTTAAAAACCATTCAATAATGCATTTGCAAAACACTTGTAAATCATACTTCCAAAACATTATATATACATGCTCATTAGCATTCTTAATCAAGCAATACATGCTTCCACATCAATTCATGTCATATTGGCCACAAGTGATAAGTTTCATCTTTTAAAAACAAGATCAACATAAGACTCACACATGGACTTTTAAACACCATTGTGATCTTATAATTCTCAAGAACCACATAAGGACTTTTAACCACCTTAGTGTTCTTCCCAAGGACTTTTAAACACCTTGGCCCCAAGGACTTTTAAACACCTTGGCCCATGGACTTTTAAACACCATGGCAAGGACCACACAAGGAATTTTAACCACCTTTGTGTCCTCAACAAGAATCATCCAAGGACTTTTAACCACCTTGATGTTCTTAAGTAACAAGGCTCACTCAAGGACTTTTAACCACCTTAGTGACCTTAACAAGAATCATCATGGACTTTTAACCACCATGAAGTTCTTAGAAACCACAAGGCTCACTCAAGGACTTTTAACCACCTTAGTGACCTTAACCTTTTCAAAACATCACTTGCCAATATACATCATTATCATCAAATAATCCACTATTTTAAAGCATTAAACCAAGCCATAAACATCATGCATTTATAAGCATCAAACCACATTTTAACAATGCTCAAAAACAAGGAACTCTTACCTTGAGCTTCCTTCAACATATGGCTTACAAAATCAGCAATAACCATGCTAAATCATGCTTTCAAAACAGAATTTAAAACATGCAATAAACCACATTGCACAACAATCAATTCATGGCCACCACTAGAGAGTTTTTCCAAAAACTTACACTTGAGCTTAGCAAAGTTGTTTAGACTTAAAACTAAGCTCCCAAGACATTGGTTTCAAAGCTGAAAACCCATTTTCACTCACCGATTCCACTTCGCCTCTTGCCGAAGCACGAATCAAGCTACCGGATCACCTCCGCTTGGATCCAAAGATGCCTCCCCTGTTTTAACACATCAAAGCAGAGGATTAATGCATCATCATGCATTAATAGCTTCAATGAAAGCACCTAAACTCGCTGCTCTCATCCACACTCCATTTTCGGCCACCAAACACAACCAAAAATGCCTCCAAACCACTTCTCAACAAAGCCCAGCCATAAACCATCAAAACCACACATCCTTTAGCATCATTTAACATCTAAAAAGAACCTATTAACCTCCTTATACCTCCAGCAACATCAGATCCACAAGATCACCTCAAAAACAACCAAGAATCAAAAGCTAAACTTAGGAAATTCAACCTATCCGGGATTGCATTAATCAAAACTCAATTCCTTATCAAAATAACATTCATTAATCATCAAAAACACATCTCAAATCACAGCTTTAACAGATCCAACGAAAATTCATCAAAAATCATCAAATCTTGCATTTTAAGCCAAGATCCATTTACACAACTTAAAAGCCAATTATAAAACATCAATTAAGGATTGAGAACTTAGGAATTTCAGTAAAGAACTGAGAGTTTAGAGGAGAAGGACGTTCTTACCTCCAAACTTGAGTTTCTCCTCTTTTAGAACCAAAAAGCTTGATGAATCAAGTAGCAAATGGTGAGGTTTTGTAGATATGATGATTAGGAATCAAAAGAGAGTTGAAAGGGAAGATTTAGGTGACAAAATCAGAAGAAATTCTCTGGAGAGAAAGTGTTTGGGTTGAGAGAAAATGAGAGAAAGGAAAATTGAAAAAATAGAAAGTTAGTTACAAAAATGGCCAAAATGATTTCCCTCCACTTTTCTATAGCTTTAAAATCAGAATTAAACCTCAAAATATCTTAGAAAAATCTGGAGAAACTCCCTTTGGGTAAATAGCTCCTTAAAGATTCAAAGTTTCAATCCTTTCTAAAACAGTCACGCAACTTTCAAAAATTACATTTTGGTCACTAGCCAAAATGTCACCCTTCCAAAACTCATTTTGTAAAATTGATTCGACAATTCACTTACATATATTAAAAGATGATTTTAGAACATTTTTCCATATTTTTAATGCAACCCGAACTAGGCTTTCCTAATTTCCCCTTTTTAGATTCGAACAGCACTTTGACCAAACCGGTCAACGCCCAAAACTTCTAAGCCCAAAACCGGGGCGTTACAGCACTCTAATCCTATTGATCGATCAATTATATCTGGTAAGTATCTCATCTTCTATGCCAATATATTATGTCAAAACATCATCTCACCTACTATTTTATGCAATAATTCTCAAGTCTTTCTCATCTCATTTCAAAATCATATCCCATGCTTTGCATTAAGTCAAAATCTCAAAACTTTTCAATGAAATATTCTATCTCATGGAATATCTACAAAGCATCATCTCATGCTACAAATCATGTATAAAACAGTAGGAATTTGTCTATCTCAAAACAAGAGCATGCAAAAGTATTTTAGGGGCAACAACCACATATTTGCGAGAATTTCTAGCCACACTTACTTCCAGACATAGGATGGTGTTTCAAACCAATCCTAAATCTCCAAACCTTGTTTCTTTGTCCCTCAAGGACTTCTAAAACTAATCGCACTCACCGATTACGTTTCGCTTGCTCGCCGAAACGATATCTAAGCTCCCGGCACTTCCGAATCAACACCAAAAGCACCATTTCGGCCACCAAAAACAACCGAAATCATCTCCAAATTCTTCCAAAACAAAGCCCAGTCAATATCTATCACTTCTAATCATTTCTAAACCTCAACCAACACCAAAAGTTACCATAAACTCGTCCTTATATCTCCAACTACAACAGAACACCAAAACCACCCCAAAACCACCAATCTAGCATGCAAAACTTAGGAATCCAAACCTATTCGGGATTGTTTTTGATAAAACCTCATTTATAACATCAATTACCATCCAAAATACATTAGAAATCAACCTCAAAACAGATCCTAACCAATTGTTACGAAAGTCATCAAGATCTCTCCAAGAATCTTGAGTTTTAACAAAATTTCATGTTTCTAACATTAGAGCAACTCAAAAATCATTAACAAAGGATTGATAACTTGGGAATTTCAGTAATGAACTGATCATTAGAGGAGATGGACGAAGCTTACCTCTAATGGCTGATTTCTCCTTAATTTGGGCAAGTTTTCTTGAAAATCCAAAGTGAAAACTACAGGATTTGATGAGGAAAAGATTACGAATCAATAGGAGATTGAAATCTCATCAAAAGGGATGAAAATTAGAGGTTAATTGATGAAGGAAATGTGTTTGGCTGAGTGGAAGTTGAGTGAAAATGAAAAGAGGGAAAAAGATCGTAAAGTAGTTTTGAAAGTCAAAATAGGATTTACTCTTTTAATTCCCCTTATTAAATCATTATTAAAACACCAAAAATTAGATATAAATCTGATAAAAATATTTTTGTAAAATTAGCTCCTTAAAGATTCAAAGTTTAAATACTTTACAAAACAGTCACTAGTCAACATTCGCAAAAACTGCGATTTGGTCACTACACCGAAATGTAACATTTCCAAACCATATTTTGTAAAAAAAAATTCACCATAATCATTCATATAATAAATGAGGATTTTCAGATATTTTTCCAAAATTTTAAAGCATCTTGAACTAGGTGTTCCCTAAATCTCCCTTAAAGATTTGAACCGTTCTCGACCGGCCCGATTCAAACTCTAAAACATCTAGGCCCAAAATCAGGGCGTTACAGCAATCACCGCGTCACTAGTTACGAATAAAACCACAAAGAAAGAATAAACACTGAGGTTTGTCATTGTAGGTCAGAATTGTGTTGCTTCTGTATTTTGGTGCGTAAGATTAATTTCGAACAAGATTTGTTATCAAGAAGACTATTATTTATAAGCAGAGTTAAAAGCTCATGAGAATGAGATCCTACAATTTTTTGGCATGTATTTGTCCACGATTTAATATTCTACGACATTTATTAGAAAACAAATTGAGGTCTTACAATGAAACTTACATCGTATGTAGGCTTCACTAAAAAAAATTGCTAAGAAGGATAAGGTCTATTGTATACCATAAACACTTAAACAAGGAAATACATTGGCGCAAAAACTACATAGAGATAGCACAAATGATATAATAAAACAAAGCTTTGGCTATGGCTTTTAATGTTTCAGTCATAATTTCATAGCAATCTACATAAAAGAAACTGTAAACATGTAATGTTGTTAATTTCTTGGAATTAGTAATATTCTGAAACAAACAGAATCACACTAAAGTCGGCTTCAAAAGAAGACATGCATCGTATGTTCGAAAATTTTGGGAAACATACAACCATATAAGCTTTGTTTGCTTAAAAATTCATCATGAAGATTAACATATTTGACTTGGATGCATTATAATGCGATACTCAACAAAATTAAACCAATTCGTCTAAAACAGCGAGCGAAACTTGAACCAAATCGGAATTTACTTGTGCCCATAATTGATCTACTAAACATTAAGATGTTGCTTTTGAGAAACTGCTGCTACAATTACCCATCACTTGGTCGTCCTTATTTTTGCATAATATAACATATTATTATCAGCACAAAGTGATGCGTCTGACGCGTTTGTGTAAGAAAAGCTACCACATTTTTATGGCAATATTATCGAAAATCATTGTTACGTATAGGAAACTAACTAGTTTAGATTTTAGGCAAGCTGTAAACAACCATTTCATTTTAAGGTCCTAAGAATATATATTCAATTTACACTGCACAACATGTATAATTGTGAATTAATTTGATTTCTTAAAATTCAACGTTGATGTTTTTTCTTGTATAATTGTGAATTTCTATTCAGTTTAGGCCGCATAACAAGAATGAATTGTGGATTTTTTTTGTCACATATAGAAAAGCACTACACGAAACAATTCATGAAGGTAAAAATAGATTATTTGGATTAAATATGAATGTAAAAAAGGTTTATTTGTAAAAATGTTTTGTATTAAATGTTTTTTCTTTATTTAAAAATATACTACATATTTGAAGGTGTTACATATTTGAAGGCATTGTGTCTGAAATACTTTTACTAATTGAAGCAACATTACGTCTTCAAGGAGACGGAGATGGTGAATGAGTCGGTAGAAGGCAGTTGTTAGAAGTCTTAATACTATTTTGTATGATTGTATTCCGATCCAAGTTTATGAAGTGTGGACGTTCTAATGTCCTTTGAACCAATGCGGAGTGGCACTCTTTTCCTAATACAAGGAGTTCACCACAACACTTTTTTGTAACGCTCCCTGTTTTGAATATATTATTGAAAATTCCAAAACACAAGGCATGCTCATTTTAGCTTCACAATTATTTTTCATAATAAACTAGTCATTCTCCTTTGTAGCAATCACCGCACCACTAGTTACGAATAAAACCACTAAGAAATAATAAACATTGAGGCTTGTCATTGTAGGTTAGAATTGTGTTTCTTCTGTATTATGGTTCGTAAGATTAATTTTGAACAAGATTTGTTATCAAGAAGACTATCATTTATAAGCAGAGTTAAAAGCTCAAGAGAATGAGACGCGTTGCAACAAAAGAAAACATTTTATATTTCACGTTAATCAGATTTAATGGTAATTATTATATGGCAACGTAATAATTTTTTGGCATGTATTTGTCCTCGATTTAATATTCTACGACATTTATTGGAAAATATATGGAGGTCCTACAATGAAACTTACATCATCTGTAGGCTTCACTACAAAAACTTGCTAAGAATGACAAGGTCTATTGTATACCATAAACACTTAAATAAGGAAATACATTGGCGCAAAAAGTACATAGTGATAGCACAAATGATATAATAAAACAAAGCTTTGGTTATGGCTTTTAATGTTTCAGTCATAATTTCATAGCAATCTACGTAAAACTAATCGTAAATATGTAATGTTGTTAATTTCTTAGAATTAGTAATATTGTGAAACATAAAGAATCACACTAAAGTCGGTTTCAAAAGAAGACATGCATCATATGTTCGAAAACTTTGGGAAACATACAACCATATAGGCTTTGTTTGCTTAAAAATTCATCATGCAGATTAACATATTTGACTTGGATGTATTATAATGCGATACTCAACAAAATTAAACTAATTCGTATAAAACAACAAGCGAAACTTGAATCAAATCGGAATTTACTTGTGCCCACAATTGATCTACTTAAAAATAAGATGTTTCTTTTGAGAAACTTCCGCTGCAATTACCCATCACTTGATCGCCCTTGTTTATGCATAACATAACATATTATTATCAGCACAAAGTGAGGCGTGTGACGTGTTTGTGTAAGAAAAGCTACCACATATTATTATCGAAAATCACGGTTACGTATAGGAAACTAACTAGTTTAGATAATAAGAAAGCTATAATCAGCCATTTCATTTTAAGGTCCTAAGAATATATATTCAATTTACACCGCACAACTTTTATAATTGTGAATTAAATTGATTTCTTAAAACTCAGCATTGGTTTTTTTTCTTGTACAATTGTGAATTTCTATTCAGTTTAGGCCGCATAACAAGAATGAATTGTAGATTTTTTTGTCACGTATAGAAAAACACTACACGAAACAATTCACGAAGGTAAAAATAGATTTTTTGGATTAAATATGATTGTGAAAATGGTTTATTTGTAAAAATGTTTTTATTAAATGTTTTTTCTTTAATTAAAAATATATTACATATTTGAAGGCATTATGTCTTAAATACTTTTACTAATTGAAGCAACACTACGTCTTCAAGGAGACGAAAATGGTGAATGAGTCAGTACAAGGCAGTTATTCCATGTCTTAATACTTTTTTGTATGATTGTATTACGATCCATATTTATGATGTGTGGACGTTCTAATGTCCTTTGAACCAATGCGGAGTGACAATCTTTTCCTAATACAAGGAGTTCACCACAACACTTTTTTGTAACACTCCCTGTTTTGAATATATTATCGAAAACTTCCAAAACACGAGGCATGCTCATTTTAGCTTCACAATTATTTTTCATAATAAATTGGTCATTCTCCTTTGTAGCAATCACCATGCCACTAGTTACGAATAAAACCACCAAGAAAGAATAAACACTGAGGCTTGTCATTGTAGGTTAGACTTATGTTGCTTTTGTATTATGGTTCGTAAGATTAATTTCGAACAAGATTTTATATCAAGAAGACTATCATTTATAAGCAGAGTTAAAAGCTCATGAGAATGAGATGCGTTACAACAAAAGAAAACATTTTATATTTCACGTTAATCAGATTTAATGGTAATTATTATACGGCAACATAATAATTTTTTGGCATGTATTTTTCCATGATTTAATATTCTACGACATTTATTGGAAAACATATGGAGGTCCTACAATGAAACTTACATCGTCTGTAGGCTTCACTACAAAAACTTTCTAAGAACGATAAGGTCAACTATATACCATAAACACATAAATAAGGAAATACATTGGCGCAAAAAGTACATAGAGATAGCACAAATGAAATAATAAAACAAAGCTTTGGTTATGGCTTTTAATGTTTCAGTCATAATTTCATAGCAATCTGCGTAAAACAAACCGTAAACATGTAATGTTGTTAATTTCTTGGAATTAGTAATATTGTGAAACATAAAGAATCACACTAAAGTCGGTTTCAAAAGAAGACATGCATCATATGTTCGAAAACTTTGGGAAACATACAACCATATAGGCTTTGTTTGCTTAAAAATTCATCATGAAGATTAACATATTTAACTTGGATGTATTATAATGTGATACTTAACAAAGTTAAACCAATTCGTCTAAAACAACGAGCGAAACTTGAACCAAATTGGAATTTACTTGTGCCCACAATTGATCTACTTAACAATAAGATGTTGCTTTTGAGAAATTGCCGCTACAATTACCCATCACTTGATCGTCCTTGTTTTTGCATAATATAACATATTATTGTCAGCACAAAGTGAGGCGTGTGACGCGTTTGTGTAAGAAAAGCTACCACATTTTTTGGCAATATTATCGAAATTCACGGTTACGTATAGGAAACTAACTAGTTTAGATTTTAGGCAAGCTGTAAAAAACCATTTCATTTTAAGGTCCTAAGAATATATATTCAATTTACACCACACAACATGTATAATTGTGAATTAAATTGATTTCTTAAAACTCAACGTTGATGTTTTTTCTTGTATAATTGTGAATTTCGAATCAATTTACACCACAAAACAAGCACAAATTATGGATTTTGTTGTCACGTATATAAAAACACTACACGAAACAATTCACGAAGGTAAAATTAAATTATTTGGATTAAATATGATTGTGAAAAACGTTTATTTGTAAAAATGTTTTTCATTAATTGTTTTTTCTTTAATTAAAAATATACTTTTGCTAATTGAAGCAACACTATGTCGTCAAGGAGACGGAAATGGTGAATGAGTCAGTACAAGGCAGTTATTCTAGGTCTTAATACTTTTTGTATGATTGTATTCCAATCCAAGTTTATGAAGTGTGGACGTTCTAATGTCCTTTGAACCAATGCGGGGTGGCACTCTTTTCCTAATACAAGGAGTTCACCACAACACTTTTTTGTAACGATCCCTGTTTTGAATATATTATCGAAAACTTGCCAAACACAAGGCATGCTCATTTTAGCTTCACAATTATTTTCATAATAGACTCGTCATTCTCCTTTGTAGCAATCATCGCGCCACTAGTTACGAATAAAACCACCAAGAAAGAATAAACACCAAGGCTTGTTATTGTAGGTTAGAATTGTGTTGCTTCTGTATTATGGTTCGTAAGATTAATTTCGAACAAGATTTGTTATCAAGAAGACTATCATTTATAAGCAGAGTTAAAAGCTCATGAGAATGAGATGTGTCACACTAAAAGAAAACATTTTATATTTTACGTTAATCGACTTTAACGGTAATTATTATACAACAACGTAATAATTTAATGGCATGTATTTTTCCATGATTTAATATTCTACCACATGTATTGGAAAACAGATTGAGGTCTTACAATGAAACTTACATCATTTGTAGGCTTCACTACAAAAACTAGAAAGTTTTAGGGACTAAACTATAAATCTAACAAATTAGACGTCCTTCAATGCAATTGGTCATACCTTATTGGAATTCAATACAATATTAGCAAGTCTGTAAAATTTCATGCAATTTGGTGTTCGTTTTCTCATACTAAATTCAATGACCAATCTGTGAACATTGTAAACTGCCAAATTATGCCTTTGACCAACTTAACTAACCTTGTATCGGAACACCTTAAGGCTGTTTCGATACGGTTGTATGATGGTCAACTTGAGTTGACTTTTCCCTCTATATCGTATCGATACGGGCAAGCCCAATATCGGTATAGGTTAACTCTGTTTGACCTTAACTTTGACATGTTTCGATACACGTTAGACTCATATTCAAAAAGAGGATTCTAGTGACAAAGTGTTGTAATATGGCCTCAAACCGTATCGATATGCCCTGTTCCTAGGGTCTAATCATGCTTAACTGTATCGATACGCCATTACCTCGTATTGATATGATTTGACCTGTAATGAAAGATTTTTTCTGGTTGGTAATTGAATTGACCTACCAAACAATGTTCAAATGGAATGAAACTTTACACACAATAATTCAATGTTACAAACTACGGGCATCCCAAATTTCATCATCATTCGAATATGTTTACTAGGTTTTGACCTATGTGAGCCAAATAAGCCATTTTTAGTAACTTTTAGCCTTACCAAAATTCATTTTAGGGCCTTTAACAATATTATAACTTACACACATTACAAGCATATCAAAATGGGCATAAGAGACTAGTTAAACTACTTTGCCACATTTCTAGGAGTTCATAAGGACAAAATACATTATTGTAGGTTTGTAGTGATACGTTAGGTATACATTTCCTAGAGTTGTAGTCACAAACAATATAAATAACAATGTATGAAGTATATACATAATCTCATGCTCATCAAAGTCAATACTATGTTTCAATATATAGCGTTTAACATATCAAATTCATTATTATCCCTTAGATTGAATCAAGATAGTGGATACACAAATTCCTACGCCTCACCAACTCAATGAATGGTCCAATTCCTCTGCCTTGCCAATATGACCAATATCAAAACACATCACTCCGCCTCGCCAAATCAATATAGGTCGTAGCCTTAGGACCGTAGTCCACCCGTACACTAAGCTCATGAATTCTATTGCATGCCAATTGTATTCAAAGTCCATTCAAACCCAAGGTTTCAATGTCAATAACCGTATTCATTATTCAAAGATAATTCCGATGACCAATGACTTCAATATTATCAATAGCGAACATGTCTCATGATCAATATTTCATAGTTTCAATGACAATGTCAATATTAATATCCGATGATTTATTTACAATATTTCAATAACAATAACTATATCGACGACAATGCATGATAATGATGCCAATAACTATGTCTGATGTTCAATAGCAAACTTACCAACGCTTACCAATGGATCCGTTTAACATGCTGATGCAAGTTCCCCATTAATAATGTTAGATATAAGCTCAAAATCAGTAATAATGGATTCGGGAAGGCTTCTCACCTAATCACGAGTCTCTGATTACGCTCGCCTTAAAATCTGATGCTCTTACAGCTCTCGGATGACAACGCCCTTGCTTCTAGTTTTCAATGGAGATGGCGAAACCTCTCTCTCCACTTCTTGATCTAGAAAATCGATAGGGAAATTATTAGGGTTGATAATACGATATCAAAATCAATATAACGAAATCAAAATCAATAACTAGACTTGGTTTTTCTATTAACCAATACGATAACTATGGATGGGTAAACCCTAGCTTGTGATTACCTTAGACATATCCATGGAACTCAACGATAGTTTGGGGATTATAGCTTACCTGATTGTTGGCAACGATTCGACAACAATAACTTGAAGAAAATCTAAACTCGAACCCTAGGTTCAATAGAGGTGTGTGTTTCCATGAAGAATATAATGGAAGGGAGGTGCTTGCTTATCTTTAAATCGGGTAAGGTCTTTCCTTTGCTCTTTTTTCTTATTTTATATATGTATATTAGGCTATTTAGCTTTCCTTTAATTGAAGGAAAGCTCTCAGACTATCCCACGTAGGTGGGATTTTAATTAGGGAGGGGCTAATCGTAAGATTAGTCCATTAACTCTCACTATACTATAGCTTTTCCCTCTAACTTGCAGTTTCCTCAATTTAGTCACAAATTAGGTTTCGATATTATTCGATAGGGTCCAATAATAACGGTTTAACTCAATTAGAGTCCAATATCAATAATTCACTAGCTGATACTATATTTAGGCTTTATCGATGTGAAATTTCTGATCACCGCAACTCAATTCTGACTAGACCAGATTTGGGGTGTTACAAGTGGGATGCAAGAGATGTTGTGAGCTTCTAAAGGCTGAAATATTGAGTTCAATATATCGATGTTCCTTGTTTTCATTTCGTTGGATATTATATCCGCCACCCATAAAAAGTCATTGTTAACCGGGAATGTTACGTTTTTAAGGAGGCCCCTAGAATCCAATAGTCATTCCATATGTTGATGAAGGTCCCTGTACCGACCTTCTAACGCAGACTCGTGTTAAGAAGACCCTTTGCGCTCCATATGCTCCTCAAATCATTAAAGGTTATGAAACCAGTTGAGAACCAAGAAAGTTGGTAGAAGGGTAGTATTTAGCACGAAGAACCCTGCCCACAAGGCTCGTATGGTCAGCAAGCACTCACCACCCATGTTTAGCTAAAAGGGAGACATTAAAATTCACTAAATCTCGAAATCTAAGTACCCCATCCTCTTTTAAATTAAATAATTGGGACCACATAAATAAATGAATTCCCTTTTGTTCTCAGACTTTTGCCACAAAAACTTAGTTGTGATCGCTTCTAATTCCCGGCAGATAGCTTTTGGTAGCAGGAAAACACTTATCACAAATAGTGGAATAGCTTGGAGCACACTCTTAATGAAGACCAATTTCCCACATTGCGACAGAGGTCGTGTATTCCAAGACATAACACGACCATTTGCCCTATCGCGTTAGTTTGAAAAAGCCTTCTTTTATCTTTACCCACAAAAGTTTGTAGCCCTATATACTTCTCAAGATTCATGCTACTACCCACTCCAAAGAAAGTCTTTATATTCTCCCTAATAACGGTTCAATATGTCCTCTAGATGGTTTAAAGGAACCTCTGGTTGGTTTCTATAACCCCCTTAGCCCGGCCTAGACGCTTGACCCGAACTACGAAGATTACATGGGGAAAACCAAAGTCAACCTTGATTAACGACCCTTTTTTTCATTTTAATCTTGTCTATATGCACATGAAGCCTATTTGAATAGTCAAGAATCATATGTTAGAAAGGCACAACGATCGGAAAACATTTAGGGACTCAATTGCATGAACTTCACTTTTAGGGACCAAACTGTAATTTTTAGAAAATAAAAGGACTTTGCTGATTTTAAGTTTACCAATATGAAATTAGTCATGTTACATGCTTCTCTGTCAAATTTCAACTTAAAAAACATTCCAAGCTCAAGCAATTGCATCCACAACATTCAAGACTAAAATGTAAAACATGCAAACATAACACAATTCAAATCAACATCCAACGATCATCTGTTTTGGAACACCCACCCTTTGTACCGAATGGCCCGTATCGAAACGGTGTTGACTGTTTCGGTACTCGGGTGCATTCCGAGACCGGTATCAAAACAGGCCTCACCAATAGCCAAACTGTTTCGAAACACCTTTAGCTGTTCCGAAACAATATGGCCATTACAGGCCTCCGTTTCGAAACAGTTAAGGGTGTTTTGATACACCATGCACTGTGACAGCAGAATTTGCTTGTTTTTCATCTTTAAAACTACTCAAACAAGCCTCAAAGAGTATCATAACACACCAACAACCTATTATGATACTAAGGATCATATTTAAGGACCTTAAGCTAGAGCATGGCATCAAACACATAATCTCCCAATGCATATGCATGCTTCCTAGCCACAAAACCAATATAAGCTACCAAACCTATAGGACCATTTACAACCCATAAATGCCATCACAAACATGCCACAAACTTAGGGAGTTCAAAACATATCTCCCAAACACAACCTTGGTGTCCCATTGCCCAATATCAAAACTAACGTGTATAAAAATATCACCATACATGAGCTTTGAACTTCCTTGGATGTTCTCAACCTTCTTGCTGCCCAAAAACACTTCAATTATCTGCATTATTGGTAAAAGAGAGCGTAAGCATACTTGCTTAGTGAGGCATGCTCTAAAGAAAACCAACACAATAATGTATTTCTTGAAAACACTTTCTCAAAAGCTTTTTCTACAACATGCTCTTTCTATCACATGCTTGAGAACCATTTCAAAGCAAAACTCATTGAAAACACATGTACCTCAATTCTATCTCATGCATTTAAACCAATGCAAATCTCATGGCAAAGTCATACACATGCTTGTGAAAACCAAAGCATTTCTTATACAAATCTCATATGCATTTCTCATAGCATAAATCATCTCAACAATAGGAACATGTGAATCAAAAGCATTTTCATATTTTATATTGGCATTTCACATCTCATTATTACTCGGATATGCGGACTTCATTCTCAAACCACTAGACGCTTCCGGTTGAATCTCACATCACCGTACTCACTTGTCTAGTAACATAATTTCCGGTGGAATCTCACATCACCGTACTCACATGGCAGAATCTATCATCGCCACAAAGCTTGGGTATTTCACCAAGTCCTACCCGATGGAATGCCAATCATCGGTTTCTCCATTTAGATTAAACCAAAGAGCACGTACGAATTTTTAGTTTATAGTGCACTCTCATCCTATTGATCGATCAATTATGTCCGGCAAGTATCTTATCTTCTATGCCAATATATTATGTCAAAATATCATCTCACCTATTGTTTTTCATGCAACATTTCTCAAACCTTTCTCATCTCATTTCAAAACCATAACATTTGACATGCTTTAAAACAAAAGCTCAAATCTCATCAATGCAACATGTTATTTCATGAAATCATTTCAAGCATCATCTCATGCTACAAATCATGCATAAAAACAATAGGAATTTATCTATTTCAGACCATGAGCATGTAAAAGCATTTTAGGGGCAACCACCACTCACCGGTTATGTTTCGCTTGCTCGCCGAAACGCCAATTAAGCTCCCGGATCAACACCAAATGCGTCCGAAGATGTCTCCCCTGTTTATAACACATAAGAGCAGTGGATTAATGCATCATCATGCATTGAAATCACCAGCCACGCACCTAAACTCGCTGCTCGAGTCAAGAACCTCATTTTGGCCACCAAAAACAACCGAAATCACCTCCAAACTCTTTCAAAATAAAGCCCAGCCAAGATCCACCACTTCTAATCATTTCTAAACATCAATCAACATCAAAAACCACCACAAACTCATCCTTATACCTTCAGCTATAATAGAACACCAAAACCACCCCAAAAACCACCATTCTAGCATACAAAACTTAGGAATCCAAGCCTATTCGGGATTTGTTTGACAAAACCTCATTTATAACATCAATTAACATCCAAAATACATTAGAAAACAACCTCAAAACAGAGCCTAACCATCAACCACGAAAATCATCAAGATCTCTCCAAAAACCTTGAGCTTTAACAAGATTTCATGTTTCTAACATTAAAGTAACTAAAAAATCATTAACAAAGGATTGATAACTTGGGAATTTCAGTAAAGAACTGATCATTAGAGGAGAAGGACGAAGCTTACCTCTAATGGCTGATTTCTCCTTGATTTGGGGAAGTTTTCTTGAAAATCCAATGTAAAAACAAGAGGATTTGATAAGGAAAAGATTAAGAATCAAAAGGAGATTGAAATCTCATCAAAAGGAATGAAAATCAAAGTATAATTGATGGAGGAAATGTGTTTGGCTGAAAAGAAATTGAGAGAAAATAATATGAGATAAAATTGACACAAGGTAGTTTTGAAAAGTCAAAGATAGTTTTTCCTTTAATCAATCTTTATTTCCTTCAATTATAACATTATTAAAATCACACAAATTAAGAATAAATCTGATTAATAACTTTTTGGTAAAAATTATCTCCTTAAAGATTCAAAGTTTCAATCCTTTACAAAATAGTCACTATTCAACTTTGTAAAAAATGCGATTTGGTCACTACACCGAAATGTAGTATTTCCAAACCTTATTTTGTAAAATTGTTTTCACCATAGTCATTCATATAATAAATGAAGACTTTTAGATATTTTTCCATATTTTTAAAGCATCCCTAACTAGGTGTTCCCTAAATCTCCCTTAAAGATTCGAACCGTTCTCAACCGGTCCGATTCGAACTCTAAACCATCTAGGCCCAAATTTGGGGCGTTACAGTTTCAAACTAAGGAAACCCGAAGACCTACTATCAAAACTATAGGCTGAGTTTTGAATTCAAAGTGATGATTTTCATACCTCAATCTAGGTTTTAATACTCCAAATTCATATGTGACACAAGTGTGGAAAGACACATAGAAGTATTGAAACTTCTTTAATGTTTTGATACTCCAAATTCTTCTATGACACAAGTATCGAAACCCTGGCAAAGAGTTGGATAAGATGAACTTTACGCTTTCTCTTTCCTCAAAGTGGGATGGCTGATCACTCCCTTACTTCTCTCCTCAATTTTCCATTTATTTAATCATTTTATTATTGTATTAATCATCACTTAACTCACAGGAAAATGACTTGAAAAGCATTTTGGACAAAGGGTAAGCTATAAATATATCAATTAGTGTGTTAAGTATTGGTTATAAATGCGTTGATTAAATAAAGAAATTTATTTAAGAAAAAAGTTTTTATTTATCCGGATTTTTGATAAGTCTGTTCTGAAGCTGGACCAAATTTCACAATTTGGTCGCGTAATTTTTGAATTATTTTTTGGTAATACCTTCAATTCTGGTTTTCTCCCAAATCGGGTTGAGGGTGTTACATTACAGAATTTTTACTAGATGAACTATTAAAAGTATAAACTTAAATATGAACACTAAGATTTATTTACGTGCAATTGAAGTAATTGATCCTCAACCTAACTAAGCTACTCCACTTGTAAGTAAACATTCTCGTACATTTTTTGAACTTTTAATCGCTTAAGTAATGCTTGGATCACTTAATCTAATACAATGATACAACAATTCTTCTAAACTATAATTAAATGACAATGTTTTTATGGTAAACAACATGTGTTAAAATTTAAGTGGTTGATCTTCAACCTAGCTAACAATGGTTCAATATGTCCCCTACATTATTTCAGGGAACCTATGGTTGGTTTCAAACTAAGTGTAATACCGCTAATTGTAGCTTAGAAGTTGATATGGTAATTCTTAATTTGGTGATCCATAAAATTTATAAATGAAAAGAGAATGAAAGAGATCTAACCACTCAATGAGATAGGGTCTCTTTTGAACAAACTCTTGAATTTGGGAGATAATTGTGTGAGGTACTAAATTATAAAACATGCAAAACATGTGAATTGCATGCTAAATGTAATTTAGTTTATCGTTTATACAAGTTTCACCAATTAATTCATATTATAGAATAAAGAGAATTGTCTAATTGAAGGAAAATTTCCTCATCATCTCCTTCATTCCATTTGAGTCGAACCATTCTTGAAAAATTTAGGGAGCTAGATAGAAAAGAGAGTTTTCACCATTATAGGAGGTCACATTCTCATACAATTAGAACAATCTTTAGACTATTATGATTCAAGGTACATGGCCCTTATCTTTACACCAATTTTAAAGAATGCATGATGGATTTGATATAGGTTTTGTTCTTTACAACAGGAAGTATTTGTCGAACTTAATAGCTTGATATACATGTTTACATGGGTGAAATCATTTCATTGGCCGAATAGAGTAGTTGACAATCTTCTTTGATTCTAGATAGTTTGTATGTTTAAATGGTACTATTAGCATTAAATCTTGTGAATGCTTTGTTTGTTTGATGCGTACAAGAAAAATAAGTATGCATGTAAATCTGTTTTCCATGTATGATAAATTAGATCATTCAGTGATGGAGAAATATGTTATGTTTGTTACAAAATGGTGACATGAATTCAAATGTATAAATGATTAAGGATGCCAAATTTTAATCACATTGATAAGTAAAATGGATTGACTTAAACATGTAGGAATATTTATATAAGTTAAATTATCATGTTAGAGTCTTGTTTAAATGGATAATAGAGCTAAATGCTTAACCTAGTGTAATATGCCCAGAAAACTCAATTATGGCCTGTATATTTGCAAAATCCCCATAAATTGTATGAATCAAATTTAAGGCTGCCGATTTACAACTCTCCCACACTTATGAAATTTCGTCCTCGAAATTTACATGATGGAAAAAGATGCGAAAACTAAAGCTTCATGTCGTCTTTCCTCTCCCAAGTGGCTTCTTGAACACCTCGATGTCGCCACTTCACCTTGACCAACTCTATAGATCTACCACACAAAACTTTGCTATCCGAAGCTAATATCTCAATCGGCTCTTCATCATATGATAAGTCCAGATTCAATTCAATTTCCCCAACAGGCATTACATGCGACGTATCTCACCTATACTTCTGAAGCATCGAAACATGGAATACATCATGAATCTTCTCTAATTCCGGAGGCAAACTCAATCTATAAGCAACAGGACCAACTCATCCAACAATCTCATACAGACCAATGAATCTCAAACTCAGTTTACCTTTTCTGCCAAATCTTATCCACATCATACTGGATTTCGCAATGCTTCAAATCTACATAAGATTTTCGTCGATCGGTTGCTGCTTTCAAGCGATCACATATCAACTTCACCTTCTCAATAGTACCTTTAAGCATAGCAGGTAATGATACCAATTTCTGTCCACCTTCTACCAAACAAACAGGAGTTCTACACCTCCTACCATACAATCCTCAAACGGTGACATTTGATTACTAGCCTGATAGCTGGTGTTGTAAGCAAACTCAACAAACGGCAAATGTTTCTCCCACAAACCCTAAAAATTAATAACACAACAGGGTATAACATATCCTCAAGCACTTGTATTACTCGTTCAGACTGACAATCTGACTAAGGATGATACGAAGTACTCAACCTCAATCGGCTACCCAATGCACTATGCAAACAATTCCAAAACCTCAATGTGAACCTCGGATCTTTATCTGATACAATCGACTTCGGCACACCATGCAGTCTCACTACCTCATGGATATACAAATCAACCAATTTATCCAAAGAATCAGTCGTATTGACGGCTAGGAAATGTGCACACTTAATGAGTCTATCCACTATCACACAAACTTAATTCTTTCGCGATGGAGTCAACGGTAAACCTGATACAAAATCCATAGTTATTCTCTCTCAATTCCATTTTGGAATCCGCAAAGGCTGTAGCAATCCGGACAGAAATTGATGCTCGACCTTCACTCGCTGACAAACCATACATTTACTCACAAATTTGGCTACATCCTTTTTCAAACCAACCCAGAAATAATCATTCTTCAAGTCTCAGTACATCTTCGTGCTACCCGGATGCATGGCAAACGGACTAGTATGTTCTTCACTCAAAATGGCGCGTCTCAAATTGGTATCATCAGACACAACAACTATATCTCTGAGACATAAAACATTATCACTACTGAAACTGTACTGGTCGGTTTATCTTTCGCAATATCCTGAACATGTGGAGCCAAAGAACTATCTTGCAACTGGTTCTCACGGATCAACTGCACTAGCGAAGGTTTCACATGCAATTCAGCAATCAATCCACCATCATGTGATAAACTCAACCTAGCAAACATCGCTCGAAGCTCAACTGCCACTTTCCTACTTAACGCATCGGCTACCACATTGGCTTTACCTAGTTGGCACTTAATAGTATGATTATAGTCCTTCAATAATTAAATCCATCTATGCTGTCGGAGATTCAAATCTATCCGAGACATCAAATATTTTAAGCTCTTGTTATTGGTATACATTGTGCATTTCTCACCATACAAATAGTGTCTCCACACCTTCAAAGCAGACACAACAACGGCTAACTCAATATCATGCGTGGGGTTATTCTTTTCATGAGTCTGCAGCTGTCTCGACGCATATGCAACAACTCTTCCATATTGCATCAACACACACCCTAACCCTATATACGATGTATCACTGTAACTCCCATAATCTTTCTCTGTTACCGGTTGCACTAACACAGGTGCTCTAGTCAAAGCATCTTTCAATTGAACAAAAGCCATCTGCCTCCCTTTAGTCCACGCATATCTGACATCCTTTTGTAACAGTTTCGTCAATGAAGCTTCTAACTTAGAAAATCCTTCTACAAACTGACGGTAGTAACCTACTAAGCCTAGAAAACTATGAACTTCGGTTATAGACTTCGTTTGCTTCCAATTCACAACAGCTTCCACTTTCTTAGGATCAACTCTAATGCCATCCGCCAATACAACATGGCCTAGAAATACTACATCTGTAATCCAAAACTCGCATTTACTCAATTTCGCATACAACTAATTGTCTAACAAAGTCTTCAACACAAGTCGTAAATGTTTGTAATGTTCTTCCTCAGTGCGCGAATAAATCAATATATCATCAATAAACACCACAACAAACTGATCTAAGAACTCATGAAACACACGTTTCATCATGTCCATACACACGGCTGGTGCACTAGTAATTCCGAACGACATTACCAAAAACTCATAATGTCCATAACATGTACAAAAAGTTATCTTCGGTATGTCTTGTTCTTTCACTTTCAACTGATAGTACTCAGATCTCTAGTTTATCTTTGAAAACACTGATGCTTACCGCAACTAATCAAACAAATCATCTATTCTCGGCAACAGATACTTGTTCTTCACAATTAACTTACTCAACTGCCATTAATCGATACACATACGCATACTTCTATTTTTCTTCTTAACAAACAGTACCGGTGCACCCGAAGTTGATATACTCGAACTATTAAAACAACGATCTAATAACTCCTGAAGCCGAGTCTTCAGTTCTTTCAACTCTTTCGGAGCCATCCGATACGGAGCAATCGATACATTAGCCGAATCAGAATACAACTCAATAGTAAACTCGACTTCTCTATCTGGTGGCAAACCAGGCAACTCTTTCGGAAATACCTCGGGAAAGTCACAAACTGTTCTAATGTCTTTTGGTTGAACTTTACTCATATTCGAATTCATCACATAAGCTAAGTATACTTGACATCCCTGATCCATCATCTTCTGAGCCTCCAAAGCAGAAACTACATTGGATAAGAACTTAACGTTCTCCAACACTCACTCACTCACTTAGTTTCGAAACTACCTTTACCTTGTGTTCTACCAACAAATCCACTCCCAAAATCATATCAAACCCGTAGAACGGCAATTCCATCGTGTCAACTAAAAACACGTAACCCTGAACTATCAACGAACACCTTTGATACATCTTTCTAACCACAACTGCCTCTCCGAAAGAACTACTCACACTCATACCCACATCAAGAATTTCACGCGGTATGTCCAACATCTTAGCATGCTCACTCAGAATATATGAATGTGTGGAACGAGAATTAATCAACGAAAGCAATGTCAAAGACTGTAACATGAAATTACCTGCGATAACATCGGTGTCGTTCTTGCCCTCTCTGTGCGTATATACCCTCGGTGGTCCACCACCCTCAGGCTGAACTGCGACTACATGCCCCACATTCCTCTGACCATCGTTCCGTGGCTAAAAATTTCCTCAGCCGCGTCCACGACCTCGCTGGTACTCAATAGCTCGTGCTAGTGCTTGACCACCTCTAGCTAGTTGAGGGTAATCTCGCTTTAGATGATCCTTTGATCCACACAGCCAGCACGTACCATAAGTTCCCCAACACTCTCCCGGATGAGATCTACCATATTTTTTGCACTCGGGTGCACGGTGAACAAAACCTTGGCCTTGATGGCCACGCCCGGGATTACCACCCTCACGTCTGTGGTCAAAATGATGCCTCTTGTCCTTGTGCCCCTTGGCACGATCACAATTCCACGCCACATGTCGTTTGTAACCCCCTTAGCCCGGCCTAGACGCTAGACCCGAACTACGAAGATCACACGGGGAAAACCAAAGTCAACCCAAAAGTCAACCTTGATTAATGACCCATTTTTTCTCTTTAAACTTCTCTAGATGGGCATTAAACCTATGTGAAAGCCCAAGAACCTTGGAAGAGAAAAGTACAGCGATCGGAAACGTTTAAGGACTCAATTGCAAGAAATACACTTTTAGGGACCAAAATGTAAATTTTTGAAAATAAAAGACTTCCAAGATTTTAGTTTTACCAAACCTCAATTAATCATATTACAAGCCTCTCTGCCAAATTTCAGCTTAAAAAGACATCTCAAGCTCAAGCAATTGCAATTACAAATTTTAGGACTAAAATGTAAAGCATGCAGACTTCAAGCAATTCAAAATTGTGTTCAAACGGTCACCTGTTTCGAAACACTGACAACCGTTTCGAAACACCCATGTCGGACGCCCGTATCGAAACGGTGTTGACCGTTTCGGTACGCGGGTACGCTCCGAACCCAGTTTCGAAACAGACACTTCTAGTAGCAAAAGTGTTTCGAAACACTTCTAGCCGTTCCGAAACGCCCAAGCCATTTCAAGCACCCGTTTCGAAACAGCCAAGGGTGTTTCAATACACCCTGCCCAGAAACAACAGAAAATTCTGGTTTTTCACTTTAAAACACCCTCAAACACACTTCAAATCATTCCAAAACATATCACCAGCATGATAAGCATTATAACTATCAAATTACATCAAAGGCTAGATACATTACAAACATTAAGCACACCTACTCATTCATCACATCCAACACATGATCTTGCTTTTAATCAAAGAGCATAGCATATCAACTTATGAAGAAGAAGATTCAAATATGGCAAAACGGTCAACAAGGTTCAAACCATAAACCGAACATGGTCAACATACACAATCTCATTACACAACAACATAAAAGACTCTTCCCCTATTGCCTTTATTATCTATAGCTATAAACCAAGACATACTTCTCAAGTGGAGCTCTTCTTGAATCCCTTGCTTCTTGTTGTCCCAACTTCAAATATCTGCATTGATGGACAAAAAGGAGCGCAAGCACATAATGCTTAGTGAGGAATGCTCAAAACCAAAACACCATCAATGCAGCGAATCATAAAACCTTCTTTAAATGTAGATACAATTCATTAAACCAAAGCATTGTTTGAAAACCTCCTTTGAAACCACATAGCTTTAAATCATGCATTGCTCTACGTGAAAACCAACCTTTAACTTTGAAAAGCTAAACAACTCACCCCAAACAACATTCATGCAAATACTATCATTTAAACCTTTCCATGCATGAACACTTCATGCAAAGTTTAACCCAATTTCTTTTGAAATCACTTCCAATTCGCATCATACTTATCTCATGCTTAATGATCATTTCAAAGCAAAATGCCTTTTCAAAACCAAATGTTCCTTCTATCTATCACATGCATTCAACAATTGCAAAACACATGAACTACAAAAGCAACATTTGCATTACGTGCCCTTCTTAAAACAAGCCTTCACAAGACTTCAATGCACTAATGAGATTCTATGCACATATGCACCATTCACAATAGAAGATATACTTTTTCTCATGCTTAAAAAGTATCACATACATTCTTGTATCATTTACATATTCCCCATGCAACCTTGCATCATTTCAAAGCATCTCTCGCTTCATTACATTCAAACACATTATATAGGCTTTCAAGTGATAGTTCACAAACCATTTCAACACAAGACACAATCGGATACGCGGATTACAAGCGTTGTCCCACACGCTTCATACACACTACCGTCTTAACAAGGTGGAGTTTATCGGTACAAACACAACCCCTCAACACCCGTGATGGAGTTTAACGGTAGAATCACAACCCCTCAACATCACTCACCGGTAGTTGTATAACCCACTAGCGAGAGCCAGGACACACCACAAGGCTTACACATGGGAGCTACCTCAACCATTGTAATCACCATAACCAAGCTCACACACGTGAGCAATCCTCTACCGTTGTGACGCTTAACCAAGTCCACCCATGAGAGCCATCGTCCATCGTGGTGACACCAATTTCCTCAATCGCTAGGGTACTTGGATGGAGTTACGGTACAATCACAACCCCTCAACATCCAAGGCGACTTTACTTACGGTGCACCCAATCCTATAGCCGGCTAACTATATCTGATTCAAGTACTTTAAAACCATTTCATCACTTGCCAATACACATCAAATACCATCATCAATTCACAGTTTTAAGCATTAATCAAAGCAACTTATCATCATGCATCTCCATGCATCATAACAATATTAATAACATGTCAAACCAAGGATCTCCTACCTTGATCATCCTTCAATACATGACTTTCAAAATCAACATTAATCATGCTAAGACATGCTTTAAAACCATGCTCAAACAACAATTTAAACCACATTATCAAATCAAACACATCAAAACCCATTTTGATAGTTTTCAAAACAATAATAGCAATATTGAGAGAGAGAATTCCACTTTACTTACTTCCGAACTTAAACCGGCGTTTCAAGCTTAAATTTAAGTTCCCAAAACCTTTTTTCAAAACCATTCCAAAGCTGGAAAACATGATCTCACTCACCGATACACAAAACGATGCTAGCCGACAAGCCAACCAAGCATCCAAAACTTCCAACGCCACCTCTATTGCTTCTGGATCATTCTCCACTGTTTTAAACACATAACAACAGAGGATTAATGCATCACCATGCATTAAAATCACCAGCAACACAACCCAACTCGCTGCTCTACCCAAAAACCTCATTTTGGCTACCAAACACAACCGAAATCAACTCCAAACTCTCCCAAAACAAAGCCCAGCCAAGATCTATCAATTCTAACCTCTTATAAACATCAATTAATATAAAAAAGCAACATAAACATGACGTTATACCTCCAGCAACAGCAGATCACCAAAACCACCCCAAAAACCACCATTCTAGCAAGCAAAACTTAGGAAAAAACAAACTTATTCGGGGTTTGATTGATAAAACCTCATTAGTAACATCAATTAACATCCAAAATACATTAGAAAACAACCTCAAAATAGAGCCTAACCAAGATCCACGAAAATCTCCAATATCTCTTCCAAAATCTTGAGTTTTAAGCCAAAATCTTGTTTCAACACTAAAACCAGTCATAAAACTTTAATAAAGGATTGACAACTTGGGAATTTCAGTAAAGAACTGAGTATTTAGAGGAGAAGAACAAGCTTACCTCTAAATGATGATTTCTCCTTGATTTGGGCAAGTTTCCATGAAAATTCAATGTAGAAATCAAGTGAATTTGATGAGGGATTGATTAAGAATCAAAGAGGAGTTGAAATCTCATCAAATGAAGTGTAAAATCAAAGTAAATTTGCTAGAGAAAATGTGTTTGGTTGAAAGGAATTTGAGAAAAAATGAAGAGACGAAAAATTTATGAAAAGTAGTTATGAATAGTCAAAGTTAGTTTCTCATTTAATTAAACCTCATTTCCTTTAATTAAAATATTAATAAAATTACCCAAATTAAGGAAAAATCTGGAGAAAAACATTTTGGGTAAATTAGCTCCTTAAAGATTCAAAGTTTCAATCATTTACAAAATAGTCACTATTTCACTTTTGCAAAAACTGCGATTTGGTCACTACATCGAAATGTAATATTTCCAAACTTCATTTTGTAAAATTGATTCCACCATTCTCTTTTATATATTAAATGAGGATTTTTAGATATTTTTCTATATTTTTAAAGTATCCCGAACTAGGTGTTCCCTAAAACCTCCTTTTATATTCGAACCGTCTTCCAGACCAATCCGGTTCAAACCCTAAACTTCTAAGCCCAAATTTGTGGTGTTACAACTCTCCCCCTCTTAGGAAATTTCGTCCCCGAAATTTCAACCTGCGAAAAGAGCACGATACCAAACTTCCCAAAGCAACACACAATGTAACACAGGAGACTTAACCACCACTGAAACATCCTCAACCCAAAACACCACGAAACCAACACATCCTCAAATCAAACGTACACTATACACAAACCCAACACCACTACTTACGGTTCAAGACTTCCAGAACACTTAGATGTTAACCTCAGCTTAACCTTTCACACTTTCGAACTATGCATAGCCCCAACAACCCGAAGAACCTTCAAATCTTTACAACATACTCCACCTTATCTCATAACTCATGTAACGCCCCGGTTTTGGGCTTAGAAGTTTTGGGTTTGGGCCGGTTCGGTCGAAGTGCGGTTCGAATATAAAAAGGTGAAATTAGGAAAGCCTAGTTCGGGTTGCATTAAAAATATGGAAAAATGTCTTAAAATCCTCTTTTATTATATATAAGAGAATGGTGAAATCAATTTTACAAAATGAGGTTTGGAAGGGTGACATTTTGGGTTAGTGACCAAAATGTAATTTTGAAAACTATGTGACTGTTTTAAAAAGGATTGAAACTTTGAATCTTTAAGGAGCTATTTATCCAATGGGAGTTTCTCCAGATTTTTCCTAAATATTAAAGGTTTAATTAATGGTTTTTAAATAAAACTAAAAAGGAGGGAAGATATTTTGCTATTTTCTAACTAACTTTTCCATATTTCCATTTTCATTTTCTCTCAAACCAAACACATTTCTCCAGAGCATTTCCCTCTGATTTTGTCATCTAAATAACTCATTTCAATTCTCTTTTGATCTTCAATCATCTCTTCATCAAAACCTTTGCATTTGCTAATTGGATCTTCAAGCATTTTGATTCCAAAAAGGGATAAACTCAAGTTTGAAGGTATGAACGTCCTTCTCCTCTAAACTCTCAGTTCTTTACTGAAATTCCCAAGTTCTCAATCCTTAATTTGTGTTTTATAAAAGGTTTTAAGGTTGTGTTCTTGATCTTGGCTTTTAAATGCAAGATTTGGTTGATTTTTGATAAAATTCGTATGATCTGTTTAAGCAAAGATTTGAGGTGCCTTTTTGATGTTAAATGAATGTTAATTTGATGAGAAATTGAGGTTTAATCAATGCAATCCCGGATAGGTTGATTTTCCTAAGTTTAGCTTGAGTTCTTGGTTGTTTTTGGAGTGATCTTGTTGATCTGTTATAGCTGGAGGTATAAGGGTGTGGTTAGGTCCTTTTTGGATGTTAATTGATGTTTAAGGATGTTAAGATTTGATGGATCTTGGCTGGGTAGTGTTGTGGAGTTGTTTGGATGCATTTTCGGTTGTGTTTGGTAGCCGAAAATGGAGTGTGGATGAGAGCAGCGAGTTTAGGTGCTTTCATTGAAGATATTAATGCATGATGATGCATTAATCCTCTGCTTTGATGTGTTTAAAACAGGGGAGTCATCGTTGGATCCAAGTGGTGGTGATCTGGAAGCTTGATTGGTGTTTCGGCAAGTGGCGAAACGGAATCGGTGAGTGGATTTCGGTTTTCAGCCTTGAAACCAATGTTTTGAAGGTTTGGGAGCTTAGTTTAAGTCTAAGCAACTTAGCTAAGCTCAAGAGTAAGTTTTCGAAAAAACTCTCTTGATGATGAACCACGGATTGGTTGTGTGCAATGTGGTTTGTTTGCATCTTTTAAATCATGTTTTGAAAGCATATTTAGCATGTCTATTTGCTGAGATTATAAGCCATGTGTTGAAGGATGCTCAAGGTAAGACATCCTTGTTTTTTAACATTGTTAAAATGTGGTTTGATGCTTAAAGATGCATGATGTTAATGGCTTTGTTAAATGCTTTAAAACAGTGGAATATTGTTGTTAATGATGCATATTGGCAAATGATGGTTAAGGTCACAAAGGTGGTTAAAAGTCCTTGTGTGAGCCTTGTTTATTTAAGAACAACATGGTGGTTAAAAGTCCATGGTTGGTTCTTGGTTAAGATCACCAAGGTGGTTAAAATTCCTTGGGTGAGTCTTGTGCATTTTAAGAACAACATGGTGTTTAAAAGTCCATGGTTGGTTCTTGGTTAAGGTTACAAAGGTGGTTAAAATTCCTTGTGTAAGCCTTGTTTACTTAAGAACTCCATGGTGTTTAAAAGTCCTTGGGAGATTCTTGTTAAGGACACAAACGTGTTTTAAAGTCCTTGTGTGGTCCTTGTCATGGTGTTTAAAAGTCCATGGATGATTCTCGTTAAGGACACAATGGTGTTTAAAAGTCCATGTGTGGTCCTTGGAAATTTATAAGATCACAATGGTGTTTAAAAGTCCATATGTGAGTCTTATGTTGAATGTATCACTTGTGGCCAATATGACATGTTATGAACTTGAAGCATGAGATGCTTGTTTTAATGCTTATGTGCATGTACAAATGATGTTTGAACTAAGGTTTATACATGTGTTTTATAAGTGCATTATTGTATGGTTTTAAATGAGCATTCCTCACTAAGCTTTTGCTTACGCTCTCTCTCTTCTTAAACCAATAATGCAGAGCATTGAAGTGCATTTTGGGGCAGCAAGGAAGCCAAGAATCCAAGTGGAGATTAAGCTCATGTATGGTGAACATTTTCCTAAAACTATTAGCTTTTGGGTATTTGGCAATGGGGGACCTATGTTGTTGTTTTGGGAGATGTTTTGGACTCCCTAAGTTGGTTTAATGATGCTGATAATGTTGGTACATGTAATTGGCCTTTGAGATGTGGTTTTTGGCATATTGATGCTTGAATGATTTCTAAGTAGGAAGCATGCCTATAGATTTGGGGATTTTCATAATTGATGCAATGTTGATGTTTGGTTGATGCAATTATGTTCCTTGAATGTTAAATGACTTGCTGGTACAATTTGGTGGCATTTGGAGCATGTTTGATAGGTTAATTAAGTGATAAACCAGCAAAAATCTGCAAATCTGGGCAGGCCGTATTGGAACGGGTGCTACCGTTTCGGAACAGGGGCCTGAAATGGCCTAAGCGTTCCGGAACGGGAGGAACCGTTCCGGAACGGAAATGCCACTGCCAAGCCTCGTTTCGGAACCAGTTTCGGAACGGTCCCGCATTCCGGAACAGGTCCTCCCTGTTTCGGAACACTCGACTGTTGGGCTCTGAATTTGATGGTTATATGTTTTGAAATGTTTGCGTTTTGGTCCTGAATCTTGTTATTGCAATTGGATGAGTTTGAGATGTCCGTTTAAGCTTAAATTTGACAGAGAAGCATGAAAGATGATTAATTTCAAGCTGGTAACTTGAATTTGGATTAAGTCCTTATAATTTCGGAATTTACAATTTGGTCCCTAAAGTTGTAATTTGTGCAATTGAGTCCCTGAATGATCTTTGTTTGTTATGATCTTTAAGTATGTTGATCTTGTGAACATACCTAGGGATAATGTGCATCTAGACAAGATTAAAAAGAAAAAAAGGGTCATTAATCAAGATTGACTTTCGGGTTGACTTTGATTTTCCCCGTGTAATCTTCTTAATTCGGGTCAACCGTCTAGGCCGGGTTAAGGGGGTTACAACTCACTCAACAAAACTCGCACACACGGTGACACCAACCCATCCAGTTTCAACCACCATGTGACCCACAACCCTCACTGCTTCCAAAACCCCTTGCAAAATCGCTCAACTCCTTTCAAAGATTACCACAACAAGCAAAAAAAATTTCTTAAGCATCAACTGCTTACTCAAACTTCTCAAAGTATTGATAACATTCCCTCACATCCGCCATTATCACCACCATAACTCACCAAAACTACTCACACAACATTCGAAACCCATGCCACAAGATTCCAACCTTAACTCCACCAGCTGTTCCACTTTCCCCTAGCGGACTTAAGAAAGATTTACTTGTACTCAACTAACAAACCATTTCTCACAAGAACCCGACCAACCAACAATGGCCCTTGAACTTACATTGTCTTTCCACTTCAAACTTTTACCATAACACTAACCTTACCTGGATACCAGCCACTCCATGCAAACATACTAAGATTACAAAACCTCTACTCATTCCAAGCCAAACCTTATCCACAGCTCTCAACACAACCGCCTCTCAACTCCTCGAAGGTTGCTACGAACCATCACCTACATAAACAACCCTCCTATTGCAAACATCAACGCCAAGACGGCTCAACACTCCGGAAACACATCCACTAACCCACAACATCATCTAACACAAAGAAACTACCACACCTATTAGCTACTCACAACCACCTCGACCGATTCTAACTTCAACCGGTAATCTCCTCACCACCACACCACTAAACTCTTTAAGCACCAAAACAACTTCCTTCTGCCAACATGCTAGATCACTCACTATTACTTACAATTCACTTACTACCTTCCACTACTCCTAGCACCAAAACAACACTTAAAACCCATCATCCAACCTAATCCTACCACAACACTAACGGACCCAACTAGCTATTAGCAAGTGTGAACGTTCATATGCATGGTCACCAATATGCCCTATCAGTGCCTGTGTACATGTATGCAAAACTTCTAATGTCATGTCGCATGTATGTATGTACCAACATATATAATGTATAACAAATGGTTTTAACTGTGCATGTATATCGGTTCACACTTACCAATAACATCATTAGAATCCGCCTAAGAACAACCTCTTACCTCACTTCTAACTTTTTCAGCTCTACAATTCTAACAATCCGCCAACCACAAAATACTCCACTAATACCCTCTTCACACTAAATTTGTTTTCAAAACAACACCGGCTACTACCCCAACTTGCTAGCTATAAGACCTTACCCACTACACAAGGGAAAACCAAACCAGAACCAAACAAATATAACTAGGGCAAAGATTACTTAACAAACCCATAATTCCAACAAGATCCATCCTCCAAACACCTCACACCTTTTTGCCTTTCTTGCCACTTCCGAACTTTGTCTCGGTCGCGCTAACGACCTTTATGAGACCCTTTTGCACCCACTGAAGCTGATCTCACCACTTGAGGACAATTCCACTTCACATGCTCCATAGAACCATAGTTCCAACAAACTCCAACATGACGCCTTCCACAACGGTCACACACCGGCAACCGAGCTACTACTCCTTGGTCACGTAGCACTTGACCCACATCTGCACTACCACCCAGACTTCGATTCAAACAAACCCTTCTATCACGTAGCCTCTTATGCTGGCCACTCTCGAGGTCAGTACCCACAACTCTTTTGCTTAAACTTTTCCCACCATCATAATCTGAAGCCACACCCCCACGTTGCTTAACTCCTGAGAACTTTTCTCTAAGGTATCTTCCATTAAAGGCAGACACAAAGAACACCCAATCTATATCGTGGATATTCGTTGCCACCGCCACAGATGTCCACCAAGCACAAGCATCCTCCAACATTAACAAGACAACACTTCCCAGCTTACAGGCGTTGTCACACCCTTCCTGATCCAAAATCGGAATTATACTGGCTAACCAAGCCTCGAACGCCTCAGGTGTCGAACCATGATACTCCACAGCCCCCAAATCATATAAACGTTGTTTTGACAAACTCGCATGTCCAATAGTCGGCACGTCTACAGGCATCACATTGACCACAGCCTGAGATGTTCCCGACACCTCTTAAACCACAGGTGATGAATCCTTCATCACAGAACTAGCTTTCTAATCCTGCCCTACTACCTCAACTCCAGGCACTGTCGACCGAAGCGGTACACTCCCACCAAAAAGTGAATTCCACCCCTTAACAACCTTCTCTAAGGCAGCAACCATCGTACCCAACTGCCATTTTCTCATCGATCCCATTGTGCTATTATTAACAAAGCAATGATAACAAAACAAACAAAACGATCAGGCCAGCTTCAAGCAAGGATTCAAGAATCCTACTCCAACATAACACAATATCTATAATAATAAGGCAATGTGTATCCCGAATTCTCCCCTTTTATACGACATAACAATCAATAAAAACATTGATATCACAAACATCTAGCATATCAATCAGCAAACTTCAATCATGCTCTCATCAAACAACATTCACCCTCAACAGCATAATATCAACTTATCATACCCATCACATTTTCATTATTCAGAAAATCAACTCACAACACCAGCATATCACCAATACATGTTCACACTAGCTTACAGAAGAATCATAACCACAAGCACGATAAAAACATCAACAATTCACTCAGAAATATATTTTTCAATAGACTTTCAACCACATATCAGAATAAACATCTAACACTTACTATAACAACTTACCAAAAACTTACCATCGCCCCAAATATTTGCAACTTAGCTTTGATACCAACAAATGTAACCCCCTTAGCCCGGCCTAGACGCTAGACCCGAACTACGAAGATCACACGGGGAAAACCAAAGTCAACCTGAAAGTCAACCTTGATTAACGACCCATTTTTTCTCTTTAAACTTCTCTAGATGCACATTAAACCTATGTGAAAGCCCAAGAACCTTGGAAGAGAAAAGCACAACGATCGGAAATGTTTAAGGACTCAATTGCAAGAAATACACTTTTAGGGACCAAAATGTAAATTTTGGAAAATAAAGGACTTCCAAGATTTTAGTTTTACCAAACCTCAATTAATCATATTACAAGCATCTCTGTGAAATTTTAGCTTAAAAAGACATCTCAAGCTCAAGCAATTGCAATTACAAATTTTAGGACTAAAATGTAAAGCATGCAGACTTCAAGCAATTCAAAACTGTGTTCAAACGGTCACCTGTTTCGAAACACTGACAATTGTTTCGAAACACTAATGTCGGACGCCCATATCGAAACGGTGTTGACCGTTTTGATACGCTGGTATGTTCCGAACCCAGTTCCGAAACAGACACTTCCAGTAGCAAAAGTGTTTCGAAACACTTCTAGCCGTTCCGAAACGCCCAAGCCATTTCAAGCACCCATTTCGAAACAGCCAAGGGTGTTTCGATACACCCTGCCCAGAAACAGCAGAAGTTTCTGGTTTTTCACTTTAAAACACCCTCAAACACACTTCAAATCATTCCAAAACATATCACCAGCATGATAAGCATTATAACTATCAAATTACATCAAAGGCTAGATACATTACAAACACTAAGAACACATACTCATTCATCACATCCAACACATGATCTTGCTTTTAATCAGAGAGCATAGCATATCAACTTATGAAGAAGAAGATTCAAATATGGCAAAGCGGTCAACAACAAGGTTCAAACCATAAACCGAACATGGTCAACACACAAATTCTCATTACACAACAACATAAAAGACTCTTCCCCCATTGCCTTTATTATCTATAGCTATAAACCAAGACATACTTCTCAAGTGGAGCTCTTCTTGAATCCCTTGCTTCTTGTTGTCCCAACTTCAAATATCTGCATTGATGGACAAAAAGAAGCGTAAGCACATAATGCTTAGTGAGGAATGCTCAAAACCAAAATACCATCAATGCATCGAATCATAAAACCTTCTTTAAATGTAGATACAATTCATTAAACCAAAACATTGTTTGAAAACCTCCTTTGAAACCACATATCTTTAAATTATGCATTTCTCCACATGAAAACCAACCTTTAACTTTGAAAAGCTAAACAACTCACCCAAACAACATTCTTGCAAATACTGTCATTTAAACATTTCCATGCATGAACACTTCATGCAAAGTTTAACCCAATTTCTTTGGAAATCACTTCCAATTCGCATCATACTTATCTCATGCTTAAAGATCATTTCAAAGCAAAATGCCTTTTCAAAACCAAATGTTCCTTCTATCTATCACATGCATTCAACAAGTGCAAAACACATGAACTACAAACGCAACATTTGCATTACGTGCCCTTCTTAAAACAAGCCTTCACAAGACTTCAATGCACTTATGAGATTCTATGCACATATGCACCATTCACAATAGAAGATATACTTTTTCTCATGCTTAACAAGTATCACATGCATTCTTGTATCATTTACATATTCCCCATGCAACCTTGCATCATTTCCAAGCATCTCTCGCTTCATTACATTCAAACACATTATATAGGCTTTCAAGTGATAGTTTACAAACCATTTCAACACAAGACACAATCGGATACGTGGATTACAAGCGTTGTCCCACACGCTTCATACACACTACTGTCTTAACAAGGTGGAGTTTATCGGTACAATCACAACCCCTCAACACCCGTGATGGAGTTTAACGGTACAATCACAACCCCTCAACATCACTCACCGGTAGTTGTATAACCCACTAGCGAGAGCCAGGACACACCACAAGGCTTACACATGGGAGCTACCTCAACCATTGTAATCACCTTAACCAAGCTCACACACGGGAGCAATCCTCTACCGTTGTGATGCTTAACAAAGTCCACCCACGAGAGCCATCCTCCATCGTGGTGACACCAATTTCCTCAATCGCTAGGGTACTTGGATGGAGCTACGGTACAATCACAACCCCTCAACATCAAAGGTGACTTTACTTACGGTGCACCCAATCCTATAGCTGGCTAACTATATCTGATTCAAGTACTTTAAAACCATTTCATCACTTGCCAATACACATCAAATACCATCATCAATTCATAGTTTTAAGCATTAATCGAAGCCACTTATCATCATGCATCTCCATGCATCATAACAATATTAATAACATGTCAAACCAAGGATCTTCTACCTTGAGCATCCTTCAATACATGAATTTCAAAACCAGCATTAATCATGCTAAGACATGCTTTAATACCATGCTAAAACAACAATTTAAACCACATTATCAAATCAAACACATCAAAACCCATTTTGATAGTTTTCAAAACAATAATAGCACAATTGAGAGAGAGAATTCCACTTTACTTACTTCCGAACTTAAACCGGCATTTCAAGCCTAAATTTAAGTTCCCAAACCTCTTTTCAAAATTATTCCAATGCTGGAAAACATGATCTCACTCACCGATACACAAAACTATGCTAGCCGACAAGCCATCAAAGCATCTGAAACTTCCAAAGCCACCTCTATTGCTTCTGGATCATTCTCCCATGTTTTAAATACATGAAAACAGAGGATTAATGCATCACCATGCATTAAAATCACAAGCAACACAACCGAACTTGATGCTCTACCCAAAAACCTCATTTTGGCTACCAAAAACAACCGAAATCACCTCCAAACTCTCCCAAAACAAAGCCCAGCCAATATCTATCAATTCTAACCTCTTATAAACATCAATTAACATCAAAAAGCAACATAAACATAACCTTATACCTCCAGCAACAGTAGATCACCAAAACCACCCCACAAACCACCATTCTATCAAGCAAAACTTCGGAAAACAAACCTATTCGGGATTTGATTGATAAAACCTCATTTGTAACATCAATTAACATCCAAAATACATTAGAAAACAACCTCAAAATAGAGCCTAACCAAGATCCACAAAAATCTCCAAGATCTCTTCCAAAACCTTAAGTTTTAAGCCAAAATCTTGTTTCCAACACTAAAACCATTCATATAACTTTAATAAAGGATTCACAACTTGGGAATTTCAGTAAAGAACTGAGTATTTAGAGGAGAAGAACAAGCTTACCTCTAAATGATGATTTCTCCTTGATTTGGGCAAGTTTCCATGAAAATTCAATGTAGAAATCAAGTGGATTTGATGAGGGTTTGATTAAGAATCAAAGAGGAATTGAAATCTCATCAAATAAAGTGTAAAATCAAAGTAAATTTGCTTGATAAAATGTGTTTGGTTGAAAGGAATTTGAGAGAAAATGAAGAGATGGAAAATTTGTGAAAAGTAGTTATGAATAGTCAAATTTAATTTCTCATTTAATTAAACCTCATTTCCTTTAATTAAAACATTAATAAAATTACCCAAATTAAGGAAAAATCTGGAGAAAAACATTTTGGGTAAATTAGCTCCTTAAAGATTCAAAGTTTCAATCCTTTACAAAACAGTCACTATTTCACTTTCGAAAAAACTGCGATTTTGTCACTACATCGAAAAGTAATATTTCCAAACTTCATTTTTTAAAATTGATTCCACCATTCTCTTTTATATATTAAATGAGGAATTTTAGATATTTTTCTATATTTTTAAAGCATCCCGAACTAGGTGTTTCCTAAAACCTCCTTTTATATTCGAGCCGTCTTCCAGACCCTAAACTTCTAAGCCCAAATTTGGGGTGTTACATCATTTCCCTGAACTGGACCCACCTCTTCTAGTAGACAAACCAAGACTATGCTCTATATCCTTGGCTCGGGCAACCAACACATAAAAATCTGAATAATCAGCAGCCAACATGTAAGTCTTTACTCCCTCAGTCAAAGAGGAATTGAAATCTCATCAAATGAAGTGTAAAATCAAAGTAAATTTGCTTGAGAAAATGTGTTTGGTTGAAAGGAATTTGAGAGAAAATAAAGGGAGGGAAAATTTGTTAAAAGTAGTTATGAATAGTCAAAGTTAGTTTCTTATTTAATAAACCTCGTTTCCTTTAATTAAAACATTAATAAAATTACCCAAATTAAGGAAAAATCTGGAGAAATTTTTTTTTTTGGGGTAAATTAGCTCCTTAAAGATTCAAAGTTTCAATCCTTTACAAAACAGTCACTATTTCACTTTTGAAAAAACTGCGATTTGGTCACTACATCGAAATGTAATATTTCCAAACTTCATTTTGTAAAATTGATTCCACCATTCTCTTTTATATACTAAATGAGGAATTTTAGATATTTTTCTATATTTTTAAAGTATCCCGAACTAGGTGTTCCCTAAAACCACCTTTTATATTTGAACCGTCTTCCAGACCCTAAACTTCTAAGCCCAAATTTGGGGTGTTACATCGTTTCCCTGAACTGGACCCACCTCTTCTAGTAGACAAACCAAGACTATGCTCTATATCCTTGGCTCGGGCAACCAACACATAAAAATCTGAATAATCAGCAGCCAACATGTAAGTCTTTACTCCCTCAGTCAAAGAGGAATTGAAATCTCATCAAATGAAGTGTAAAATCAAAGTAAATTTGCTGGAGAAAATGTGCTTGGTTGAAAGGAATTTGAGAGAAAATGAAGAGAGGGAAAATCTGTGAAAAGTAGTTATGAATAGTCAAAGTTAGTTTCTCATTTAATAAAACCTCATTTCCTTTAATTAAAACATTAATAAAATTACCCAAATTAAGGGAAAATCTGGAGAAAAACATTTTGGGTAAATTAGCTCCTTAAAGATTCAAAGTTTCAATCCTTTACAAAACAGTCACTATTTCACTTTTGAAAAAACTACGATTTGGTCACTACATCGAAATGTAATATTTCCAAACTTCATTTTGTAAAATTGATTCCACCATTCTCTTTTATATATTAAATGAGGAATTTTAGATATTTTTCTATATTTTAAAGCATCTTGAACTAGGTGTTCCCTAAAACCTCCTTTTATATTCGAACCGTCTTCTAGACCCTAAACTTCTAAGCCCAAATTTGGGGTGTTACATCGTTTCCCCGAACTAGACCCACCTCTTCTAGTAGACAAACCAAGACTATGCTTTATATCCTTGGCTCAGGCAACCAACACATAAAAATCTAAATAATCAGCAGCCAACATGTAAGTCTTTACTCCCTCAGTCAAAGAGGAATTGAGATCTCATCAAATGAAGTGTAAAATCAAAGTAAATTTGCTTGAGAAAATGTGTTTGGTTGAAAGGAATTTGAGAGAAAATGAAGAGAGGGAAAATTTGTGAAAAGTAGTTATGAATAGTCAAAGTTAGTTTCTCATTTAATTAAACCTCATTTCCTTTAATTAAAACATTAATAAAATTACCCAAATTAAGGAAAAATCTGGAGAAAAACATTTTGGGTAAATTAGCTCCTTAATGATTCAAAGTTTCAATCCTTTACAAAACAGTCACTATTTCACTTTTGAAAAAACTGCGATTTGGTCACTACATCGAAATGTAATATTTTTAAACTTCATTTTGTAAAATTGATTGCACCATTCTCTTTTATATATTAAACGAGGATTTTTAGATATTTGTCTATATTTTTAAAGCATCCCGAACTAGGTGTTTTCGAAAACCTCCTTTTATATTCGAACCGTCTTCTAGACCGATCCGGTTCAGACCCTAAACTTCTAAGCCCAAATTTGGGGTGTTACATCGTTTCCTTGAACTGGACCCACCTCTTCTAGTAGACAAACCAAGACTATGTTGTATATCCTTGGCTCGGGCAACCAACACACAAAAATCTGAATAATCAGCAGCCAACATGTAAGTCTTTACTCCCTCAGTCAAACCATTTCGGAACCTCTCACAACGTTCCCTCTCACTGGGAACCAGCTCTGTCGCATACTGACAGTCTAACAAATTGTCTCTCATACTCAGAAACGGTCATGCTTCCCTGAACCAAAGCCATGAGCTCATGTTTCTTCTCATCCTGATATCTCGGCCCTAGATACTTCTTTCGGAAGGCAAAACAGAAGAAATCCTAAGTGACAACTGCGGTAGCCATACCCGTGGTGATCGTAGTGCACCAAACATATGGCTAACCCCGTAGCAAAGATACTACACAACCAAGCTTCGCTGCATCACTGCACTACCTCTAACCCAAAATCTTGGTAGTACTTGCTAGCCATGCCTCGGCTCCCGCGGGCGATAACCTATGAAACTCTACTCCGCCCAAAATACGGAGTCTCTTGAGGGGCAACCCATCCCTCTGTCCTTGATGCCGTGCAGCTGCCTGTAACCCAGCCATAGCAGACTGCAAAGCCCCAACAATAGCCTAAATCAACAGGCTCATATCATCTACAGCCTAACCCTGACCACCACGAGGTTCCTCACCCCGTAGATCTACTCCACTAACCAGTGGAGGAGGAGGAGTTAAATGTCCCTCTTGCGGATGCCCGACATCCTTAACCGGATCCTCCCGAGGCTCACCACCCACCTGACCTCTTCTAGGTCTAGCATTGTTAAAAAATGCAATGCTAAAACAACAGATAAAACAAAAGGAAATTATTCGGGTCAGCAACGTCAAGGGTCCAAGGTGCTCAAGTATTTTACAAAAAATTTCCCAATAATTGTATATGGCAATGGGTACCTTACACAACAAGCAATCTCAAACAAGAAAGCAAAGACCCAAAAAAGCACACTTACCTCACTTAACTTTTTGGTTGCACGCCAACCAATGCAAGCCTTTACGAAAACCGGATCTGATACCAACATATGTAACCCCCTCGACCCGGCATAGCCCCCAGACCATATCTTGTGGATCACACGAGACTAACTAAAGAAAGATCTGAAGACTTCTCTTCAATTATCAACCCTAAACGCGTTGATTACTAACTTATCTAGAAGCTCGATTTAAACCTTATGCTAGAGAACACACGACGGAAGAAAACACAACAAGACGAGCACCGAACGATCAACCAAGCAACAAAGGACCAAAATGCAAAAACTAGCATAAAATAGGGACCTATGATGAAATTAAGGTGATCACTTTGAAATTAGTCTCATTTCATGCTTCTTTGTTGAAATGCAACTTAAAATAAGCCCAAAATCAACCACAAATCAAAACACAGCAAGCTTGGACCAAAACACAAGAAATATAACTTCAAAGATGCTCTTAACTAAATCCCAACGACCCATGTTTCGAAACACCCACGATCGTATCAAAATAGGTATGCACAGAGAGCTTTCATTCTGAAACGGCTTGGACCCATTCCTGCCCTACAAAGCCCGTTTCTATACTCGTTCCGAAACGCCAAGACCAAAACAAGGGCGATTCTGAAACCTTCGAGTCTGTTCCGAAACGCCCTACTGCAGTAACAGAAAAACTACAGACCAAGCATCTCCAAGGTTGCTTGCCATGGTTGCAATCATCACAAGCAACAAGATAACAACAAGCTGAACATACAAACACCAAGATCAAACAATCAAGCATACATACATGCAAGAGAACTAAACCATGATTAACAAACGATTAAAACAAGATACCTCAAGATCCAAGAGTTAAGCAAAACAGGGTATAAAACCAAAAACATTTAGCTTAAGATAAAAGCAAGCCTACCATGGCATAACAAACATGCTCACAACACATGGAGTTTATAAAACACTCCTCAAACAAAAACAAGGTCTATCCTCATTGCCACACACACTATTATCTAAACAAGGCCATATGTTGAGATTTTAGGGGCACGATTCGATCAACCGTTCTTGCTCGCAAAGTGTGGAGAAGTTGGATAATTGGGTGTTTTAGTGGGAGGTGAAAAATTGGCAATTTGACACAAGGATTTATAGTGGTTCAACCTTCTAACCAAGGTCTACATCCACTACCTTAGCTCCCCACTAAGGATTTCCAAACAAAGTCACTAAGAATTTCGTCCCCTTTTCTCGGATTAGGAGGAAACCGTTACAACGATCAAGCTTTCTACCCAAAGCTTGATCAAACACTCTCTTACAAAAGAAAGACTTAGAAAACTAGAAATCCCTCTAATATGTATGTGTTTGCAATACTAAGCTCTCACCCAAAACCTAAACACTTTAGCAAATTTAACAATGTAAGCTCACAAGTGTTGTCTAAGCAAAGAATTGACAATTAAAGCTCTATACAAATTTTGACATCATAATGTTGTAATAATAGAAGCATTAACCATTACAAGATGCTTGGAGGTCCCTTTTATACTCCCAATTGAGTTTGTAGCCGTTACTAGCCGTTGGGATTGAATAGGAGCCGTTGGAGCCTTTATTTCCCACAATAAATGCAGTTCTGCAGCTGGGCGTATCGATACTCGTCAAACCGTATTGATACGGTCTCGAAGAGGAATTAGCCGTTGTGCTCTTCAGCTGATGCGTATCGATACGCTTGCCTAGCGTATCAGTACGATCCTACAAATTCAAATGACCGTTGGGGTAGTTAGGCGTATCGGTACGCGATACACCCGTATCGGTACGCGACTAGCCGTTAGGCTATTTCAAAGCACATCGTATCGATACAGCTATGCGTATCGGTACAGGTTTTGGCTATTGGAAAATCTGGTAGTTTGAAACCCTAAGGCGTATCGGTACGGTCCAATACCGTATCGGTACGGTGACTTGAAAATCATGGTTTTGAATACTTTAAATACACTTTAAATCATTCCAAAGCCTTTTGAAAACCCTTAAACATATTTTCAAGTTGTTTTTGACTAAAAGCTTATTTTAAACTCTTTGCATTTTAGTCCAATACATTTTTCAAATATTATATCAAAACTTAGTTCTACAATCTCCCCCTTTTTGATATAATAAAACCAACTTGAAAAATTGTTTAGAATTCTCCCCCTTTAACATTAAAATTGTGAATAAGAGATTTAGATATGAAATCAAATAAAGCTCCTCCTTATTCATTTGAAAATTCAATTTTTCAAACCAATTTCTCCCCCTTTTTGTTATATCAAAAAGAATTTAAAATGACATTTAGCTCAAAATAACATAGGAGGCAAAAAAAATTTGACACACTTAAAATTTTGGTTTAAAATTGTCTCCCCCTTAGTCAAAGTATCATAAGAATGTTAGTTCAACATATATGATTATCTAGTTGACTTAAATGAAAATAAATCAAATAAAAACAAAAGAAACTAGATTTTACCACACTTGAACTCAAGGGAGGATGTGAAGCCTTCCTTCTTCAAGTGTTCTTCCTATATGTGCATGGAGCTCCCCCTCAAAGTTTGACTTGTTGATCACTCTCCATCACACCTAGCAAAAGACAATCAAGTAATTTTTGGTATCCAAATTGCTTTGGATCCATAGACATTAGTAGCACAAAATTTAGTCCCCTTAGGAATCCATTTTTCAATTTCATCCTTTTTAGGTGAAGTGGTTTGTCCTTTTGGGACCCAAACACTTCTAAAACATTTTCCATTAACAAATCTAGGGGCACACGATTGTCTTACATAAAAATTTGATTATCCAAAATTATTTTTCTTTTCAAGTTCATTGGAAATCAAATCTTTTTCTTTTTGAACTTTAAGAAGAAAATTTTGTAAATCAAAACATTTTTGTTCAAAATCATTCAATTTTGCTTCAAGTTCAAGATTTGTTTTGGAAAGCAAATCATTTTCAATTTTTATTTTTGAAATCAACTTTTTGTTCTTGGAAAATGATGCCTTGAATTCCAAAAGCAAATCATCATAGGCATCTTGTAACTTATCAAATGTATAAGAATTTGAAATAGATGAGTTGGAAGTTACCTCCCCCTCATTGAGGGCCATCAAGCATAGGTGGGCTACTTCATCATCGGTGGAGTCTTCATCACTTCATGTGGCCACATATGCTTGTTTTGAAGATGATCCCTTCTTTTTGGATTTGTGGGAGTCCTTCATCTTCTTCATCGATTCATGCTTGGATGTTTCCATTTTGCTCTTCATGAACCGGGCAAATTTGTTGAAGAGATAGGCCATCTCTTCATCTTCACTTTCATTCTCACTTGAATCTACATGATGGCATGTGGAGGATTTGAGAGCTACGGCACTAGCATTGATGCCTAGCTCCATGATCTTCTTCTTCCCCATCGCTCTAATCTCTTCCTTCTTCTTCTCCTCTTCTTTGTTTTTCTTCATTATTTGGTGAGTGAGAAGTGACCCCATGAGCTCGTCAAGCTTTAAGGTTTTGAGATTCTTGGCTTCGATGATGGCGGTCCTCTTTGAGTCCCACGATTCGGGAAGGGAGTAGATGAGCTTTTGGACAAGCTTCTCTTCCGCGATGGCTTCTCCATACCCTTTAAGTCCATTTGTGATAGTGGAGAACCTGTCAAACATCTTCTCGATGTTTTCTTCCGGATCCATCTTGAAGTTCTCATACTCTAAGGTGAGGAGCCCAATCTTGGTCTCCTTGACTTCATTGGTTACCTCGTATGTGACTTCAAGCTTGTCCCATACCTCCTTGGCACTCTCACAAGAAGACATCTTCTCATAGATGGTTTGGCCAAATGCACAAAAGAGCATGTGCAAGGCTTTGCAATTTAGCTCCATTTTCTTACGACTGTCGGCACTCCATTCCGCTTTGCTTCCTTGAGGCACGAACGGATCATCTTCAACTATACTCGATAGCTTGTAATCTCTTGACTTCAAGAAGAATTTCATCTTTGTCTTCCAATGGGCATAGTGATTTCCGTCGAAGAAAGGCGGTTTGTCGATTGATTGTGCCATTGAGCCGGTTGGTGAAATGTTGATCGAGCTTGCCGGATCTTCTCAATAGGATGTGAATCCCCTACGATTGAGCCAATCTCTGATACCAATTGTTGAGATTTTAGGGGCTCGATTCGATCAACCGTTCTTGCTCGCCAAGTGTGGAGAAGTTGGATAATTGGGTGTTTTAGTGGGAGGTGAATAATTGGCAATTTGACACAAGGATTTATAGTGGTTCAACCTTCTAACCAAGGTCTACATCCACTACCTTAGCTCCCCACTAAGGATTTCCAAACAAATTCACTAAGAATTTTGTCACCTTTTCTCGAATTAGGAGGAAACCGTTACAACGATCAAGCTTTCTTCCAAAAGCTTGATCAAACACTCTCTTATAAAAGAAAGACTTAGCAAACTAGAAATCCCTCTAATATGTGTGTGTTAGCAATACTAAGCTCTCACCCAAAACCTAAACACTTGAGAAAATTTAACAATGTAAGCTCACAAGTGTTGTCTAAGCAAAGAATTGACAATTAAAGCTCTAGACAAATTTTGACATCATAATGTTGTAATAATTGAAGCATTAACCATTACAAGATGCCTGGAGGTCCCTTTTATACTCCCAATTGAGTTTGTAGCCGTTACTAGCCGTTGGGATTGAATTGGAGCCGTTGGAGCCTTTATTTCCCACCATAAATGCAGTTCTGCAGTTGGGCGTATCGATACTCGTCAAATCCTATCGATACGGTCTCGAAAAGGAATTAGCTGTTGTGCTCTTCAGCTGATGCGTATCGATACGCTTGCCTAGCGTATCAGTATGGTCTTGCAAATTCAAATGACCGTTGGGAAATGACCGTTAGGGTAGTTAGGCGTATCGGTACGCGATACACCCGTATCGGTACGCGACTAGCTGTTGGGCTATTTCAAAGCACACCGTATCGATACAACTATGCGTATCGGTATGGGTTTTGGCTACTGGAAAATCTGGTAGTTTGAAACCCTAAGGCGTATCGGTACGGTCCAATACCCTATCGGTACGGTCACTTGAAAATCATGGTTTTGACTACTTTAAATCAATCCAAAGCCTTTTGAAAACCCTTAAACATATTTTCAAGTTGTTTTTGACTAAAAGCTTATTTTAAATTCTTTGCATTTTAGTACAAAAAATTTTTCAAATATTATATCAAAACTTAGTTCTACACCATACCTTAGCTTGAAGCAGATAGTTGGATCACCCCCTTGCATCGTTGCCTTCAAAAGTGATCTACGGATCTGCATTGTTGGAAAAGATAGCATAAGCTACGAAGCTTAGTGATCGGGGCTCAAAACCAAACTACAACAATGCAGTTTTGGAAACAACTTCATTTTGGAAACAAAAACCCTTTTCTTAAAATCACTTTTGAAATCATTTCCTTTCAAACATACCATATTTAAATAAAGTATAAGTAAATGCAACAATGCATGCCATAGGCACAAAACATGCATAAACCATACATAAACCACATATGCAAACCAAGCCTATCGGCTCCATTTCAATCCACTTGCTCCAAGCACAAATACATAACCATATGAGTTTACCAAGCTCATATTAGAACCATAAGCGAATGGGTATAGTAGCATCATTGACACGTTGCTCGGATAAGAGGACACCTTGATGGCACAACCCCCATCAAGTCACATGGTGAAACAACCCTCACCACAATCTCCCTTCGGTCGGGATCCCACAACCCGCATTGCCCATTGGTGATAGCACAACCCCTACCACTTGCATCACAATAGCACAACCCCTATTGTGAAACCGAAGAATTTATCACGCGCGAATTTTATTATTACAGTGCACTTCACATCCTATTGATTGATCAATCTATCCGATATCAAGATCCACATGTGACAATATACTCATCGCAACATCACATTCCACTGATTTACACCGGGGATAAACACCTCCCCAAAACACATCCCAAATACCATAACCACAAGCATGTGCATAGCATGGACTCATGCAACATTTTCATAAATCACATGATATTCTCATGGGACAAAAACAACATGTATTTGTTGCACAACAATAGTGGAAAAACATCATTTAAAATGATATGCTCATGATCAAACCATGATCAAAAGTAAAATGGCGAAAATACTGAAATAGTTCAAAACACACTCTTGAGCTTTGATTGGCCTAACAACACAACTCAAACCCCCAAAATGCTTCCTTAACCTTGTTAAAGCATTAAAACCATTTCCGTTCACCAGCGACTACCAAAACCAACCAGAAAACTCTTTTCTAGCTTTCTGGTTCGCCCACAAATGTATCCAACGATTCCGGATCTTCAACCCCTGCTTCTAACCAACCCAAAACAGAGGATTAGAGATATTTTCAACGCTCTACTTGCGGGAAAACATAGATTTAACAACGAAATCCAATCACCTATCGAAACATTTCTGAAACAAACTGAAAACATCAGAAAACTCAACTCGGACAACCTCCAGCAAAAACTGAGCATTATACATCATCAAAATACATGAATAAAAATCTAAAAACATCAACCCAACATCAGAATACCATCAGCTATTGATTTACCAAAAAACTCACTCAAAAACTCATTGTTTCCATTCAACAAACTTAAACCCAGTTTCAGGATTCCTATCATTCACCCATCACCTCAACAGAAAAACCATATCAAAGTAAAGATCTAACCATCATCAAACCCAGCAATAGCATATCCAACTCAAGATCTTACCCAAAAGGTCATTTTAGTCAATTCCCATTAAAATCACTTTAAGAAAACATAATCTTAGTAATTAAAATAATCAAAGCATGGGAATATCAATAAAGAACCTTACATTAGATGAGAATTTTGTTGCTCACCTCCAATGATAGCTATTTCCCCTTGTAAAGCAAAAATCCCTTGAGAAAACAATGAATCAAACTTGGATTTTGAAAAACTAAAGTAGGAAAATCATTTGGAAACATTAGATTGATAATAAATCACTTTTACTTTAAGGAAATCAAGCCCAAAGGTTGTTTGGCTGAAGAGAGAATGGAAAGAGCTTCAAAATAGAGTTTTAACGTGATATGAGTAAATAAGAGAAAACCTTTTTAGTTTTAATTATAAATGTAACGCCCCGGTTTTGGGCTTAGGAGTTTTGGGCGTTGACCGGTTCGGTCAAAGTGCTGTTCGAATCTAAAAAGGTGAAATTAGGAAAGCCTAGTTCGGGTTGCATTAAAAATATGGAAAAATGTTCTAAAATCATCTTTTAATATAATTAAGTGAACTGTGAAATCAATTTTGGAAAATGAGTTTTGGAAGGGTGACATTTTGGCTAGTGACCAAAATGTAAATTTTGAAAGTTTTGTGACTGTTTTAGAAAGGGTTGAAACTTTGAATCTTTAAGGAGCTATTATTCCAAAAGTAGTTTCTCCAGATTTTTCTAAGATATTTTAAGGATTTATACTGATTTTTAAACATATCAAAAGAGGAGGGAAGGCCATTTTGGCCATTTTGGTAACTAACTTCCCATTTTCTTTTCTCTCATTTTCTCTCAACCCAAACACTTTCTTCCAGAGAATTGTTTCTGATTTTCTCACCTAAATCTCTCCTTTCAACTCTCTTTTGATTCCTAATCATCATATCTACAAAACCTCATCATTTGCTACTTGATTCATCAAGGTTTTTGATTCCAAAAAGAGGAGGAACTCAAGTTTGGAGGTAAGAACGTCCTTCTCCTCTAAACTATCAGTTCTTTACTGAAATTCCTAAGTTTTCAATCCTTAATTGATGTTTTATTAAAGGCTTTTGAGTTGTGAATTGGATCTTGGCTTATAATGCAAGATTTGGTGATTTTTGATGATTTTCGTTTGATCTGTTAAATCTGTGATTTGAGATGTGTTTTTGATGTTATTTGGACTCTAAATTGATAAGGAATTGAGTTTTGATTAATGCAATACCGGATAGGTTGAGTTTCCTAAGTTTAGCTTGTGATTCTTGATTGTTTTTGAGGTGATCTTGTGGATCTGGTGTTGCTGGAGGTATAAGATTGTTAATAGGTTCTTTTTAGATGTTAAATGATGTTAAAGGATGTTAAAGGATGTTAGGTTTTGATGGTTTATGGCTGGGCTTTGTTGAGAAGTGGTTTGGATGCATTTTCGGTTGTGTTTGGTGGCCGGAAATGGAGTGTGGATGAGAGCAGCGAGTTTAGGTGCTTTCATTGAAGCTATTAATGCATGATGATGCATTAATCCTCTGCTTTGATGTGTTAAAACAGGGGAGGCATCTTTGGATCCAAGAGTTGTTGATCCGGAAGCTTGAATTGGTGCTTTGGCAAGAGGTGAAGTGGAATCGGTGAGTGAAATTGGGTTTTCGGCTTTGAAACCAATGTCTTGGGAGCTTAGTTTAAGTCTAAACAACTTTGCTAAGCTCAAGTGTAAGTTTTCGGAAATACTCTCTAGTGGTGGCCATGGTTTTGTTGTTATGCAATGTGGTTGATTGCATGTTTTAAATTCTGTTTTGAAAGCATGTTTTAGCATTGTAATTGCTGATTTTGTAAGCCATATGTTGAAGGAAGCTCAAGGTAAGAGTTCCTTGTTTTTGAGCATGGTTAAAATGTGGTTTGATGCTTATAAATGCATGATGAATATGGCTTGGGTTTAATGCTTTAAAACAGTGGATTTATTGATGAAAATGATATATATTGGCAAGTGATGTTTTGAAAAGGTTAAGGTCACTAAGGTGGTTAAAAGTCCTTGAGTGAGCCTTGTTACTTAAGAACATCAAGGTGGTTAAAAGTCCTTGGATGGTTCTTGTTAAGGACACTAAGGTGGTTAAAATTCCTTGTGTGGTCCTTGCCATGGTGTTTAAAAGTCCATGGGCCAAGGTGTTTAAAAGTCCTTGGGGCCAAGGTGTTTAAAAGTCCTTGGGAAGAACACGAAGGTGGTTAAAAGTCCTTGCGTGGTTCTTGTACACTATAAGATCACAATGGTGTTTAAAAGTCCATGTGTGAGTCTTATGTTGATGATCTTGTTTTAAAAGATGGAACTTATAACTTGTGGCCAATATGACATGTAATGATATGGAAGCATGTTATGCTTGTTTAAGTTGCTTTTGAGCATGTGCAAATGATGAAAGAAGTATGACTTATAAAGTGTTTTATAAATGCAATATTGAATGGTTTTTAAGAGCATTCCTCACTAAGCTTTTGCTTACGCTCTCTTTCGTTTTCTTAAATCAATAATGCAGAACATTAGAGTACTTTGAGGGCAGCAAGGAGGGCAAGTAATCAAGTGGAAGTAAAGCTCAAAGTATGGAAGGTTTTCTTAAGTACACTTTAGCTTTTGGTAATTTGGCAATGGGGGACCTATGTGTATGTTTTGGGAGATGTTGTGAACTCCCTAAGTATGTTGAATGATGTTGAGAATGCTGGTTTTGTGTTTGGCCATTACATGCTTGAATTGGAAGCTTATGCTTGAATGGTTTGCTTGTGTAGGAAGCATGCCTATAGATTTGGGGCTTTTCATGTATGTTGTTATTTTCATGAGTTGTTGATGCAAGTATGTCTCATATATGCTGAATTGCATGTTGGTAAAGTTTGGTGGCATTTGGAGCATGTATGGTTGATCAATTGCATGTTTTAAGAATCCCTTTGCTGCAATCTGTGCAGGGCGTTTCGGAACAGAGACTACCGTTCCAGAACGGGTGCCTTAAATGAACCCAGGCGTCCGAAACGGTAGGCACCGTTCCGAAACGGAAGGGCCACTGCCAGCCCGTGTTTCGGTACGCGTTGCGGAACGGCCCCGCGTTTCAGAACGGGCTCTGCCTGTTTCGGAACGGGTGACCGTTGGGGGCTGACATTGGCAGTTAAATGTTTTGTATTGTTTGCATTTTGGTCGTGAATCATGTTTGTGCAATCGTATGAGTTTGGGAAGTCCTTTTGAGCTGAAATTTGGCAGTGAAGCATGAAACCTGACTAATTACAAGTTGGTAACTTTAATTTGGGTTAAGCCTTCATATTTATCAGAAATTACAATTTGGTCCCTAAAGTTGTAAATTGTTCAATTGGGTCCTTGTTTGATCTCTGATGTTTATGATCTTTGAGTTTTCTGTTGTATGATCACATCTAAGGGTTAATATGCATCTAGACAAGACTAAAAACAAAAAAAAGGGTCGTTAATCAAGGTTGACTTTCGGGTTGACTTTGGTTTTCCCCGTGTGACTTTCTTAATTTGGGTCAACTGTCTAGGCCGGGTTAAGGGGGTTACATTTGGTGGTATCAGAGCTGAGTTCTCGAGTAATTGGGAATGAATGTATGCATGATTGAAGTATGTATGCTATGTATGCTTGATTGAGTGAAAGCATGTTGAGTGGTTTATGATTTTGGTACAATTGAGTTGTATGCTGTGATGTAGCATGATGTGGGTACCCATTGCCAAATCGAAGCTAAGTGATGATGTTGATTTTGAATGTAATTGAGCTTGAGTACTTGGATTGCTTACCTTGCTGGGCCTAATTTGTTTATTTGCATTGTGATTGCATGGTTAAAGTATGGCACCACGTAGAGAGTTGCGAGGTAATGTGCGAGCTATGGCTCCTAATGAGAACGAGAATGAGGAAAACACGGGTAGTGCAGTGTTACCTCCTCCTCCACCTGGTGGTGGTGGTGCTGAGGGAGGAAGAGCTGAAGCTGCAGCCGGTGCTGGAGCTGCTGGACCTGAGGTTGGTCAGGGGTAAGCTATGCCTGATATGACGATGTTGGTACAAGCTATTGATGGTGCTTTTCGAGCGGCAGTAGCTGGAGCTCAAGGAGCTGGGCATCAGGGGGATGCTGGTGTTAGACTACCCTTGGAGCGCTTACGCAGTCTTGGTGGGACTGAGTTCAGGGGTATGTCAGCTGAAGGTTCTGAGGCTTGGTTAGAGAGTACCAAGAGGATTTTGGGACAGATGAGTTGCACGGATGTGCAAAAGCTGGGTTGTGTTGTATCCTTGCTGCAGGATGATGCGTATACGTGGTGGACGACCACCATAGCTGGGATGGTTGAAGCTGATGTAACTTGGACATTCTTTCAGAATGTGTTCAAGAGGAGATATCTTGGAGTGAGATATCTTGATGAAAAGAAGCGCGAATTCATGTCTCTTACCCAAGGGAGCATGAGTGTGGCTGAGTATGAGGTGCAGTTTGTGCGACTCAGTCAATATGCACCGGAGCTGATACCTGATGAGCGGGCAAGGTGCGAGAGGTTCCGTTATGGTCTTGTGACGGATGTTAAAATGTATGTGCTGGCCACTGAGTATGATGATTTTGATGTGTTGGTGGGCCGAGCTAAGGACATAGAGATGAACTTGGGTCTATCTGCTAGAGGTGCTGGAGCGAGTTCTGGTAAGAGAGCTGCTGAGTTTAGTTCCGGTGGTGGACGGAACAAGAGGGGACGTGATCAGAAGTATCAGTCCTCAGCTAAGAGAGGTGGTGGTGCACCTGCTAGAGGAGGCAATGCTAGAGCCGATCCGAGTGCTTGTTGGATCTGTGGTTCACGTGGTCACATGAAACGTGACTGTCCTCGTGCTGTGAGGGAGGTGCAAGGTCCTGTTGCGACTGCTGGTAATGGATGCTGGAATTGTGGATCCGCAGACCACTTGAGGCGAGATTGTCCTATGTTGGCTGGTGGCCAAGTGCGTGCACCTGTTGTTGCTGCACCGCAGAGAGGTCGTGGGCGCGGCCGTGGTAATTTCCAGAGGAGAGAGGAAGGTGGTCGTGGAGTAGCTCATGTTGTGGCTATTCAGCCTGAAGGTGGAGGCCAAGCGAGGGTGTATGCTCATCGTGAGGGGAGGAATGATGCGGATGTGATTGCAGGTACCTTTACTTTGCAATCCTTGTCATTGCTTTCTTTGATTGATTCTGGATCTACGCATTCATACATTTTGCGTGAGCATGCTGAACTGCTTGGTTTGCCTGTTGAGTCTTTGGATGTTGGTGTTCGTGTCACTAGTTCTTTTGGTGAGACTGTTGTGACTCGAAAGCTCTATAGAAGGTGTCCTTTAGTTGTTCAAGAGCATGTTTTCCATGTTGACCTTATAGAGCTGCCTTTCTATGGTTTTGATGTGATCCTTGGTATGGATTGGCTTACTGAGCATCGTGCTGTTGTGGACTGCGAGAATAAGCGAGTTTCGTTGAAGCTTGCGGATGATTACGATGTTGTTGTGGTTGGTGAGAATGTGAAGTTTCTTGCCAATGTGGTGTCTACCTTGGAGGCGAGTAGGATGCTGAGGCAAGGTTGCGAAGCTTATCTAGCTTTTGTGATGAATCCTAGCTCTAAGGAGTTGAGAGTGCAAGATATTAGAGTTGTGAAGGAGTTTCCTGGAGTGTTTCCGGAGGAGTTGCCTGGTTTACCTCCTAATCGCGAGGTGGAGTTTGGAATTGAGCTGTATGAGAATACAACTCCTGTGTCCATTACTCCTTATAGAATGGCACCTAAGGAGCTGAAGGAGCTGAAGACGCAGTTGCAAAAGTTGCTTGATCGTGGTTTCATCCGGCCGAGTGTGTCACCTTGGGGAGCATCGGTCTTGTTTGTGAAGAAGAAGGATGGCACTATGAGGATGTGCATTGATTACCGTCAGCTGAATAAGTTGACTATCAAGAATCGGTATCCTTTGCCGAGGATTGATGATCTCTTTGATCAATTTCGGGGAGCTATTGTGTTCTCTAAGATTGACTTGAGGTCAGGGTATTATCAGTTGAAGGTGAAGGATGTAGATGTGCCTAAGACAGCTTTCAGGACAAGGTATGGGCATTATGAGCTCCTTGTGATGCCGTTTGGTTTGACAAATGCTCCTGCTGCTTTCATGGACATGATGAATCGTGTGTTTCATGAATACCTGGACAAGTTTGTTGTGGTGTTCATTGATGATATCGTCGTGTGCTCGCATACTGAGGAGGAGCATGAAGAGCATTTGAGGATTGTGCTGCAGGCTTTGTTGGAGAATCAGCTTTATGCTAAGCTGAGCAAGTGTGAGTTCTGGCTTAAGGAGGTGGTGTTTCTTGGGCATGTTGTTTCTGCTGAGGGGATTCGTGTTGATCCTCAGAAGATTCAGGCGGTGATGAACTGGAAGGTTCCTAAGTCTGATCATGAGGTTCGTAGTTTCCTTGGTTTGGCAGGATACTACCGAAGGTTTGTGGATGGTTTTTCTAAGATTGATGCACCTTTGACGAAGCTGTTGCAGAAAGATGTTATGTATGAATGGACTGAAGCGAGACAGCAGGCTTTTGAGAAGCTGAAGGCGGCTTTGACGCAAGCTCCTATCTTGGTTCAGCCTGAATCAGGGAAAGAGTTTGTGGTCTACAGTGATGCGTCCTATGTTGGTTTAGGATGTGTGCTGATGCAAGAGGGTAAGGTGGTTGCTTATGCGTCGCGGCAGTTGAAGGTGCATGAGCGCAATTACCCTACGCATGATATTGAGCTGGATGCAGTGGTATTTGCTTTGAAGATCTGGAGGCATTATTTGTATGGTGAGAAGTGTACTGTGTACACGGATCACAAGAGTTTGAGGTATCTGATGTCTCAGAAGGAGTTGAATCTTAGGCAGTGGCGTTGGTTGGAGTTGCTCAAGGATTATGATTTGACGATTGAGTATCATCCTGGAAAAGCTAATGTTGTTGCGGATGCCTGGAGTAGGAAGGTAGCTGTTGAGCTGAGGGCTATGTTTGCTAGCTTGAGTATATCGCGTGATGGTGGCCTTGTGGCTGAGTTGCAAGTGAAGCCATCTATGGTTCAGTTGATCAAGGAAAAACAGTTGCTGGATGATTCCTTGATGTCTCATGTTCAGGATATCGCAGAGGGTAGACCTTCGGATTTCTGTTTTAATGATGATGGTGTGTTGTGCTTTGGGAGTCGAATAGTAGTGCCCAGTGATGCTGAGCTGAGGCGTGCTATTCTGACTGAAGGTCATAGTAGTCCTTTTGCTATGCACCCTGGTAGTACTAAGATGTACCGTGATCTTCGTGATGAGTACTATTGGGTAGGTTTGAAGAAGGATGTTGCGGAGTTTGTGAGCAAGTGTATGGTGTGTCAGCGGGTTAAGGCTGAGCATCAGGTTCCTTCAGGGTTGTTGCAACCGTTGAGAATCCCTGAATGGAAGTGGGAAAGGGTTACCATGGATTTTGTATCTGGTTTACCCTTGTCTCCGTCAAAGAAGAATTCGGTTTGGGTGATTGTGGATCGCCTGACGAAGTGTGCGCATTTCTTGCCTGTGCATACTATGTTTTCTTTGGATAAGCTGGCGGAGCTGTACATTGCTGAGATTGTGCGCTTGCATGGTCTGCCTAAGTCGATTGTGTCGGATAGGGATCCGAGGTTCACATCACGTTTTTGGCAGTGTTTGCATCAAGCTTTGGGCACAAGGTTGAATTTCAATACATCCTATCATCCTTAGTCGGATGGTCAATCTGAGTGAGTTATTCAGATTTTGGAGGATATGTTGAGATGCTGTGTGATTGAGTTCCAAGGTTCTTGGGAGAAGCATCTGCCTTTGGTAGAGTTCGCTTATAACAATAGTTATCAAGCGAGTATACAGATGGCACCTTATGAGGCTTTGTACGGGAGGAAGTGTAGGACTCCTCTTTGTTGGGCTGAAACTGGTCAAAAGTTGGTTTCGATGCCGACTTTGTTGAAAGGAACCACCGAGAAGGTGAAGCTTATCTGTGAGCGGTTGAAGGCAGCCTCCGATCGGCAAAAGTCTTACGCGGATTTGAAGCGTAAGGAGATAGAGTATGCGGTGGGTGACGGTGTGTTCTTAAAGGTTTCGCCTTGGAAGAAGGTGATGAGGTTTGGCCAGAAGGGTAAGTTGAGCCCTAGGTACATTGGGCCATATGAGGTGGTTGAGCGTGTGGGTCCTGTTGCATATCGGTTGAGGTTACCTCAGGAGTTGGAGAAGATTCATGATGTGTTCCATGTTTCTATGCTCCGGAGGTATAGATCTGATCCTTCGCATGTGATGCCTGTGGAGGAAGTGGTTTTGAATCCGGATTTAACCTATGATGAGGAACCAGTGAAGGTTCTGGATTCGGATAGCAAGGTTCTTCGTGGCAGGACCATTGAGTTGGTGAAGGTGCTGTGGAAGCATCGAGGTGTCGAGGAAGCCACGTGGGAGCAAAAGGAAGACATGCTGAAGCAGTTTCCTTATCTCTTTCCTTCAGGTAAATTTCGAGGACGAAATTCCTTAAGGGGGGAGAGTTGTAACGCCCCGGTTTTGGGCTTAGGAGTTTTGGGCGTTGACCGGTTCGGTCAAAGTGCTGTTCGAATCTAAAAAGGTGAAATTAGGAAAGCCTAGTTCGGGTTGCATTAAAAATATGGAAAATGTTCTAAAATCATCTTTTAATATAATTAAGTGAACTGTGAAATCAATTTTGGAAAATGAGTTTTGGAAGGGTGACATTTTGGCTAGTGACCAAAATGTAAATTTTAAAAGTTTTGTGACTGTTTTAGAAAGGGTTGAAACTTTGAATCTTTAAGGAGCTATTATTCCAAAAGTAGTTTCTCCAGATTTTTCTAAGATATTTTAAGGATTTATTCTGATTTTTAAACATATCAAAAGAGGAGGGAAAGCCATTTTGGCCATTTTGATAACTAACTTCCCATTTTCTTTTCTCTCATTTTCTCTCAACCCAAACACTTTCTTCCAGAGAATTGTTTCTGATTTTCTCACCTAAATCTCTCCTTTCAACTCTCTTTTGATTCCTAATCATCATATCTAAAAAACCTCATCATTTGCTTCTTGATTCATCAAGGTTTTTGATTCCAAAAAGAGGAGGAACTCAAGTTTGGAGGTAAGAACGTCCTTCTCCTCTAAACTATTAGTTCCTTACTGAAATTCCTAAGTTTTCAATCCTTAATTGATGTTTTATTAAAGGCTTTTGAGTTGTGAATTGGATCTTGGCTTATAATGCAAGATTTGGTGATTTTTGATGATTTTCGTTTGATCTGTTAAATCTGTGATTTGAGATGTGTTTTTGATGTTATTTGGACTCTAAATTGATAAGGAATTGAGTTTTGATTAATGCAATCCCGGATAGGTTGAGTTTCCTAAGTTTAGCTTGTGATTCTTGATTGTTTTTGAGGTGATCTTGTGGATCTGGTGTTGCTGGAGGTATAAGGATGTTAATAGGTTCTTTTTAGATGTTAAATGATGTTAAAGGATGTTAGGTTTTGATGGTTTATGGCTGGGCTTTGTTGAGAAGTGGTTTGGATGCATTTTCGGTTGTGTTTGGTGGCCGGAAATGGAGTGTGGATGAGAGCAGCGAGTTTAGGTGCTTTCATTGAAGCTATTAATGCATGATGATGCATTAATCCTCTGCTTTAATGTGTTAAAACAGGGGAGGCATCTTTGGATCCAAGAGTTGTTGATCCGGAAGCTTGAATTGGTGCTTTGGCAAGAGGTGAAGTGGAATCGGTGAGTGAAATTGGGTTTTCGACTTTGAAACCAATGTCTTGGGAGCTTAGTTTAAGTCTAAACAACTTTGCTAAGCTCAAGTGTAAGTTTTCGGAAATACTCTCTAGTGGTGGACAAGGTTTTGTTGTTATGCAATGTGGTTGATTGCATGTTTTTAATTCTGTTTTGAAAGCATGTTTTAGCATGGTAATTGCTGATTTTGTAAGCCATATGTTGAAGGAAGCTCAAGGTAAGAGTTCCTTGTTTTTAAGCATGGTTAAAATGTGGTTTGATGCTTATAAATGCATGATGAATATGGCTTGGGTTTAATGCTTTAAAACAGTGGATTTATTGATGAAAATGATGTATATTGGCAAGTGATGTTTTGAAAAGGTTAAGGTCACTAAGGTGGTTAAAAGTCCTTGAGTGAGCCTTGTTACTTAAGAACATCAAGGTGGTTAAAAGTCCTTGGATGGTTCTTGTTAAGGACACAAGGGTGGTTAAAATTCCTTGTGTGGTCCTTGCCATGGTGTTTAAAAGTCCATGGGCCAAGGTGTTTAAAAGTCCTTGGGGCCAAGGTGTTTAAAAGTCCTTGGGAAGAACACGAAGGTGGTTAAAAGTCCTTGCGTGGTTCTTGTACACTATAAGATCACAATGGTGTTTAAAAGTCCATGTGTGAGTCTTATGTTGATGATCTTGTTTTAAAACATGGAACTTATCACTTGTGGCCAATATGACATGTAATGATATGGAAGCATGTTATGCTTGTTTAAGTTGCTTTTGAGCATGTGCAAATGATGAAAGAAGTATGACTTATAAAGTGTTTTATAAATGCATTATTGAATGGTTTTTAAGAGCATTCCTCACTAAGCTTTTGCTTACGCTCTCTTTCGTTTTCTTAAATCAATAATGCAGAACATTAGAGTACTTTGAGGGCAGTAAGGAGGGCAAGTAATCAAGTGGAAGTAAAGCTCAAAGTATGGAAGGTTTTCTTAAGTACACTTTAGCTTTTGGTAATTTGGCAATGGGGGACCTATGTGTATGTTTTGGGAGATGTTGTGAACTCCCTAAGTATGTTGAATGATGTTGAGAATGCTGGTTTTGTGTTTGGCCATTACATGCTTGAATTGGAAGCTTATGCTTGAATGGTTTGCATGTGTAGGAAGCATGCCTATAGATTTGGGGCTTTTCATGTATGTTGTTATTTTGATGAGTTGTTGATGCAAGTATGTCTCATATATGCTGAATTGCATGTTGGTAAAGTTTGGTGGCATTTGGAGCATGTATGGTTGATCAATTGCATGTTTTGAGAAGCCCTTTGCTGCAATCTTTGCAGGGCGTTTCGGAACAGAGACTACCGTTTCGGAACAGTTGCCTTAAATGAACCTAGGCGTCCGTAACGGCAGGCACCGTTCCGAAACGGAAGGGCCACTGCCAGCCCGTGTTTCGGTACGCGTTGCGGAACGGCCACGCGTTTTGAAACGGGCTCTGCCTGTTTCGGAACGGGTGACCGTTGGGGGCTGACATTGGCAGTTAAATGTTTTGTATTGTTTGCATTTTGGTCCTGAATCATGTTTGTGCAATCATATGAGTTTGGGAAGTCCTTTTGAGCTGAAATTTGGCAGTGAAGCATGAAACCTGACTAATTACAAGTTGGTAACTTTAATTTGGGTTAAGCCCTCATATTTATCAGAAATTACAATTTGGTCCCTAAAGTTGTAAATTGTTCAATTGGGTCCCTGTTTGATCTCTGATGTTTATGATCTTTGAGTTTGCTATTGTATGATCACATCTAAGGGTTAATATGCATCTAGACAAGACTAAAAACAAAAAAAAAGGATCGTTAATCAAGGTTGACTTTCGGGTTGACTTTGGTTTTCCCTGTGTGACTTTCTTAATTCGGGTCAACCGTCTAGGCCGGGTTAAGGGGGTTACAATAAAACCCTTTTTTAATATTTGAATAGTCAAAAATAAAGGGGAAAATAACTATATTGGCCCAACCAAATTAGCTCCTTAAAGATTCCATGTTTTGACTCTTTTACAAAATGGTCACTAAAACAGATTTTGCAATCTTTACATTTTGGTCCCTAAACCAAAATGTCATGGTTCGAAAAACGTTTTTCCAAAAATGTTTTTACCAAAAACTTAAACATATTTATTAAGAATTTTAGATATTTATTTCATATTTTCCCACCATTCGAAGACCACTTTCCCTGAACTCACCCTCAACTCCCAACAGCGGCCTTTCAGACCTTGAAACCTTACCGAATCTCCTAGACCCAAAACCGGGGTGTTACAGGCTTACCTTAGAGTCTAGAGCTCATTGTGTTTTGGGTGGACTATGGTCCAGGGCCAAGGCCCTTATTTGGCAACATTAGGAGGAAAGTCTGTTGTGGTCACTTGGCGATAAAAGGAGGGATTCACCAGTACTATAAGTACCAGCATGTTGCGGTAGTTGGTTGGTGACTCGATTACCTAGACATAACAAAATACCAAGGCAAAACTATACTAATTAAGATTTAAATAAAACAAGCTAAACTTGATTAAAGAATGTGTAATCTTTATCCTTGTTAATGAGCTTGTTTAAATTTACTTGATGCTTGAATGACATGTTTAAATAAGGAAATGTTCTTGTTCGAATGGAATAAATTATTGACTTAGTTTTCTTAACTAGATCGTTTATACATGCTACTTGTTTGATAAATATAATATAAATTCTTGAAAATGAAATCCTTGATTCATTCATATATTTGTTTAAATTCGAATAGGGTGCTTGAAATAGAAGGTTGAATTACTTAATATCATGTTTCTTGAATATGCAAACTTGTAGCCAGGAATAGAAACTTACGTGATATAGCTTGGTATATGATAGTTTGAAATCCTTGATCTTTAAGTATCTCGAATATTCGAATGGTAAGCTTGAAATAAGTAAATATAAACATGATTAATAAAGTGAAATCTTGTTTCTTGTTAATAGACTTGCTTGTTACTTGAAATTCCATGTATAATATGTTAATGGAAAACTGCTAATAATGTAGTTAATCTTGAGACAGGTTAAGCTAAACATGATTAGTAAATTTAAAATTTGAATCGTGATAATAAACTTGTTTGGTACTTGAATTACATGTATAATATGTGAATATGCCTACTTGAGTTTACTTGTTACTTGATGGATAAGTTACTTGTGTACATGGCTCTTGTTAGAATGAAATGATCGATTTCAAGCTTGAATTGTCTAATGCTTGCAAACATGATATTGCTTGATATGTAATGGTATAAAATTCTTGATCCCTGAAATTATCTTGAACAATTCGAATTGAGTGTTTGAACTAGAATGCTTGAAACTATTTAATATCTTGTTCTTGATATGTAACATGAACATGTAATGCCTACTTGATTTTTTGAAATCAAATTATAGAACTTGAGGCCTAAATGATTCTCTCTTGAAACATAAATGACTGAACCTTGCTAAGCCTTATCTTGAACAATCTTGATCGATTCCAGGTGCTACCTTACTAAGTACATTTTTTACTTATCACTCTCGTTTCCATTCTTCCCAACCTACAAGTTATCTCGTTCTAGAATCTGGTTTCTTGAGCTCGAAGTAAGATACATACAAGTGCAACTTTGTACGGTTCTCTTGAGTTCCTTTTCGTTTACTCCTAGTTGGTGGCACTTAGCTTGTGTTTAGATATTAACCATGCATTATAATCATTGAAGCTTGTATAATTTATAATCCTTGGTTTGTTTGTATATGTAATGTGTGTATAAGTCATAACCCTTGTTATTTTATAATTTGTTTTATGCTTGGTGTTTTCATGAATGTCTTGAACCATGTCTTAATGGCTTGTATTTTGTGCATGGCTGTTTTGCTTCCGCAAATTCTTGATAATGGTAATATGGAATGAAAAATGAATTTTGACATGCCTTGTTTTTACTTGTAAAAGCTACATAGTCTTGTTAAATATCTATCTTGTCTGGAAATCCCACCTTGAATCTAGTCTCTTTGTACATATCTTGACAACTTGCCATGTTGTTCAAATTTTAAATGGGTTATCATGTTTAGCTTGATTCAAAACCATGCTTTCCTTCCTTGTAAGATGCTAGCTTGTATACTTATCCTTGTTCAAATAGTGTGGTCTTATATGCTAGTTTTGCTTCTTTGAAACGCATTAACTTAAGGTTATGACTAGTTTATCAAGTATGTCATGTTTACATATTCTAAGTAATTAATGCTAGAAGTTATGCTTAGTTAATTAAGCTTAAGTATGACCTTGATTCATGATCGTTTCTTGCCTTGAAATGATTATGTAACCCCCTTAACCCGGCCTAGACGGTTGACCCGAATTAAGAAAGTCACACGGGGAAAACCAAAGTCAACCCGAAAGTCAACCTTGATTAACGACCCTTTTTTTTTCTTTTTAATCTTATCTAGATGCACATTAATCCTAATGGTGATCACACAACATCATACTCAAAGATCACAAACATCAGAGATCAAACAGGGACCCAATTGAACAAATTACAACTTTAGGGACCAAATTGTAATTTCTGAAAATTAAAAGGACTTAACCCAAATTAATCTTACCAACTTGAAATTAGTTAGGTTTCATGCTTCTCTGTGAAATTTCAGCTCAAAAGGACTTCCCAAGCTCATGCAATTGAACAAACAAGATTCAGGACCAAAATGCAAACATTTCAAAACATTTAACTGCCATTGTCAGCCCCCAACGGTCGACCGTTCCGAAACAGGTTGACCCTGTTTCGAAACACGGGCCGTTCCGTAACCAGTACCGCAACGGGGGCCTGTCAGAGACCAAACCGTTTCGAAACGGTGCATACCGTTTCGGACCCCTGGGTTCATTCAAGGCACCCGTTCCGAAACGGTGCACACTGTTCCGAAACGCCCTGCACAGAAATGCTCCAAATGCATTCCAAAACATGCAATTGATCATTCAAACATGCTCCAAATGCTATCAATCTTCACCAGCATGCAATTCAACATATATAGGACATACTTGCATCAACAATTCAACAAAACAACGTCATATGCAAAAAGCCCCAATTCTATAGGCATGCTTCCTACACAAGCTAGCTATTCAAGCACAAACTTCCACAAAAAGCATATAATGATCCAATCTAAAAACCAACATTCAAATCATCATTCAACATACCTAGGGAGTTCCAAACACCTCCCAAAACATACACATTGGTCCCCCATTGCCAAATTACACAAAAGCTAAAAAGTACTTATAAAACCTTCCATACATTGTGCTTTACTTGAACTAGAATGCTTGCCCTCCTTGCTGCCCCTCAAGGTTCTTTAATGCTCTGCATTATTGAATTAAGAAAACGAAGAGAGCGTAAGCAAAAGCTTAGTGAGGAATGCTCTTAAAAACCATTCAATAATGCAATTAAAACATTTACAAATCATGCTTATAATCAACCTTTGCACATGCTCAAAAGCATACTTAAAACAAGCAATCTCATGCTTCAACTTAAACATAACATGTCATATTGGCTCAAGTGACAAATTCCATTTCTTAAAACAAGTTCATCAACTTCCCAAGGACTTTTAAACACCTTGGCCCCAAGGACTTTTAAACACCTTGGCCATGGACTTTTAAACACCATGAATGAGGACCACACAAGGACTTTTAACCACCTTTGTGTCCATAGCTTGAATCACCCCAAGGACTTTTAAACACCTTGGCCCCAAGGACTTTTAAACACCTTGGCCCCATGGACTTTTAAACACCATGGAAAGGATCACCTAAGGACTTTTAACCACCTTAGTGTCCGCAACAAGAATCATCCAAGGACTTTTAACCACCTTGATGTTCTTAAGTAACAAGGCTCACTCAAGGACTTTTAACCACCTTAGTGACCTTAGCTTTTTCAAAACATCACTTGCCAATATACATCTTTTTCATCATATAATCCACTGTTTTAAAGCATTAAACCAAGCCATATTCAACATGCATTTCAAAGCATCAAACTACATTATTTCAACGTATAAAATCAAGGAACTCCTACCTAGAGTTACCTTCTACATATGGCTTAAAACATCAGCAAATACCATGCTAAAACATGCTTTCAAAACAGTAAACAAAACATGCAATTCACCATTTTGCATCACCACAAAATCATGGCCACCACTAGAGAGAAAATCCGAAAACTTACACTTGAGCTTAGCAAAGTTGTTTAGACTTAGACTAAGCTCCCAAAACCTTCAAACCTTGGTTTTAAAATCTGAAAACCCAACTTCACTCACCGATTTCCACTTTGCTTCAAGCCAAAGCACCAAATCAAGCTTCCGGATCAACAACTCTTGGATCCAAAGATGCCTCCCCTGTTTCAACACATCAAAGCAGAGGATTAATGCATCATCATGCATTAATTGCTTCAATGAAAGCACCTAAACTCGCTGCTCTCATTCAACCTCCATTTTCGGCCACCAAACACAACCGAAAATGCATCCAAACCACTTCTAAACAAAGCCCAGCCATAAACCAGCAAAACCACACTTCCATAAACATCATATAACATCTAAAAACAACCTATCAACATCCTTATACCTCCAGCAACATCAGATCCACAAGATCACCTCAAAAACAACCTTGAAACACAAGCTAAACTTAGGAAACTCAACCTATCCGTGATTGCATCAATCAAAAGTCAATTCCTTATCAATTTAGAGTTCATTTAACATCAAAAACACATCTCAAAACACAGATTAATCAGATCTAACGAAAATCATCAAAAATCATCAAAATCTTGCATTATAAGCCAAGATCCATTTCACCACTTTAAAACCTTTAATTAAACATCAATTTAGGATTGAAAACTTAGGAATTTCAGTAAAGAACTGATAGTTTAGAGGAGAAGGACGTTCTTACCTCCAAACTTGAGTTTCTCCTCTTTTTGGAACCAAAATCCTTGTTGAAACAAGTAGCAATTGAAGAGGTTTTGAAGATATGTTGATTAGGAATCAAATGAGAGTTGAAAGGACGAATTTAGGTGAGAAAATCAGAAACAAATCTCTGGAAATGGAGTGTTTGGGTTGAGAGAAAATGAGAGAAAGAAAATTGAGAAGTTAGTTGAGAAAATTGCCAAATTAGCTTTTCCCTCCTTTTTGATATCTTTAAAATCAGAAAATAGCTTATAATATCTTAGAAAAAAATCTGGAGAAACCACCTTTGGATTAATAGCTCCTTAAAGATTCAAAGTTTCAACCCTTTATAAAACAGCCACCAAACTTGCGAAAATTACATTTTGGTCACTAGCCAAAATGTCACCCTTCCAAAACTCATTTTCCAAAATTGATTTCACAGTTCACTTAATTATATTAAAAGATGATTTTAGAACATTTTTCCATATTTGTAATGCAACCCGAACTAGGCTTTCCTAAATTCACCTCTTTAGATTCGAACAGCACTTTGACCGAACGGTCAACGCCCAAGACTTCTAAGCCCAAAACCGGGGCGTTACAACTCTCCCCCCCTTAAGAAATTTCGTCCTCGAAATTTACCTGAAGGAAAGAGATAAGGAAACTTCTTCAGCATGTCTTCCTTCCGCTCCCACGTGGCTTCCTCAACACCTCGATGTTTCCACAGCACCTTCACCAACTCAATGGTCTTGCCACGAAGAACCTTGCTATCCGAATCCAGAACCTTCACCGGTTCCTCATCATAGGTCAAATCCGGATTCAATTCCACTTCCTCCACAGGCATCACATGCGAAGGATCAGATCTATACTTCCGGAGCATAGAAACATGGAACACATCATGAATCTTCTCCAACTCCTGAGGTAACCTCAACCGATACGCAACAGGACCCACTCGCTCAACGACCTCATACGGTCCAATGTATCTAGGGCTCAACTTACCCTTCCGACCAAACCTCATCACCTTCTTCCAAGGCGAAACCTTCAAGAACACACGGTCACCCACCGCATACTCTATCTCCTTACGCTTCAAATCCGCGTAAGACTTCTGCCGATCAGAAGCAGCCTTCAACCGCTCACAAATGAGCTTCACCTTCTCGGTGGTCCCTTTCAACAAAGCCGGCATCGAAACCAACTTTTGGCCAGTTTCAGCCCAACAAAGAGGAGTCCTACACTTCCTCCCATACAGAGCCTCATAGGGTTCCATCTGTATACTGGCCTGATAACTATTGTTATAAGCGAACTCAACCAAAGGCAGATGCTTCTCCCAAGAACCTTGGAACTCAATCACGCAGCATCTCAACATATCCTCCAAAATCTGAATAACTCGCTCAGACTGACCATCCGACTGAGGATGATAGGATGTACTGAAATGCAACCTTGTACCCAGAGCTTGATGCAAACACTGCCAGAAACGCGATGTGAACCTCGGATCCCTATCCGACACGATCGACTTAGGCACACCATGCAGCCTCACAACCTCAGCAATGTACAGCTCTGCCAGCTTATCCAAAGAGAACGTAGTATGCACAGGCAAGAAATGCGCACACTTCGTCAGGCGATCCACAATCACCCAAACAGAGTTCTTCTTTGATGGAGACAAAGGTCAACCAGATACAAAATCCATGGTAACCCTCTCCCACTTCCATTCAGGGATTTTCAACGGTTGCAACAACCCAGAAGGAACCTGATGTTCAGCCTTAACTCGCTGACACACCAAACACTTGCTCACAAACTCTGCAACATCCTTCTTCAAACCCACCCAATAGTACTCATCACGAAGATCACGATACATCTTAGTACTACCAGGGTGCATAGCAAAAGGACTACTATGACCTTCAGTCAGAATAGCACGCCTCAACTCAGCATCATCAGGCACTACTATTCGACTCCCAAAACACAACACTCCATCATCATTAAAACAGAAATCTGAAGGTCTTCCCTCCGCGATATCCTGAACATGAGACACCAAGGAATCATCCAGCAACTGCTTATCCTTGATCAACTGAACCAACGATGGTTTCACTTGCAACTCAGCAACAAGACCACCATCTCGCGATATGCTCAAGCTAGCAAACATAGCTCTCAGCTCAACAGCTACCTTCCTACTCAAGGCATCCGCAACAACATCAGCCTTTCCAGGATGGTACTCAATCGTCAGATCATAATCCTTGAGCAACTCCAACCAACGCCGCTGCCTAAGATTCAACTCCTTCTGCGACATCAGATACCTCAAACTCTTGTTATCCGTGTACACCGTACACTTCTCACCATACAGATAATGCCTCCAAATCTTCAGAGCAAAAACCACTGCTGCCAGCTCAATATCATGCGTAGGATAATTGCGCTCATGCACCTTCAACTGCCGCGATGCATAAGCCACCACCTTACCCTCTTGCATCAGCACACACCCCAAACCAACATAGGATGCATCACGGTAGACCACAAACTCTTTCCCTGATTCAGGCTGAACCAAGATAGGAGCTTGCGTCAAAGCCGCCTTCAGCTTCTCAAAAGCCTGCTGTCTCGCTTCTGTCCACTCATACTTAACATCTTTCTGCAACAACTTCGTCAAAGGAGCAGCAATCTTGGAAAAACCATCCACAAACCTTCGGTAGTATCCCGCCAAACCAAGGAAACTACGGACCTCATGAACAGACTTAGGGACCTTCCAGTTCATCACAGCCTCAATCTTCTGAGGATCAACCCGAATCCCCTCAGCTGAGACCACATGCCCAAGAAACACCACCTCCCTAAGCCAGAACTCACACTTGCTCAACTTAGCGTAAAGCTGATTCTCCAACAAAGCTTGCAAAACAATCCTCAAATGCTCTTCGTGCTCCTCCTCAGTACGCAAGTACACGAGGATATCATCAATGAACACCACAACGAACTTGTCCAGGTATTCATGAAACACACGATTCATCATGTCCATGAAAGCAGCAGGAGCATTTGTCAAACCAAACGGCATCACAAGGAACTCATAATGCCCATACCTTGTCCTGAAAGCTGTCTTAGGCACATCCACATCCTTCACCTTCAACTGGTAATACCCTGACCTCAAGTCAATCTTAGAGAACACAGCAGCTCCCCGAAATTGATCAAAGAGATCATCAATCCTCGGCAAAGGATACCGATTCTCGATAGTCAACTTGTTCAGCTGTCGGTAATCAATGCACATCCTCATAGTGCCATCTTTCTTCTTCACAAACAAGACCGGTGCTCCCCAAGGTGACACACTCGGCCGGATGAAACCACGATCAAGCAGCTCTTGCAACTGCGTCTTCAGCTCCTTCAGCTCCTTAGGTGCCATTCTATAGGGAGTAATGGACACAAGAGTTGTATTCTCATACAGCTCAATTCCAAACTCCACCTCGCGATTAGGAGGTAAACCAGGCAACTCCTCAGGAAAAACACCAGGAAACTCCTTCACAACCCTGATATCTTGCACCCTCAACTCCTTAGAGCTAGGATTCATCACAAAAGCTAGATAAGCTTCACAACCTTGCCTCAACATCCTACTCGCCTCCAAGGTAGAAACAACATTGGCAAGAAACTTCACATTCTCACCAACAACAACCACTTCATAATCATCCGCAAGCTTAAGCGAAACATGCTTATTTTCACAATCCACAACAGCACGATGCTCAGCAAGCCAATCCATACCAAGGATCACATCAAAACCATAAAAGGGCAGCTCCATAAGATCAACATGAAAGACATGCTCTTGAACAACCAAGGGACACCTTCTATAAAGCTTTCGAGTCACAACAGTTTCACCAAAAGAACTAGTGACACGAACACCAACATCCAAAGACTCAACAGGCAAACCAAGCAATTCAGCATGCTCACGCAAAATGTATGAATGCGTAGATCCAGAATCAATCAAAGAAAGCAATGACAAGGATTGCAAAGTAAAGGTACCTGCAATCACATCAGCATCATTCCTTCCCTCGCGCTGAGCATACACCCTCGCCTGGCCTCCACCCTCAGGCTGAAAAGCCACCACATGGGCTACTCCACGACCACCTTCCTCACGCCTCTGGAAATTACCACGGCCGCGCCCACGACCTCTCTGCGGTGCAGCAACAACAGGAGCACGCTCTTGGCCACCAGCCAACCTCGAACAATCTCGTCTCAAGTGGTCTGCAGAACCACAATTCCAGCATCCAAAACCAGCTGCCACAACAGGAGCTTGCACCTCCCTCACAGCACGAGGACAGTCACGCTTCAAGTGACCACGTGAACCACAGATCCAACAAGCACTAGGGTCAGCTCTAGCATTGCCACCCCTGGCAGGTGCACCTCCACCTCTCTTAGCTGAGGACTGATACCTCTGATCGCGTCCCCTCTTGTTCCGTCCACCTCCGGAACTATACTCAGCAGCCCTCTTACCAGAATTTGCTCCAACACTCTTCGCAGACAAACTCAAATTCATCTCAATGTCCTTTGCTCGGCCCACTAACACATCAAAATCATCATACTCAGTGGCCAGCACATACATCTTTACCTCCGTTATGAGACCATAACGAAACCTTTCGCACCTCTCCCGCTCATCAGGAATGAGCTCCGGTGCATACTGACTGAGTCGCACAAACTGCACCTCATACTCAGCCACACTCATGCTCCCTTGGGTAAGAGTCATGAATTCACGCTTTTTCTCATCCAGATATCTCACTCCCAGATATCTCCTCTTGAACGCATTCTGAAAGAATGTCCAAGTGATGTCAGCTTCAGCCATTCCAGAGATTGTGGTCGTCCACCACGTATAAGCATCGTCCTGCAGCAAGGACACAACACATCCCAACTTTTGCACATCAGTGCAGCTCATCTGCCCCAAAATACGTTTGGTACTCTCTAGCCAAGCCTCCGAACTCTCAGCAGACATACCCCTAAACTCAGTCCCACCAAGACTGCGCAGACGCTCTAAGGGTAGTCTAACACCAGCATCTCCCTGATGTCCAGCTCCTTGAGCTCCAGCTACTGCTGCTCGAAAAGCACCCGCAATAGCTTGTACCAGCATCGTCATATCAGGCATAGCTTGCCCCTGACCAACCTCAGGTCCTGCAGCTCTAGCACCAGCTGCTGCAGCTTCAGCTCTCCCTCCCTCAGCACCACCACCACCAGGTGGAGGAGGAGGAGGTAACACAGCACTACCCGCATTCTCTTCATTCTCATTCCCATCCGGGGTCATAGCTCTCACGCTACTCCTTAACTCTCTACGTGGTGCCATACTTTCACCATGCATAACAATACAAATAAAACATAGTCAGGCCCAGCAAGGTAAGCAATCCAAGTTTTCAAGCTCAATTTCTTTCAAAATAAACATCATTTCTTTAGCTTTTGTTTGGCAATGGGTACCCTCATCATGCAACATCACATCATACATCTCAAATGCATCAACATCTCAAGCCACTGAACATGCTTTCATACCACAAGCATACAAGTCAAACATACTTCAATCATGCATACAAACATTCCCAATTACTCGAGAACTCAGCTCTGATACCACCAAATGTAACACCCTTAACCCGGCCTAGACGGTTGACCCGAATTAAGAAAGTCACACGGGGAAAACCAAAGTCAACCCGAAAGTCAACCTTGATTAACGACCCTTTTTTTCTTTTTAATCTTATCTAGATGCACATTAATCCTAATGGTGATCACACAACATCATACTCAAAGATCACAAACATCAGAGATCAAACAGGGACCCAATTGAACAAATTACAACTTTAGGGACCAAATTGTAATATCTGAAAATTAAAAGGACTTAACCCAAATTAATCTTACCAACTTGAAATTAGTTAGGTTTCATGCTTCTCTGTGAAATTTCAGCTCAAAAGGACTTCCCAAGCTCATGCAATTGAACAAACAAGATTCAGGACCAAAATGCAAACATTTCAAAACATTTAACTGCCATTGTCAGCCCCCAACGGTCGACCGTTCCGAAACAGGTTGACCCTGTTTCGAAACACGGGCCGTTCCGCAACCAGTACCGTAACGGGGGTCTGGCAGAGACCAAACCGTTTCGAAACGGTGCATACCGTTTCGGACCCCTGGGTTCATTCAAGGCACCCGTTCCGAAACGGTGCACACTGTTCCGAAACGCCCTGCACAGAAATGCTCCAAATGCATTCCAAAACATGCAATTGATCATTCAAACATGCTCCAAATGCTATCAAACTTCACCAGCATGCAATTCAACATATATAGGACATACTTGCATCAACAATTCAACAAAACAACGTCATATGCAAAAAGCCCCAAATCTATAGGCATGCTTCCTACACAAGCTAGCTATTCAAGCACAAACTTCCACAACAAGCATATAATGATCCAATCGAAAAACCAACATTCAAATCATCATTCAACATACCTAGGGAGTTCCAAACACCTCCCAAAACATACACATTGGTCCCCCATTGCCAAATTACACAAAAGCTAAAAAGTACTTATAAAACCTTCCATACATTGAGCTTTACTTGAACTAGAATGCTTGCCCTCCTTGCTGCCCCTCAAGGTTCTTTAATGCTCTGCATTATTGAATTAAGAAAACGAAGAGAGCGTAAGCAAAAGCTTAGTGAGGAATGCTCTTAAAAACCATTCAATAATGCAATTAAAACATTTACAAATCATGCTTATAATCAACCTTTGCACATGCTCAAAAGCATACTTAAAACAAGCAATCTCATGCTTCAACTTAAACATAACATGTCATATTGGCTCAAGTGACAAATTCCATTTCTTAAAACAAGTTCATCAACTTCCCAAGGACTTTTAAACACCTTGGCCCCAAGGACTTTTAAACACCTTGGCCATGGACTTTTAAACACCATGAATGAGGACCACACAAGGACTTTTAACCACCTTTGTGTCCATAGCTTGAATCACCCCAAGGACTTTTAAACACCTTGGCCCCAAGGACTTTTAAACACCTTGGCCCCATGGACTTTTAAACACCATGGAAAGGATCACCTAAGGACTTTTAACCACCTTAGTGTCCGCAACAAGAATCATCCAAGGACTTTTAACCACCTTGATGTTCTTAAGTAACAAGGCTCACTCAAGGACTTTTAACCACCTTAGTGACCTTAGCTTTTTCAAAACATCACTTGCCAATATACATCTTTTTCATCATATAATCCACTGTTTTAAAGCATTAAACCAAGCCATATTAAACATGCATTTCAAAGCATCAAACTACATTATTTCAACGTATAAAATCAAGGAACTCCTACCTAGAGTTACCTTCTGCATATGGATTAAAACATCAGCAAATACCATGCTAAAACATGCTTTCAAAACAGTAAACAAAACATGCAATTCACCATTTTGCATCACCACAAAATCATGGCCACCACTAGAGAGAAAATCCGAAAACTTACACTTGAGCTTAGCAAAGTTGTTTAGACTTAGACTAAGCTCCCAAAACCTTCAAACCTTGGTTTTAAAATCTGAAAACCCAACTTCACTCACCGATTTCCACTTTGCTTCAAGACAAAGCACCAAATCAAGCTTCCGGATCAACAACTCTTGGAGCCAAAGATGCCTCCCCTGTTTCAACACATCAAAGCAGAGGATTAATGCATCATCATGCATTAATTGCTTCAATGAAAGCACCTAAACTCGCTGCTCTCATTCAACCTCCATTTTCGGCCACCAAACACAACCGAAAATGCATCCAAACCACTTCTAAACAAAGCCCAGCCATAAACCAGCAAAACCACACTTCCATAAACATCATATAACATCTAAAAACAACCTATCAACATCCTTATACCTCCAGCAACATCAGATCCACAAGATCACCTCAAAAACAACCTTGAAACACAAGCTAAACTTAGGAAACTCAACCTATCCGGGATTGCATCAATCAAAACTCAATTCCTTATCAATTTAGAGTTCATTTAACATCAAAAACACATCTCAAAACACAGATTAATCAGATCTATCAAAAATCATCAAAAATCATCAAAATCTTGCATTATAAGCCAAGATCCATTTCACCACTTTAAAACCTTTAATTAAACATCAATTTAGGATTGAAAACTTAGGAATTTCAGTAAAGAACTGATAGTTTAGAGGAGAAGGACGTTCTTACCTCCAAACTTGAGTTTCTCCTCTTTTTGGAATCAAAATCCTTGTTGAAACAAGTAGCAATTGAAGAGGTTTTGAAGATATGTTGATTAGGAATCAAATGAGAGTTGAAAGGAGGAATTTAGGTGAGAAAATCAGAAACAAATCTCTGGAAATGGAGTGTTTGGGTTGAGAGAAAATGAGAGAAAGAAAATTGAGAAGTTAGTTGAGAAAATTGCCAAATGAGCTTTTCCCTCCTTTTTGATATCTTTAAAATCAGATAATAGCTTATAATATCGTAGAAAAAAATCTGGAGAAACCACCTTTGGATTAATAGCTCCTTAAAGATTCAAAGTTTCAACCCTTTATAAAACAGCCACCAAACTTGCGAAAATTACATTTTGGTCACTAGCCAAAATGTCACCCTTCCAAAACTCATTTTCCAAAATTGATTTCACAGTTCATTAATTATATTAAAAGATGATTTTAGAACATTTTTCCATATTTTTAATGCAACCCGAACTAGGCTTTCCTAAATTCACCTCTTTAGATTCGAACAGCACTTTGACCGAACGGTCAACGCCCAAGACTTCTAAGCCCAAAACCGGGGCGTTACAGATTATAAGCTATGCATACCCATATATGTCGAATCTAACTTGGATCTAGCTTATAGCACTTGGATGCCTACATTGTAACCCCCTAAACCCGACCTAGAAGAAATAACCAAATTTAGAAAGTCACATTTGAAAACTTTACCCTATAGAAAGCAATTCAAATTATGATATATTAAACTAGCGAAAAATAAATTTATGCATCGGTTTTGGGCGTAGATGTTTTAGGCATTAGTTTAGGATAGTCGAACAAAGAATTGAAGATTCGAGCCTTTAGAAGCAATTTAGGGAAAATATAGTCCGAGAAGGGATAAAATTATGAGAAAATTGCTAAAATCATTTAAAATTGAAAATTGAAGGTTGGTCAAATCAATTGTTGAAAATGAGTACTAGAAAATCGAGATTTTGGAAAGTGACCATTTTGTAAAAAGTGTAAAAATGGTTTTTAAAGACAAAATTAAAAATGGGACAAGACTTAGAATCTTTAGGGAGCTTACATGTGTTTAAAAGCCTTTTTCCCTTAATTTGACCAATTTTAAAATAGTATTTTGAAAAAGAAAAAAAGAAAAGATTTTAATTAAAAGGGATTTTTAAAGAAATCAAAAGGATTTTACGTAACTTCCATTTCCTCATTTTCTTTACAGCCAAACACTTTCTTTTCTCTCAAAAATCTCAGATCCTATCTTCTTTTTCTCTTTCTTTTTGATTTCCTAAATGGGATCTATCAATTTAATCAATGGAGCTTTGAAGTTTTCTTGCAAAATCTTTGTCAATTGAGGAAAAGGCTAGGATTGGAGGTAAGAGTTGATCAACCCTCTAATCAAGGTTCTTTAATGAAATTTCCAAGTCTTGTGCTTCCTGAATATTATTATTAACTGAGTTTTATGATTTGATTTATGAAAAGTTGTTTAAAATGGATTAGTTGATGATTTTCCAAGATTTTCATTTGGGCACTGTCTTGATTGATTTGAGAATGATTTTAAAAGATGTTAAAGTAAAGGCTTAATCATAACAATCCCGGATTAGGTTGGATCTCTTAAATTTTAGGTTGTTAGTTATGGGTTTTTGGCTTGGAAATGATAAATCTGAGTTGCTGGAGGTATAAGAATTATATCGGGATGTTTTTGGATAATGATTTATGGTTAAAATGTGATGAAAGTTCTTGTTGATGGCTGGGTTGAGTTTAGTGATCAATCGAAGGTGATTTCGGTTGTTTCAGATGGATATTTTTGTGCCTTTGGTTAGAGCTGCGGGTTTTTAGTGTTTGCTGATGGTTTTAATGCATTGAGATATATTAATCCTCTATTCTTGTGTGGTATAAATAAGGGAGGATTCTTTGGAAGCATTTGGCTGTAACCCCCTTAGCCAAGCCTAGACGCTTGACCAAGACTACAAAGATTACACGGGGAAAACCAAAGTCAACCCAAAAGTCAACCTTGATTAACGAACCTTTTTTTTCATTATAATCTTGTCTAAATGCATTTTTAAACCTAAGTGAGTACTCACGAATTATGAATGAGAAGGGCACATCGATTAGATAACAGTTAGGGACTCAATTGTACTTTATACAAGTTTAGGGCCAAAATTGTAATTTTTGTAAATTAGAGGGACTTCATAGATATTAGGATTACCAAAATGTAATTAATCATGTTACATGATTCTCTGCCAAATTTCAATTTAAAGGGACATCTGAAGCTCAAGCAATGGCAAACAAAACATTTAGGACCAAAATGTAAAGCATGCAAACTCAAAACAATTCAAATCTGTGTCCAACGGTCACCCGTTTCGGAACACCTACCTACCGTACAGAAATGCTGTATCAAAACGGTGTTGACCGTTTTGGTACGCAGGTATATTCCGAGACCAGTACTGAAACGTGACATTCAATTAGCCAAAATGTTTTGAAACAGCCTCACGCGTTTTGAAACATGAAGACCATTTCAGGCCCCCGTTTCGAAACACGAGAGGGTGTTTCGATACACCCTGCCTAGAAACAACATCAAATGCTGGTTTTTCATCCTTTAGCACACACAAACATGCCTCAAAGACTCCCAAATCATACCAGCAACCCAACATACATATAAGGAACATAATTAAGACATTCTAATACAAACATAGCATCAAACACAAATTCACATTGTCTAGAGGCATGCTTTCTAATCACAAAACCAAAATAAGCAATCCAACCTCAATCAAAACGTTCAAGGCCAATTATAACTCAAACATTCCAACACAAACATGTCACAGCCTTAGGGAGTTCAATATATCTCCCAAATACAATCCTTGGTTTCCCATTGCCATTATATCAAAACTAAAGTGTGTGAAAACTTCACCATACATGAGCTTGAACTTCTTTGGATGACCTTAACCTCTTTGATGCCCGGAAACACCTCAATTATCTGCATTATTGGTAAAAGAGAGAGCGTAAGCACAAATTCTTAGTGAGGCATGCTCTAAAGAAAACCAACACAATAATGCATATCTTTAAAACACTTTCTCAAAAGCTTTTAAACCACATGCTCATTCTATCTCATGCTTGAAAACCTATCACGGCAATTTCTCATTAAAAACACATGTACCTTCATTCTATCTCATGCATTTAAACCAATGCAAAACTCATGGAAAGGCCATAATCATGCTTGCACTCTAAAGCATTTCATAAACAAATCGCATATGCATTTGTCATAGCATAAACCATTTCATCAAAGGTACATGTGAATCAAAAACCATTTCATATTTTATATTGGCATTTCACATCTCATTATTACTCGGATATGCGGACATCTCACTAGACACTTCCAATAGCATCTCTCATCACCGTACTCACTCATCTAGCAACATAGTTTACGGTGGAATCTCATATCACCGTACTCACATGGCGGAATCTCTCATCGCCACAAAGCTTGGGTATTTCACCAAGTCCTACCCGATGGAATGCCTATCATCGGTTCTCTCCCTTTGGCTTAACCAAAGAGAACGTACTGATTTTTAGTTTATAGTGCACTCTCATCCTATTGATCGATCAATTATATCCGGTAAGTATCTCAACATCTATGCCAATATATTATGATAAAACATCATCTCACCTACTGTTTTTCATGGAACGATTCTCAACATTCTCATCTCATTTCAAAACCATAACATTTGCTATGCTTTAACATAAAAGCTCAAATCTCAACTATGCAACATGTTACTTCATGAAATCATTTCAAGCATCATTTCATGCTATAAAATATGCATAAAAACAGTAGGAATTTATCAATCTCAAACCATGAGCATGTCAAAGAATTTTAGGGGCAATCACCACATTCAAGAGAGCAATCTAGCCAATACTTACTTTCGGATTTAGGAAGGTGTTTCAAACCTTTCCTAAATCCCCAAACCTTGAATTTTTGTCCCATAAGGACTTCTAAAACCATACGCACTAACAGATTAGGTTTCGCTTGCTCGCCGAAACACAATCTAAGCTTCCGGATCAACTCCAAAGATGTCCGAAGATGTCTCCCCTGTTTTAAACACATAAGAGCAGAGGATTAAATGCATCATCATGCATTGAAATCATCAGTCACACACCCAAATTCGTTGCTCTACACAAACACCACATTTTGGCTACCAAACACTATCGAAAACACCTCCAAACTCTTCCAAAACCAAACCCAGCCAAGATCCATCACTTCTAATCATTTCTAAACATCAATTAACATAAAAAACAACACAACCATGTCCTTATACCTCCAGCTATGACAGAACACCAAAATCACCCCCAAAACCCATCATTCTAACAAGCAAAACTTAGGAAAACAAACCTATTCGGGATTTGATTGATAAAACCTCATTTGTAACATCAATTAACATCCAAAATACATTAGAAAACCTTCTCAAAACAGAGCCCAATCAATCACCATGAAAATCTTCAAGATCTCTTCCAAAATCTTGAGTTTTAAGACAATTTCTTGTTTCTAACATTAACACCACTTAAAAATCATTAATAAAGGATTGATAACTTTGGAATTTCAGCAAAGAACTGATCATTAGAGGAGAAGGACGAAGCTTACCTCTAATGGATGATTTCTCTTTGATTTGGGCAAGTTTTCTTGAAAATTCAATGTAGAAATCAAGTGGATTTGATGAGGAATTGATTAAGAATCAAAGAGAGATTGAAATCTCATCAAATGAAGTGAAAATCAAAGTGAAAATCTGATGAAAACATTTTGGTAAAATTATCTCCTTAAAGATTCAAAGTTTCAATCCTTTACAAAACAGCCACTACTTAACTTTTCAAAAACTGTGATTTGGTCACTACACTGAAATGTAGTATTTCCAAACCTTATTTTGTAAAATTGATTCCACCACTGTCTTTCTCATATTAAATAAGGATTTTTAGATATTTTTCCATATTTTTAAAGCATCTCGAACTAGGTTTTCCCTAAAACTCCCTTTTAGATTCGAACCGTTTTCCATATTAAATAAGGATTTTTAGATATTTTTCCATATTTTTAAAGCATCTCGAACCGATTCTGACTCTAAACATCTAGGCCCAAAAATGGGGTGTTACAACTCTCCCCCTCTTAAGAAATTTCGTCCTCGAAATTTACTTGGAGGAAAAAGGTAAAGAAATTGCTTCTTCATATCTTCCTTTCTTTCCCACGTGGCTTCTTCAACACCATGGTGCCTCCACAACACCTTAACCAGCTCAATGGTCTTACCCCAGAGAACCTTAGTGTCTCAATCTAAAATCTCAACTGGCTCCTCATCATAAGCCAAATCTGGATTCAACTCAACTTCCTCCACATGCATAACGTGCGAAGGATCCGATCTATACCTCCGAAGCATGGATACATGAAACACATTATGTATGTTCTCTAGCTTTTGAGGTAGCCTCATCTTATAAGCAACATGACCCACACGTTCTATCACCTCGTATGGTCCAATGTATCTAGGGCTCAACTTACCCTTCCGACCAAATCTCATCACCTTCTTCCAAGGTGAAACCTTTAAGAACACACGGTCACCCACCGCAAACTCTATCTCCTTACGCTTCAAATCCGCGTAAGACTTTTGGCGATCTGATGCTGCCTTCAATCGCTCACAAATGAGCTTCACCTTCTCGGCGGTTCCTTTCAACAAAGCCGGCATCGACACCAACTTTTGTCCCGTTTCAGCCCAACAAAGAGGAGTTCTGCACTTCCTCCCACACAAAGCCTCATAAGGTGCCATTTGAATACTGGCCTGGTAGCTATTATTATAATAAGCAAACTCCACCAAAGGCAAGTGCTTCTCCCAAGATCCTTGAAACTCAATCACGCAGCACCTCAACATATCCTCAAGCACTTGGATAACACGCTCAGACTGTCCATCCGTCTGTGGATGATAAGATGTACTGAAATTCATCCGTGTACCCAATGCCTGATGTAAACACTCCCAAAACCTTGTCGTGAACCTCGGATCTCTATCCGACACTATAGATTTTGGTACGCCATGCAAACGTACAATCTCAGCAATGTACAGCTCTGCAAGCTTATCCAAGGTATACATAGTATGTACATGTAAGAAATGCACACATTTCGTAAGGCGAGCCACAATTACCCACACAGAATTCTTCTTTGAAGATGACAAAGGCAAACCAGACACAATGTCCATGGTGATTCTCTACCATTTCCATTCAGGGATCCTCAACAGTTGTAACAACCCCGAAGGAAACGGATGCTCAACCTTAACCCGCTGACAAACCATGCACTTCCTCACATATTCAGCAACGTCCTTTTTCAAACTCACCCAATAGTACTCATCCTTCAGATCACGGTACATCTTTGTACTACCAGGGTGCATAGCAAAAGGACCACTATGAGCTTCGGTCAGAATAGTACGCCTCAACTCCACATCATTCGGCACCACTATCCGACTTCAAAAACATATTACTCCATCATCATTAAAACAAAAATCCGATGGTCTATCCTCAGCAATATCTTGAACATGTGGCACCAAAGAATCATCCAACAACTGTTTATCCTTTGTCAACTAAACTAGTGATGGTTTCACTTGCAATTCAACAACAAGACCTCCATCTCGCGATATGCTCAAGCTAGCAAACATCGCCCTTAACTCCACCGCCACTTTTCTGCTCAAGGCGTCAGCCACAACATTGGCATTTCTAGGGTGATACTCGATCGTTAGATCGTAATCCTTAAGCAACTCCACCCATCACCGTTGTCTAAAGTTCAACTCTTTCTGAGACATCAAATACTTCAAACTCTTGTGATCCGTGTACACAGTACACTTCACACCATAAAGATGATGTCTCCAGATCTTCAAGGCAAAAACCACCGTAGCTAACTCAATATCATGCGTAGGATAATTGCGCTCAAGCACCTTTAACTGACGTGATGCATAAGCCACCACCTTACCCTCTTGCATTAGCACACACCCCAAACCAACGTAGGATGTATCACTGTACACCACAAACTCTTTTCCTGATTCTGGTTGAACCAAGATAGGAGCTTTCGTCAGAGCTGCCTTAAGCTTCTCAAAAGCTTGTTGTCTCGCTTCCGTCCACTCATACTTAACATTTTTTTGCAACAACTTCGTTAAAGGAGCAGCAATCTTTGAAAATCCATCTACAAACCTTCGATAGTATCCTGCCAACCCAAGGAAACTACGAACTTCATGAACAGACTTAGGAGGCTTCCAATTCATCACCGCCTAACCCTTCTGAGGATCCACTCGAATCCCTTCAGCCGAAACCACATGACCAAGGAACACAAATTCCTTAAGCCAAAACTCACACTTGCTCAGCTTAGCATAAAGCTGATTTTCCAACAACGCTTGCAAGACAACTCTCAAATGACCCTCATGCTCCTCCTCAGTACGAGAGTACACAAGGATATCGTCAATGAACACCACAACGAACTTGTCTAAGTATTCATGGAACACTCTATTCATCATGTCCATGAAAGCAGCAGGAGCATTCGTCAAGCCAAACGGCATCACAAGGAACTCATAATGCCCATATCTCGTTCTAAAGGATGTTTTCGGCACATCCACATCTTTCACCGTAAGTTAATAGTACCCTGACCTCAATTCAATCTTTGAAAACACAGTCGCTCCCTGAAACTGATCAAAAAGATCATCAATCCTCGGCAAAGGATACCTATTTTTGATGGTCAACTTGTTCAGCTGACGATAATCGATGCACATTCTCATCGTGCCATCCTTCTTCTTCAAAAACAAGACCGATGCACCCCAAGGTGACACACTAGGCCGAATGAAGCCAGGGTCAAGCAACTCCTGAAGTTGCAACTTCAACTCCTTAAGCTCTTTGGGTGCCATGCGATAGGGAGCAATGGACACCGGAGTTGTGTTCTCATACAACTCAATCCCAAACTCCACCTCTCGACTAGGCGGCAATCCAGGTAATTCCTCTAGAAACACTCCAGGAAACTCACGTACAGTTCTTATATACTGAACGCGCACCTCCTTTGAACTAGGATTCATAACAAAAGCTAGGTAAGCCTCACAACATTGCCGCAACATCCGGCTCGCTTCTAATGTAGACACCCCATTGGCAAGAAACTTCACATTCTCGCCCACTACTACAACTTCATAATCATCCACAAGTTTCAACGAAACTCGCTTGCTTTCGAAATCCACCACAGCTTAATGTTCAACAAGCCAATCCATGCCAAGGATTACATCAAGGGACATCTCCTCTACAACTTCCTCGTTACAACCGTCTCACCAAAGGAACTAGTCACACGCATACCAACATCCAAAGACTCAATAGGTAAACCAAGCATTTGAGCATGTTCACGCAATATGTACGAGTATGTAGATCCAGAATCAATCAAAGAAAGTAATGACAAGGATTGCGAAGTAAAGGTACCTGCGATCACATCCGTATCATTCCATCCCTCACGATGGGCGTACACTCGGGCTTGACCGCCATCCTCAGGTTGAACGGCCACAACATGTGTTACATTCCTACCACCATCATCCCTACGCTGAAAATTACCACGGCTGTGCCCACGACCCCTCTGTGGCTCAACTGCTCTCGCTGGAGCTTGTCCCTCTCTCTGTGGCTGAGGATAATCCATCTTCAAATGCCCTCGGTTACCATAATTCCAGCAAGTCCCAAGGTTACCCCAACACTCACCACCATGCCTTCTACCACAACGGTTACATTCAGGATTCCTCATAACAGTATTAGGTCCCTGCTGACCTCTACCAGGGTTACCACCCCACGCCTAGCATCATAATGCGGCTTCCTATCCTTATGCCTCTTATTGCGATCTCTACCATAATCGCGTTCAGCCGCTCGCTTTCCAGAGTTAGATCCACCCGCTCGACTAGCCAAACCAAGATTCGATTCAATGTCCTTGGCTCTAGTGACCAAGACATCGAAATCCGTATAATCAGCTACAAGCATATAGGTCTTGACATCTGCTACCAGCCCATAACGGAATCGTTCGCACCTCTCCCGCTCACTAGGTATTAGCTCAAGTGCATACTGACTAAGGCGAACAAACTGAATTTCTTATTCAGCTACTGACATGTTGCCTTGCACGAGAGACATAAAATCTCTTTTCTTTTCATCGAGGTAACGTACTCCCAGGTACTTTCGCTTGAACGCATTCAAGAAGAACGTCCAAGACACCTCATCATCCTCCATCCCGGAGATAGTGGTCGTCCACCACATATAAGCATCACCATGCAGCAGTGACACAACACAACCCAGTTTCTGCACATTGTTGCAGTTCATCTGACCCGGAATCCGCTTGGTGCTCTCCAACCAAGACTCAGATCCTTCCGGAGATAAACCTCTGAACTCAGACCCTCCCAGACTGCGAAGATGTTCCAAAGGCAATCTCACATTAGCATCGTCCTGATGCGTAGCTCCATGAGCTCTAGCTACTGCTTCCTAGAAAGCTCCAGCAATAGCCTGAATCAACATGGTCATTCAGGAGCAGCTTGCCCCTGCACACCCTCGGTTCTAGCAACCCCAGAACCAGCACCAACATTACCAGCTCCAGCTCCACCACCACTGGGTGGTCCACCAGGAGGAGGAGGAGGTAAATCCTCGGCATTCTCATTATCAACCATCGATCTAGTATTGATTCTCAGCTCTCTACGTGGCCCCATTATAAAAACAATGCACTGACAAAAATACAATAAACACAATTAGGCACAATAAGGTAAGTAATCCAAGTACTCAAGCTCATTTTTTAAAACAATTCTTCTCATTAGTTTTGATATGGCAATGGGATCCCCAACCACACTCTAAACATAGCATAGAATCACAAAATCATCTCAATTGAATCATACATCACTATTCACACATCAAACCTTCACTGAAAAGACAACATCATGCATAAACACATACAACAACCACATATCCAACCCCAATTATTCGATAACCATGCTTTGATACCAACAAATGTAACCCCCTTAGCCCAGCCTAGATGTTTGACCAGGACTACGAAGATTACACGGGGAAAACCAAAGTCAACATGAAAGTCAATCTTTATTAAAGACCTTTTTTTCAATTTAATCTTGTCTAAATGCATTTTTAAACCTAAGTGAGTACTCACAAATCATGAATGAGAAGGGCACAACGATCGGATAACATTTAGGGATTCAATTGCACTTTATACAAGTTTAGGGACCAAATTGTAATTTTTGTAAATTAGAGGGACTTCATATATTTTAGGATTACCAGAATGTAATTAGTCATGTTACATGCTTCTCTGCCAAATTTCAGCTTAAAAGGACATCTCAAGCTCAAGCAATTGCAAACACAACATTTAGGACTAAAATGTAAAGCATTTAAACTCAAAACAATTCAAATCTGTGTGCAACGGTCACCCGTTTCGGAACACCTACCTTCCGTACCGAAACGCTGTATCAAAACAGTGTTGACCGTTTCGGTACGCGGGTATGTTCCGAGACCAGTACCGAAACATGACATTCAGGTAGCAAATGTTTCGAAACAGTCTCAGGCGTTTCGAAACACGAAGACTATTTCAGGCCCCCGTTTCGAAACACGAGAGGGTTTTTTCGATACACCCTACCCAGAAACAGCAGCAAATGCTGCTTTTTCATCCTTTAGCACACACAAACATGCCTCAAAGACTCCCAAATCATACCAACAACCCAACATACATATAAGGAACATAATTAAGACATTCTAACACAAACATAGCATCAAACACAAATTCACATTGTCTAGAGGCATGCTTCCTAATCACAAAACCAAAATAAGCATTCCAACCTCAATCAAAATGTCCAAGGCCAATTACAACTCAAACATGCCACAACCTTAGGGAGTTCAATATATCTCCCAAATACAATCCTTGGTTTCCTATTGCCATTATATCAAAACTAAAGTGTGTGAAAACTTCACCACACATGAGCTTGAACTTCTTTGGATGACCTTAACCTCTTTGATACTCGGAAACACCTCAATTATCTACATTATTGCTAAAAGAGAGAGCGTAAGCACTAATGCTTAGTGAGGCATGCTCTAAAGAAAACCAACACAATAATGCATATCTTGAAAACACTTTCTCAAAAGCTTTTAAACCGCATTCTAATTCTATCTCATTCTTGACAACCTTTCAAAGCAATTTCTCATTGAAAACACATGTACCTTCATTCTATCTCATGCATTTAAAACCAATGCAAAACTCATGGCAAGGCCATAATCATGCTTGCACTCTAAAGTATTTCATAAACAAATCACATATGTATTTCTCATAGCATAAACCATTTCATCAAAGGTACATGTGAATCAAAAACCACTTCATATTTTATATTGGCAGTTCACATCTCATTATTACTCGGATATGCGGACATCTCACTAGACACTTCCGATAGCATCTCTCATCACCGTACTCACTCGTCTAGCAACATAGTTTCCGGTGGAATCTCACATCACCATACTCACATGGCGGAATCTCTCATCGCCACAAAGCTTGGGTATTTCACCAAGTCCAACCCGATGGAATGCCCATCATCGGTTCTCTCCCTTTGGCTTAACCAAAGAGCACGTATGAATTTTTAGTTTATAGTGCACTCTCATCCTATTGATCGGTCAATTATATCCGGTAAGTATCTCAACATCTATGCCAATTTATTATGATAAAACATCATATCACCTACTGTTTTTCATGTAACGATTCTCAACATTCTGATCTCATTTCAAAACCATAACATTTTCTATGCTTTAACATAAAAGCTCAAATCTCAACTATGCAACATGTTACTTCATGAAATCATTTCAAGCATCATCTCATGCTATAAAATATGCATAAAAATAGTAGGAATTTATCAATCTCAAACCATAAGCATCTAAAAGCATTTTAGGGGCAATCAACACATTCAAGAGAGCAATCTAGCCAATACTTACGTTCGGATTTAGGAAGGTGTTTCAATCCTTTCCTAAATCCTCAAACCTTGATTATTTATCCCACAAGGACTTCTAAAACCATACGCACTCACCGATTACGTTTCACTTGCTCGCCGAGACACAATCTAAGCTTCTGGATCAACTCCAAAGATGTCCGAAGATGTCTCCCCTATTTTAAACACATAAGAGCAGAGGATTAATGCATCATCATGCATTGAAATCATCAGCCACACACCCAAACTCGCTGCTCTATACAAACACCACATTTCTGGTACCAAACACTACCGAAAACACCTCCAAACTCTTCTGAAACAAAACCACGCCAAGATCCATTTCTTCTAATCATTTCTAAACATCAATTAACATCAAAAACCAACACAACCACGTCCTTATACCTCCAACTATGACAGAACACCAAAATCACCCCAAAAAACCATCATTCTAACAAGCAAAACTTAGGAAAACAAACCTATTCGGGATTTGATTGATAAAACCTCATTTGTAACATCAATTAACATCCAAAATACATTAGAAAACCATCTCAAAATAGAGCCCAATCAATCACCACGAAAATCTTCAAGATCTCTTCCATAATCTTGAGTTTTAAGACAATTTCTTGTTTCTAACATTAAAACCACTTAAAAATCATTAATAAAGGATTGATAACTTGGGAATTTTAGTAAAAAACTGATCATTAGAGGAGAAGGACGAAGCTTACCTCTTATGGATGATTTCTCCTTGATTTGGGCAAGTTTTCTTGAAAATTCAATGTAGAAATCAAGTGGATTTGATGAGGAATTGATTAAGAATCAAAGGGAGATTGAAATCTCATCAAATGAAGTGAAAATCAAAGTGTACTTGTTGAAGAGAATGTGTTTGGTTGAAAGGAATTTGGGAGAAAATAAAATGAGGGAAAATTTGTGAAAAGAAGTTATGAAAAGTCAAAGGTTGTTTTCTAATTTAATCCACCTTCATTTTCTTTAATTAAAACATTAATTAAATCACTTAAATTAAGAAAAATATGATGAAAACTATTTCATAAATTAGCTACTTAACTTTGCAAAAACTGCGATTTATACACCGAAATGTAGTATTTCCAAACCTTATTTTGTAAAACTGATTCCATCATTGACTTTCTTATATTAAATAAGGATTTTTAGATATTTTTCCATATTTTTAAAGCATCCCGAACTAGGTTTTCCCTAAAACTCCCTTTTAGATTCGAACCGTTTTTCAGACCGGTCCGGTTCAGACTCTAAAGATCTAGGCCCAAAAATGGGGTGTTACATTGGCGATGTTCTGGGGACTTCCGACGATTGATTTTCGCATCGGTGATTGAGGTTTCGCAAGTCGATAAGTTTGAAACACCTTAAAAGTAGTTTTGGGAACTTAGTGTAAGCTTGAAACGCTCTACTAAGTTCAGAAGTAAGTAATGTGATTTTCTCCCTCGGATTGTGCTATTATAAGTTTGTGGATGCACTAGATTTTATATGTGATTACATACTGTTTTAAAGCATGATTTTAAATAAGTGGGTTGTTGCTTATGATGCCATGTTACTAAAATATGCACTAGCTAAGTGATCCTAGTAAGTATGTGTTTATACATGTTTTATGAAGCATAATTTGATGCTTAGAAATATAGCTTATTGTGAGTGCTTTGAAAACAACGAGGTTTATGCTAAATGAGAATTATATTGGCAAGTGATGATGTGTAAAGTGGTTTACAAATGAAATCGGATATAGTTAGCCGGCTATAGGATTGAGTGCACTATAAACAAGTTGCCTTGGATGTTGAGGGGTTGTGAATGTACCAAAAACTCCATCCAAGCACCCCTAACTATTGAGGAAATTGAGTTGTGTCTCGTTTCTCGTTAGTGGGGTTATGTATCTACCGATGAGTGGTGTTGAGGAGTTGTAAGGTACTTAATACTCCCCCATCGGTGTCTCAACGGTGGAGGGTAGCTCCCATGTATGAACCTTGAGATGCCGGTGAGAATGTATGAAATGTTGGGACAATAATTGGGAATCTGTGTATTCGATACGTTTTGAGAAATGTGAATGTTGTTGATCACTTATGAGCCAATATAATTGATAAAGGCGTAAGTTATGTGTTAGCAAATGCAGTTTGTTGTTGAAGTATTTGATACTTGTTGCACGTGGTATAACATGCTGATTTTTGTTAATGAAGTGCATGGATTTCAAGAAAGTATGATGGTTTTCAAAAAGTGTAAAATGGTTTTAAGCATTGATGGTGTTTTTGGGCTTGAGCACTCCTCTCTAAGCTTGTATGGTTACGGTCTCTTTTTTCTACCAATGTAGATAACTAAGTGTTTGGAGGCAGCAACTCACAAGGGAATCCTATGAGACTTCACTTTGAAAGTATGTTCCGGCTATGTACTAGAGTAATAAGGGCAATGGGGATTTCATGGATTGTTTTGGTGATGTGTGTGAATGTCGTTTGAGCATGTTTGCTTTATGATTTTATACTTGTAAAAGGCCTGTATTTGGTTTTTGGAGTATTGGTTTGAGTTTTGACTTTTGAGTGGCTTATTTGTTAGGTTGCATGCCTTTAGCTTTCCATTGATGCAAATAGCCATGCTTTGATGCTAAATATGCTGCAAATGTTTGAGGATTAATGTTTATGTATGATGTATGCATGTTAGAAACATGTCAGATTGGTTTAGGATGGATTTTAGGGTGAAAACTAGCAATGTAACCCCGTCGGCCCGGCCTAGCCACCAGACCGTTTCGAGCGGATTACACAGGACTAACCGAAGAAAAAATCCGGAGATTTCCCTCAGATTAGCAACCCTAAACGTGTTGATTAATATCTTTTCTAGATGCTCAAATTAAACCCAATATTTGAGATCACACAGTGGAAGAAAACACGACAAGACGACCACCAAACGATCAACCGAGCAACCAGGGACCAAAATGCAAAATTAGTCTCATTCCATACCTCCATGCTGAAATGCAACTCAAAACAAGCCTACAATCAAACACAATTGATAACACATCAAGCTTGGACCAAAACGCAAGAAAAACAACTTCGATGATGCTCCTAACTAACTTCCAATGACCCCCCCCGGTTTTGAAACACTTTCCAAGGGTATCGGTACAGGCCTACCCATAGAGCTATCGTTCCGTAACGGTTAGACACGTTCCGGCCCTGCAAAGCCCATTTTGATACTCGTTCTAAAACGCCAAGACCAAAACAATGGTCGTTTCGAAACGTTCGAGCCCGTTTCAAAACACCTTGTTGTAGTAACAGAAAATATGCAGACCAAGCATCTCCAAGGTTGTTTCCCCTTGGTTCCAATCAACACATACCACAAGATAACAACAAGACAAGCATACAAACACCAAGAAAGAACATCCAGACATACATTTTAACAAGAGAACTAACCAATGATTAACAAACGATAAGATACGAACATCATGATCCATACATTAAGCAAAATAAGATAGAAAGCCAAAACCATTATGCTCAAGGTAAAAACAAGCCAACCAAGGCGTAACAAACATTCTTGCTTCACAAGGAGTTTACAAAACACTCCCAAAAACATAAAAAAGGTCTATCCCCTTTGCCACACACACTATTATCTAAACAAAACCATACTTGAGCTTTAAGAGGACACTTGGATCACCTCCTTTGCACTGTTGCCTTCCAAGATAGCCTACGGATCTGCATTGTTAGAAAAGAGAGCGTAAGCTACAATAATGTCGTTTTGAAAACCAAAACACTTTCCTAGAATCACTTTCGCAAATCGTCTCCTTTCAAACATACCATACTTAAATCAAGTATAAGAAATTGCAACAACACATGCCATACGCACAAAACATGCATCAACCATGCATAAACCATATGTAAACCACATATGCAAACCAAGCCTATTGGCTCCAATTCAAACCACATGTTCCAAGCATATAAACATTATCATACGAGTTTACCAAACTCATATTAAGACCATAAGTGAATGAGTATACCGGCATCATTGACACGTTGCTCGGATAAGCGGACACCTTGATGTCACAACCCCCATCCGGTCACATGGTGAAACAACCCTCACCACAATCTCACTTCAGCCAGGATGCCACAACTCGCATTGCACGTTGGTGATAGCACAACCCCTATCAGTCACATCACAATAGCACAACCCCTATAGTAAAACCGAAGAATTTATCTCACACACAAATTTTGTATTTATATTGCACTCCACATCCCTTGATCAATCAATCTATCCGATATCAAGATCCACATGTGTCAATATACTCATCGCAACATCTCAGTCCACTGATTTACACCAGGGATAAAATCAACATGCATTTGATGCTCAACATTAGTGAAAAAACATCATTAAAAATGATATGCTCATGATCAAACCATGATCAACATGTAAAACGTCAAAAATACCAAAAAAACTCAAAACTTACTCTTGAGCTTGGATTGGTCTAACAGCACAACCCAAACTCCCAAAATGCTTCTTTAACCTTGTTAAGGCATTTAAAACATTTCCACTCACTAGCGATTATAAAAACCAAGCCTAAAAGCTTTTCTAGCTTCTCGATTTGCCCACAAATGTAGCCATCAATTCTCGATCTTCCACCCATGGTTCCATCCAACCCAAAATAGAGAATTAGAGATATTTTCAACGCTCTAACTTGCTGGAAAATAGAGATTCAACAACCCAATCAAATCGCCTATCGATACAATTTCAAAACAAACCGAAAACATTGGAAAACTCAACTCGGACAACCTACAGCAAAAACCCAGCATTATACATCATCAAAACAGATGAATAAACATCTAAAAACATCAACCCAACATCTAAATACCATCCTGTATTGATTTACCACAAAACTCACTCAAAAACTTACTTTCACACATCAAACTTCAACACAAAACCCAATTTCGGGATTCCTATCATTCACCCATCATCTCAACAATATTCCACATCAAAAAACAAAGCCCAAAGCAATATTAAACCCACCTTTACCAGATCTCAACGAAAATCACCCCCAAAGAACTCATTTTACCATATTTTTATTAGGAATCTTTTAGAAAACCATAACCTTAATTAATAAAAGAATAAAAAACATGAGAATATCAATAAAGAACCTTACATCATAGGAGAATTTCATTTCTCACCTCCAATGATAGTATTTCCCCCTTGATTAGCAAAGAACACTTGAGAAAACTAGAAAATAAAACATGTGTTTTAGAGATAGAAGATAGGGAAACCTTTTGAATGCTTTAAATCAATAAGAAACATCATTTACCTTTGAGAAATTATGCCTAGATGGTTGTTTGGCTGAAATGAAAAAATGAGAAGAGCTTCAAAATGGTGTTTTTAACGTAAAATGAGGAAATAAGAGAAAACCTTTTTAGTTTTAATTATAAAACCCTTTTAAAAAATATTTCAATAGTAAAAAATAAAGAGAAAATAACTATATTGGCCCAGCCAATTTAGCTCCTTAAAGATTCTATGTTTTGACTCTTTTAAAAATGATCACTAAAAACAGATTTTGCAATCTTTACATTTTTGTCACTAGACTGAAATGTCATGGTTCGAAAAATGCTTTTCAAAAATTGTTTTTACCAAAGCCTTATATCTAATATTTAAGGATTTTATAAATTTATTTCATATTTTTCCAACCATCCGAGGACCACTTTCCCTGAACTCACCCACAACTCCAAAAACCGACCTTTCAAACCTCGAAACCTTATCGAATCTTTTAGACTGAAAACCGAGGTGTTACTGTAACCCCCTTAACCCGGTCTAGACAGTTGACCCGAATTAAGAAAGTCACACGGGGAAAACCAAAGTCAACCCGAAAGTCAACCTTGATTAACGACCCTTTTTTTTCTTTTTAATCTTGTCTAGATGCACATTAGCCCTAATTGTGATCACTCAAACATCATACTCAAAGATCACAAACATCAGAGTTCAAACAGGGGCCCAATTGAACAAATTACAACTTTAGGGACTAAATTGTAAATTCTGAAAACTTTAAGGATTTAACCAGATTTTAAGTTACCAACTTAAAATTAATCATGTTTCATGCTTCTCTGCCAAATTTCAGCTCAAACGGACATCCCAAACTCATACAATTGCACAAACAAGATTCAGGACCAAAATGCAATCAATTCAAAACATTTAACTGCCAATGTCAGCCCCCAACGGTCACCCGTTCCGAAACTGGCAGAGCCCGTTTCGTAACGCGGGGCCGTTCCGCAACGCGTACCGAAACAGGTGACTGGCAGAATGCTTTCCGTTTCGAAACAGTGTCTACCGTTTCGGACGCCTGGGCTGATTCAGGGCATCCGTTTCGAAACGGTAGTCCCTATTCCGAAACGCCCTGCACATAATGCAGAAAAAGACATGCTTAAACACGCAATTGACCATTCGAACATACTCCAAAAGCCACCAAACTTTACCAACATGCAATTCAACATATATGAGACATACTTGCATCAGCAATTCAACAAAATATCAACAACATAAAACCATTCTTGTCCGAACATATACGAACACATAAACCACATCCCAAGAGATTCTACCCCCATTGCCTTTATTAACTATAGCTATTCACTGAGACATACATCTCAAATGGAGTCCTCTTTGAATCCCTTGCTTCTCGCTGTCCAAACTTCAAGAATCTGCATTGATGGACAAAAAGGAGCGTAAGCACATAATGCTTAGTGAGGAATGCTCAAAACCAAAACACCATCAATGCAGCGGGTCATAAAATCACTTTTAAAAACAAACCCGATTTGATAACCAAGCAAAGTTTGAAAACCCTTTTTCAACATCATGCTTAAAACCATGCATTGCTCATTCATGAAAACCAACCCTTAGCTTAGCAAGCTAAGAAAACCTTTTCAAAGCACAACTTGCAAAATCATCCATTTAACCATTCCATGCATAAACACCATATGCAAAGTTAAATTCAAAACCTTGGAAAACACTTCCATTCACATCATACCTTTCCCATGCTTGAATGTCTTACCAAGCAAGAACCATTTAAAAACCATTTATCCAATCAATCCAACACATGCATTAACCAAAGGCAACTTATGAACCACAACATCATCATCACATGCCTTTTAAAACAAGTCTTAACAAGACTCCAATGCATTAAAGAGATTTCATGCACACATGCATCATTTATCAAATGATAATCAACACTTGTTCAACTTAACAAGTAAACATGCATTCACAAGCATTATACACTTTCCATGCAACCATGCATCTTTTCAAGCATCTCATGCTTCTTTATAATCAAGAACATTACATTGGCTTCCAAGTGATCAACCACATCCACTTTTCAACTCAACACCTGATCGGAAACGCGGATCACAAGCGTTGTCCCCCACGCTTCATACACACTACCAATCCAAGGTCTCCAAATGGACTTTTAAACACCATTTGACCTCACCATCCTAAGGTTCCCATGTATGGACTTTTAAACACCATACAACCTTAGCTTTTCCCGAGGTTCCCATGTGTGGACTTTTAAACACCATACAACCTCAACTTTTCCCGAGGTTCCCATGTATGGACTTTCAAACACCATACAACCTCAACTTTTCCCAAGGTTCCCATGTATGGACTTTCAAACACCATACAACCTTGACATGCACAAGGTTCCCATATATGGACTTTTAACCACCATATAACCCTTGCTTAACCAAGGTCCTCGAATGGGCATTCCACCTCCATTATGACCTTAAACATCTCGTTAGGATACTTGAAGGGAGTTTACCGGTTCACACTTAACCACTCCACCTCCAAGGCGACTTTATTCACGGTGCACCCAATCCTATAGCCGGCTAACTATATCCGATCAAAGAACCAAAAACCACTTACATCACTTGCCAATATAACCACCTTACCACATTAGTCCAATGATTCACATGCATAACCATAATGCAAAAACCATCATTTACCATCATCAATCCACTGTTTTAAAGCATTACACAAAGCCATTAAACATCATGCAACACCATGCATCAAAACCACAATTTCCATGTACAAAACCAAGGATCTCTTACCTTGAGCATCCTTCACATATGGCTTCCAAACCCAGCATTAAACCATGCTAAAATATGCTTTCAAAACAGAATATAAACCATGCAAATCACATGCATTACAACCATCAAACACATTTGCTTTAAAAGCCAAATCACAACACAATTCAAGAGCGAAAACCATTTACTTACTCTTGAGCTTAGCAAAGTTGTTTAGACTTAAACTAAGCTCCCAAAACCTTCAAACCTTGGTTTAAAAGCTGAAAATCCAACTTCACTCACCGATACACAAAACAAGGCTAGCCAACAAGCCTTCCAAGCATCCAAAACCTTCTGCAACACCTCTAAAGCTCACGGATCAAACTCCCCTGTTTCAAGCACACAAAAACAGAGCATTAATGCATCTTTATGCATTAAAAACACCAGCAACACAACACAACTCGCTGCTCATCACAAATCCAACATTTCGGCTACCAAACACAACCGAAATCACTTCCAAATACTTCCAAAACTTAACCCAGCCAAGATCCATCACATCAATTAACATCCAAAATGATCTCAAACACGTCCTTATACCTCCAGGTATAACAGATCACCAAAAACACTCCAAAAACAACCAAAAACTCAAGCAAAACTTAGGAAATTCAACCTATCCGGGATTGCATTAATTAAACCTCAACTTCTAATCAATTTAGCATTCATTTAACATCAATTTGACACCTCAAAACACTGCCCAAACAGATCACACGAAAATTCCACCAAAAATCACCAAATCTTGCATTTTAAGCCAAAATCAAGATTTCAATTGAAAAGCCTTTAACAAATAACAAATCAAGGATTGAGAACTTAGGAATTTCAGTAAAGAACTGATAGTTTAGAGGAGAAGGACGTTCTTACCTCCAAACTTGAATTTCTCCTTTTTAGAACCAAAAAGCTTGATGAAACCACTTGCAAATGGTGAGGTTTTGTTGTAGAGATGATTAGGAATCCAAAGAGAATTGAAAAGGAAGATTTGAGTGACAAAATCAGAGGAGAAAATCTGGAGAGATGTGTTTGGATTGAGAGAAAATGAGAGAAAATGAAAATTGGGAGAAAATGAAAAGTTAGTTGCAAATAGCCAAAATGGCTTTCCCTCCTCTTTCTTTATGTTTTAAAATCAGAATAAAGCCTTAAAATATCTTAGAAAAATCTGGAGAAACTCTTTTTGGAATAATAGCTCCTTAAAGATTCAAAGTTTCAATCCTTTATAAAGCAGTCACGCAACTTTCAAAAATTACATTTTGGTCACTAGCCAAAATGTCAACCTTCCGAACCTCATTTTTCAAAATTGATTTCACAGTTCACTTTTATATATTAAAAGATGATTTTAGAACATTTTTCCATATTTTTAATGCAACCCGAACTAGGCTTTCCTAAATTCACTCTTATATATTCGATCAGCACTTTGACCGAACTGGTCAACGCCCAAAACTTCTGAGCCCAAAACCGGGGCGTTACAGTTACAACTCTCCCCCACTTAAGAAATTTCATCCTCAAAATTTACCTGATGGGAAAAGATGTGGAAATTGACGCTTCATGTCGTCTGTCCGAAGCTAATATCTCAATTGGCACTTCATCATACGACAAATTTGGATTCAATTCAATTTCATGAACAGGCACTACATGCATCGGATCTGATCTATACTTCCGAAGCTTCGAAACGTGGAAAACATCATGAACCTTCTCTAATTCCGGAGGCAAACTCAATCTATATGCAACAAGACTAACTCATCCAACGATTTCATACGGACCAATGAATCTCGGACCCAGTTTACATTTTCTACTGAATCTCTTCACTTTCTTCCATGGATATACTTTCAAAAAGACTTTCTTACCCACAACATACTCGACTTCTCGACTCTTCAAATCTGCATAAGATTTATGTCGATCGGTTGCTGCTTTCAAGTGATCACATATCAACTTCACCTTTTCGATAGTACCTTTAAGCATAGCAGGTAATGACACCAAATTTTGTCCGCCCCCTGCCCAACAAATAGGAGTTCTACACCTCCTACCATACAAAGCCTCATACGGTACCATCTGAATACTAGCATGATAGTTGTTGTTGTAGGAAAACTCAACCAACGACAAGTGTTTCTCCCACGAACCCTGAAATTCAATATCATAACAACACAACTTATCTTCAAGCACTTGTATTACCCGCTCTGACTGACCATCTGACTGAGGATGATACGAAGTACTAAAATTCAATCGGTTACGCAAAGCACTATGAAAATAATCCCAAAACCTCGCTGTGAACCTCGGATCTATAACACCCTATAATCACCCTAGTTTGAATCATAGAAAAATGATAAGGAAAGCGTAAACATTTCGCAATTTAACTATGATTACTGTAACCCCCTTAACCCGGTCTAGACGATTGACCCGAATTAAGAAAGTCACACGGGGAAAACCAAAGTCAACCCGAAAGTCAACCTTGGTTAACGACCCTTTTTTTCTTTTTAATCTTGTCTAGATGCACATTAGCCCTAATTGTGATCCCACAAACATCATACTCAAAGATCACAAACATCAGAGATCAAACAGGGACCCAATTGAACAAATTACAACTTTAGGGACCAAATTGTAAATTCTGAAAACTTTAAGGACTTAACCAGATTTTAAGTTACCAACTTAAAATTAATCATGTTTCATGCCTCTCTGCCAAATTTCAGCTCAAACGAACATCCCAAACTCATACAATTGCACAAACAAGATTCAGGACCAAAATGCAAACATTTCAAAACATTTAACCGCCAATGTCAGCCCCCAACGGTTACCCGTTCCGAAACCGGCAGAGCCCGTTTCGAAACACGGGGCCGTTCCGCAACGCGTACCGCAACGGGGGTCTAGCAGTAGCCATTCTGTTTCGGACGCCTGGGTTGGTTCAGGGCACCCGTTCCGAAACGGTGTCAACTGTTCCGAAACACCCTGCACAGATTGCAGCATAAAGCATACTTAAACATGCAATTGATCAACCAAACATGCTCCAAAAGCCACCAAACTTTACCAACATGCATTTCAACATATATGAGACATTCTTGCATCAACAATTCAACAATATATCAACATATACGAAAAGCCCCAAATCTATAGGCATGCTTCCTACACAAGCAACCATTCAAGCATAAACTTCCAAATCAATCTCATATTAGCCAAATACATGTTCCAACAACATTATCAACATAAAACCATTCTTGTTCGAACACATACAAACATAAAAACACATTCCAAGAGATTCTACCCCCATTGCCTTTATTAACTATAGCTATTCACCGAGACATACATCTCAAATGGAGTCCTCCTTGAATCCCTTGCTTCTCGCTGTCCAAACTTCAAGAATCTGCATTGATGGACAAAAAGGAGCGTAAGCACATAATGCTTAGTGAGGAATGCTCAAAACCAAAACACCATCAATGCAGCGAGTCACAAAACACTTTTAAAACAAACCCGAATTGTTTACCAAGCAAAGTTTGAAAACCATTTTCAACAACATGCTTAAAACCATGCATTGCACATACATGAAAACCAACCCTTAGCTTAGCAAGCTAAGAAAACCTTTTCAAAGCACAACTTGCAAAATCATCCATTTAGCCATTCCATGCATCAACACCATATGCAAAGCTAAATTCAAAACCTTGGAAAACACCTCCGTTCCACAACATACCTTTCTTATACTTGAAAACAATTCAAGCAAGAAACCTTTTAAAACCATGTACTCAATCAATCCAACACATGCATTAAACCAAGGCAATATATAAACCACAACATCATCATCACATGCCTTTTAAAACAAGTCTTAACAAGACTCCAATGCATTAAAGAGATTTTCATGCACACATGCATCATTTACCAAATGATAAACAACACTTGTTAAACTTAACAAGTAAACATGCATTCACAAGCATTAACCACTTTTCATGCAACCATGCATCTTTTCAAGCATCTCATGCTTCTTTATAATCAAGAACATTACATTGGCTTCCAAGTGATCATCCATATCCACTTTTCAACACAACACCCGATCGGATACGCGGATCACAAGCGTTGTCCCCCACGCTTCATACACACTACCAATCCAAGGTCTCCAAATGGACTTTTAAACACCATTTGACCTCACCATCCTAAGGTTCCCATGTATGGACTTTTAAACACCATAAAACCTTAGCTTTTCCCGAGGTTCCCATGTATGGACTTTTAAACACCATACAACCTCAACTTTTCCCAAGGTTCCCATGTATGGACTTTTAAACACCATACAACCTTGACATGCACAAGGTTCCCATGTATGGACTTTCAAACACAATACAACCTTTGCATCACCGATTGGTAGTTGTATAACATCACTAACGAGATCAGGGACACCCTACACAAGATCCACACATGGGCATTACACCTCCATTGTGATCTTAACAAGCACAAGGTTCTCATATATGGACTTTTAACCACCATATAACCTTTGCTTAACCAAGGTCCTCGAATGGGCATTCCACCTCCATTATGACCTTAACCATCTCGTTAGGATACTTGAAGGGAGTTTACCGGTTCACACTTAACCACTCCACCTCCAAGGCGACTTTATTCACGGTGCACCCAATCCTATAGCCGGCTAACTATATCCGATCAAAGAACCAAGAACCACTTACATCACTTGCCAATATAACCATCTTACCATCATTAGTCCAATGATTCACATGCATAACCACAATGCAAAAACCATCATTTACCATCATCAATTCACTGTTTTAAAGCATTATACAAAGCCATTAAACATCATGCAACACCATGCATCAAAACCACAATTTCCATGTACAAAACCAAGGATCTCTTACCTTGGGCATCCTTCACATATGGCTTTCAAAACCAGCATTAAACCATGCTTACAATATGCTTTCAAAACAGAATTTAAACCATGCAAAACACATGCATATCAAACATCAACCACAATTGCTTTAAAAGCCATTTCATAACACAAACCAAGAAAGAAATCCATTTACTTACTCTTGAGCTTAGCAAAGTTGTTTAGACTTAAACTAAGCTCCCAAAACCTCCAAACCTTGGTTTAAAAGCTGAAAACCAAACTTCACTCACCGATACACAAAACAAGGCTAGCCAACAAGCCTTCCAAGCATCCGAAACCTTCCGCAACACCTCCAAAGCTCACGGATCAAACTCCCCTGTTTCAAGCACACAAAAACAGAGCATTAATGCATCTTTTAGCATTAAAAACACCAGCAACAACAACACAACTCGCTGCTCATCACAAATCCAACATTTCGGCTACCAAACACAACCGAAATCACCTCCAAACACTTCCAAAACTTAACCCAGCCAAGATCCATCACTTCTAACCATTTTTAAACATCAATTAACATCCAAAATGATCACAAACACATCCTTATATCTCCAGGTATAACAGATTGCCAAAAACACTCCAAAAACAACCAAAAACTCAAGCAAAACTTAGGAAATTCAACCTATCCGGGATTGCATTAATTAAACCTCAACTTCTAATCAATTTAGCATTCATTTAACATCAATTTGACACCTCAAAACCCTGCTTAAACAGATCACATGAAAATTTCACCAAAATCACCAAATCTTGCATTTTAAGCCAAAATCAAGATCTCAATTTAAAAGCCTTTAACAAATCACAAATCAAGGATTGAGAACTTAAGAATTTTAGTAAAGAACTGATAGTTTAGAGGAGAAGGACGTTCTTACCTCAAAACTTGAATTTCTCCTTTTTAGAACCAAAAAGCTTGATGAAACCACTTGCAAATGATGAGGTTTTGTTGTAGAGATGATTAGGAATCCAAAGAGAATTGAAAAGGAAGATTTGAGTGACAAAATCAGAGGAGAAAATCTGGAGAGATGTGTTTGGGTTGAGAGAAAATGAGAGAAAAGGAAAATTGGGAGAAAAATGGAAAGTTAGTTATAAAATTGTCAAAATGACTTTCCCTCCTTTTTCATATGCTTTAAAATCAGAATAAAGCCTTAAAATATCTTAGAAAAATCTGGAGAAACTCTTTTTGGAATAATAGCTCCTTAAAGATTCAAAGTTTCAATCCTTTATAAAACAGTCACCAAACTATCAAAAATTACATTTTGGTCACTAGCCAAAATGTCAACCTTCTGAACCTCATTTTCCAAAATTGATTTCACAGTTCACTTTTATATATTAAAAGATGATTTTAGAACATTTTTCCATATTTTTAATGCAACCCGAACTAGGCTTTCCTAAATTCACTCTTATATATTCGATCAGCACTTTGACCGAACCGGTCAACGCCTAAAACTTCTGAGCCCAAAACAGGGGCGTTACAACTCTCCCCCCCTTAGGAAATTTCGTCCTCGAAATTTCAACTGGCGAAAAGGGAACCACAACCTTCTCAAACCAACACACAAGGCAACACAACAGCCTCAACCACCACTGAAAACATTCCACACAAAAACTCCACCAAACTCAACACCACCACACGCTGTTCACAAATCCAGAACACACAAAGATAGCCACAACTTAACCTTTCACATATCCGGACTGTACACAGCCCCAACATCAACCTGAAGAACTTCAACTTTTACAGCACACATCACTGCAACACACAACCCCCAAGACTCGTTTACACAAGGACATCAACCAAACCAATTCAACCACTATGCAAAACTTTCCTGCTCCTAAAACTCTTGCAAACTCCCAAACCTCTTCCAAGAATTTTCCCAACAAGCAGAAATTCTTAAGCATCAACTGCTTACCCAAACTCCTCAACGAATGCTAACATTCCTTCACATCCGCCACCATCACTACCAGAACAACTCACAAGGACTACTCACCCAGATTCCAAAATTTACATCACAACCCCAACTCAACTCCGCCAACCGTACCACACTCCACCAACTGACTTCAAAAGAAGTTCACACACTCACAACCAACCAACCACTTCTCACAAGAATCCTTTCAAACAACAAAGGCCTTCGATCTTTCATTGCCTATCCTCCACAAACTTTGACCACAACACCTGCCTTAGAACATCGCCCAGCTTAAACATACAAAACATCTTCTCAACCCCTCAAGGGTTGCTAAGAACCAACACTTAAAAACACAACCCTTCCACAACAACTTAAATGCTAAGATGCTTCAACACTTGGGAACACAACCACTAAACTGCAACATCACTTAGCACCAAGGAACTACCCCTTCCACTTAGCTACTCAAACCACTTGACCGATTCTAACCTCAACCGGTACTCTCCACCACCAAACCACTAAACTCCTTAAGCAACAAACATTATCCTTCTACCAACAGGCTATACTACTCTCACTATCTCCAGCACTACCTTAATATTCTCCACTACTTCTAACTTCCACTCAGCACCAACACAACCTCCAAAAACCCATCATCCAACCTAACCCAATCACCACACTAACAGATTCGATTAGTTATTAGCGAGTGTGAACATCGTATGCATGATCACCTACATGCCCTATCAATGCCTGATGTACATGTATACAAAACCTCTAATGTCATGCCACATGTATGCATGGACCAGCACATATATAATATAGCATATAACAATGATTTTAACTGTGCATGAATGCCAGTTCACACCCTCCAACAACATCCTCAAAATCTGTCTAAGAACAACCTCCTAACTCACCTCTAACTTATCTAACTCCATCATTCCAACAACCATTAACCACAAGATACTCACTAAACCTTCTTCACACCAAAGATGCTTCCAAACTACAACCATTACCCCAACATGCTAGCAACAAGACTAAACTTACCACACAAGGAAAACCAACAGAAACCAAACCAGGGTAACTAGAGCAAAGATTACTTAACAAGGTTACCTGAAAACACAACACCACCCTGCAGATTCATCAGACGAGCTCTCTTCCTCGCGAAACCATCATCCTCCTGCCGCACCACTACAGCACCAGCTAACACACTAGGGTCACCACCAACTCCTTGGGTAAAGAACCTTGGCTGTTCCGAGCCAACATCAAACAATCACGTCTCATATGTCCAGCAGACCCACATTTCCAGCAAACTTCATTTCCCAAACTCTTCACAACCTTCAGCTCTTTCTGCCACCTCTGAACCTTGCCTCGGCCGTGCCCACGACCTTTCAGAGATCCTTTGGCTATCACTGAAGCTGACTTCACCCCAAGAGGACAATCACGCTTCACATGCACTTTAGAACCACAGTTCCAACAAGCACCCGCGCCCCAACAACCTCCAACATGTTTCCTTTCACAACGATCACATACCGGTGGCTGAACTTCCACTCCCTGCTCAAGCAACACCTGCTCAACAACAGCACTACCTTCACATTGCTTAACCCTTGGAAACTTCTCTCCAAGATACCTTTCATAAAAGGCAGATACAAAGAAATCCCAATCAATATCATGGATATGTGACGCCACCGCCACAGATGTCCACCAGGCACATGCATCCTCCAACATCAGAGAAACAACACTTCCCAGCTTACAAGCATAATCACAGCCTTCCTGATCCAAAATCAGAACCACACTGGCCAACCAGGCCTCAGACATCTCCGGTGAAGAACCATGATACTCCACCGCACCCAAATCAAGCAAACGCTGCTTCGGCAAACCCACACATCCCACAGCCAGCACATCCTCTGACTTTACCTTTACCACAGCCTGAGATGTTCCCAACACCTCTTGAGCAACAGGTGATGAACTCTTCATCACATGACCAGCTTCTTTCCCTTGCCTTACCACCTCAACTCCAGGCACAGAAGACTGAGACAAAACACCTCTACAAAAGGGTGAATTCCATGCCTTAACAACCTGCCCCAAGGCAGCAACCATCTCACCCAACTGCCATTCTTTCATCGATCTTGCCATACTACTAACAACAACAAACATTCACAACAAACAAACAAACAAACCAGTTAGACCAGCTTTAAGCAAGGATTCAAACTCCAACTCCAAAATAACACAATAGCTATATTAATAAGGCAATGGGTATCCCGAATCCTCCCCTTTGCATGACATAACAGTCATCACAAACATGGATATCACAACATCAAGCATATCAAACAACATACTTTGATCATGCTTACACCAAACAGCATCCACTTGCAACAGCATATTAGCAACATAACATACTCATTACATGTTCATCAAGCATATCACCAGCTCACAACATTAGCACAAAACCACATAAGCTCAACCAAGATTCATAACCACAAAGCATGCTTGAAAACACCAGCAACTTGCTCAGAAACACGTGTTTCATCCAACTTTCAACCACACAACAAGGTAAACACCAAACACACATCACCACAACTTACCGTTTCCCCCAACATTCGCAACTCAGCTCTGATACCACCAAATGTAACCCCCTTAACCCGGTCTAGACGATTGACCCGAATTAAGAAAGTCACACGGGGAAAACCAAAGTCAACCCGAAAGTCAACCTTGGTTAACGACCTTTTTTTTTTCTTTTTAATCTTGTCTAGATGCGCATTAGCCCTAATTGTGATCCCACAAACATCATACTCAAAGATCACAAACATCAGAGATCAAACAGGGACCCAATTGAACAAATTACAACTTTAGGGACCAAATTGTAAATTCTGAAAACTTTAAGGACTTAACCAGATTTTAAGTTACCAACTTAAAATTAATCATGTTTCATGCCTCTCTGCCAAATTTCAGCTCAAACGGACATCCCAAACTCATACAATTGCACAAACAAGATTCAGGACCAAAATGCAAACATTTCAAAATCAATCTTGCACAAACAAGATTCATACAATTGCACCAACATGCATTTCAACATATATGAGACATTCTTGCATCAACAATTCAACAATATATCAACATATACGAAAAGCCCCAAATCTATAGGCATGCTTCCTACACAAGCAACCATTCAAGCATAAACTTCCAAATCAATCTCATATTAGCCAAAGACATGTTCCAACAACATTATCAACATAAAACCATTCTTGTTCGAACACATACAAACATAAAAACACATTCCAAGAGATTCTACCCCCATTGCCTTTATTAACTATAGCTATTCACCGAGACATACATCTCAAATGGAGTCCTCCTTGAATCCCTTGCTTCTCGCTGTCCAAACTTCAAGAATCTGCATTGATGGACAAAAAGGAGCGTAAGCACATAATGCTTAGTGAGGAATGCTCAAAACCAAAACACCATCAACGCAGCGAGTCACAAAACACTTTTAAAACAAACCCGAATTGTTTACCAAGCAAAGTTTGAAAACCATTTTCAACAACATGCTTAAAACCATGCATTGCACATACATGAAAACCAACCCTTAGCTTAGCAAACTAAGAAAACCTTTTCAAAGCACAACTTGCAAAATCATCCATTTAGCCATTCCATGCATAAACAACATATGCAAAGCTAAATTCAAAACCTTGGAAAACACCTCCGTTCCACAACATACCTTTCTTATACTTGTAAACCATTCAAGCAAGAAACCTTTTAAAACCATGTACTCAATCAATCCAACACATGCATTAAACCAAGGCAATATATAAACCACAACATCATCATCACATTCCTTTTAAAACAAGTCTTAACAAGACTCCAATGCATTAAAGAGATTTTCATGCACACATGCATCATTTACCAAATGATAAACAACACTTGTTAAACTTAACAAGTAAACATGCATTCACAAGCATTAACCACTTTTCATGCAACCATGCATCTTTTCAAGCATCTCATGCTTCTTTATAATCAAGAACATTACATTGGCTTCCAAGTGATCATCCATATCCACTTTTCAACACAACACCCGATCGGATACGCGGATCACAAGCGTTGTCCCCCACGCTTCATTCACACTACCAATCCAAGGTCTCCAAATGGACTTTTAAACACCATTTGACCTCACCATCCTAAGGTTCCCATGTATGGACTTTTAAACACCATACAACCTTAGCTTTTCCCGAGGTTCCCATGTATGGACTTTTAAACACCATACAACCTCAACTTTTCCCAAGGTTCCCATGTATGGACTTTTAAACACCATACAACCTTGACATGCACAAGGTTCCCATGTATGGACTTTCAAACACAATACAACCTTTGCATCACCGATTGGTAGTTGTATAACATCACTAACGAGATCAGGGACACCCTACACAAGATCCACACATGGGCATTACACCTCCATTGTGATCTTAACAAGCACAAGGTTCTCATATATGGACTTTTAACCACCATATAACCTTTGCTTAACCAAGGTCCTTGAATGGGCATTCCACCTCCATTATGACCTTAACCATCTCGTTAGGATACTTGAAGGGAGTTTACCGGTTCACACTTAACCACTCCACCTCCAAGGCGACTTTATTCACGGTGCACCCAATCCTATAGCCGGCTAACTATATCCGATCAAAGAACCAAGAACCACTTACATCACTTGCGAATATAACCATCTTACCATCATTAGTCCAATGATTCACATGCATAACCACAATGCAAAAACCATCATTTACCATCATCAATTCACTGTTTTAAAGCATTATACAAAGCCATTAAACATCATGCAACACCATGCATCAAAACCACAATTTCCATGTACAAAACCAAGGATCTCTTACCTTGAGCATCCTTCACATATGGCTTTCAAAACCAGCATTAAACCATGCTTACAATATGCTTTCAAAACAGAATTTAAACCATGCAAAACACATGCATATCAAACATCAACCACAATTGCTTTAAAAGCCATTTCATAACACAAACCAAGAAAGAAATCCATTTACTTACTCTTGAGCTTAGCAAAGTTGTTTAAACTTAAACTAAGCTCCCAAAACCTCCAAACCTTGGTTTAAAAGCTGAAAACCCAACTTCACTCACCGATACACAAAACAAGGCTAGCCAACAAGCCTTCCAAGCATCCGAAACCTTCCGCAACACCTCCAAAGCTCACGGATCAAACTCCCCTGTTTCAAGCACACAAAAACAGAGCATTAATGCATCTTTATGCATTAAAAACACCAGCAACAACAACACAACTCGCTGCTCATCACAAATCCAACATTTCGGCTACCAAACACAACCGAAATCACCTCCAAACACTTCCAAAACTTAACCCAGCCAAGATCCATCACTTCTAACCATTTTTAAACATCAATTAACATCCAAAATGAT